>BGNK01000888.1:0-186036 GCA_003297005.1 Symbiodinium sp. clade A Y106
GGGGGGGGGAGGGGGGGTGTGGCAGCCCTGCATCATATTGTTATTTCACGGTTTTCACCTATTCCAGACTCTGGGTAAGCTCACCCCAGACCCTAAACCCCTGAACCCTAGCCCTAAGAGTCCAAGCACCCAAATAAGTAGCAGGGTTTTAGGTCCAAATACTGTACTCTGAATGGTGTTTGGCAGCAGACACCGGCGGAAACCCTACTGTTTGGATACCCTCAACCCTAAACCCGAAACCCTACTATTTGGGTACCCCAGGGTAGACGCCATCGCAGTCTAAGAAGCGCATCCCCCGCACCGAGCTCAAGCGCTTCAAAGAGGGTCTTCACACGCTCGTCCTGACACGTAATATAGGAGCCTTAAGGATTAAAGTAGGGTTTTGGGGCCCATTATACTATAATTACTATACCAAGGAAGCCCCAAAGTAGTATTGGTAATTTTTGAGGCCTCTATAGTAGGGCCATTTTTCGCGGCTTAGGGTACAGGGTTTCACACGGTTTTGCGGGTTTCTTGTCCTTCGCTTCGTTGAAGGGACTGGAGAGTTTTAGGTTTGTGGGTTTAAGGTGTAGGGGTTTAGGGCGTCCTGGTGTTGCCGGACCTGATTGGGAGGTTGAGGTTTAGCATTCGGTTTAGGGTTTGGGGTTTAGGGTTGAGGTTTAGGGGTTGGTGCGGTTTAGAGTTTAGGGGTTTAGAAAATTGGGCTTAGGGCTACATGTAGACATGTTTGCTTTCGACCGTCGCTTGTCTCGGAGTTGATACCCTAGGCTTGGGTGGTTAGTCAGGGGGAGAAGCACGCAATTGACTAGACTGGGGCTTCAGGGTATACCTGGTCACCCAAACCCCAAACCCGATAAGGGGATACTGTTAGTAATGATTCCGACTTCTACATTAACTGCAGAGTGTCGATGATGTCGGACTGACTAGGGCTTAGGGATCAACGTTTGATTATGGTTTAGGGTTCTATAATACTATATATAAAAAGCTGAGCGATTAGGGTTTTGCAGTTTAGGGTTCCCCTAAACCCTGGACCTATAAACCTAGACCCTCAACCCTATAAGGATTGAGGATGCTTGGTTTATGGCTTTGCTCCTCGAGGCAGTGCTTGAACTCTTTGTAGCTCACCGTGCCATCGCAGTCCCGATCCATTTCAGCAAAGAGCCTGGGATGGATTTACGGCAGCGTCCCGGGTGGCAAAACGGCTCGGTTTAGGTCGTTCTCAACCATCGTTCCAGCATGCAAAGGCCGGCGGGGCTGCTGGGCACTAAAGCCCAAAACCTCAAGCGCTAAATCCCGACAGCCCCAGGCCTCAAACCCCAAAATTTTAAAGCCCAGGCAAGATCACGTTTATAGGGTGTAGGATTCAGAACCCTAATAACCCTGAATTCCGGAATTAAAGGGGGCTGTTGTGTGAGCTGGAAACTTGCTGTCAAAAAGAAGTTTCGCACTGCATTGTTTCAGCTGCTTAGGATGTCGGGTTTAGGACGTTTTGCTTTCCGTCTTCCGGGCATGGGTTTAGGGTTTAGGATTTAGGGTTTAGGGTGATCGATGCTTCCGGAAGGAGGATGCAGATGAGCAGACTGCTTGATGTTTTGCTCTCCAACTACATAGCCTTGTACATGAGAAATAACGGTGCGTTAGCAACCTTCTGAGGCCTCGTCCTACAGCTCTTTAGGTTCTTACATCTGAAGTAACAGCGTGCGTGCGACCATGCATTGTCATTAGAATGTTAACTGTCAGGTCGTGACCACCACTCAGAAAACAAGTAGTAGACGTTGGGGGAGGAGCTTGTGAAGAATAAAAATAATTAGTCAATACATAAACAAATGCGTAACTGAACACACACATGGAAATTAAACAATCGTGTACATATGTAAGTATATGCATCAATATTCGTATGCATGTACTTAATGATTGATGTAATGATTAATGTTATGTATATACATACAGGTGTGTACATATGTGTGTAAGTAAACGGAGCAAGATGAAGATGACGGGCTCTTGGACTGGATCGCAGACAAATTCAATGGGTATGGCACTTGTGAGTAGTTGGCTAGCAGCGTTTCGGAATTGCATTTTCAGAAGTGCACGTGCGATTGTTCAAGCCGCTTTCCGGTATTATCTTATACTATATTTTTTAGGTTATATTCTTTTATAGTTTATTTCAATATCGTATATAATGCATGGGATCTGATTTTCACCTTTTATTACAGTATGTAAGGCAATGCGCCGTCATGGAGACTTCAAGCCGAGTGTTGCGGATGCAAGAGCAGAGGCTCGGGACCAAGAGACAAGAAACACAACACAAGCCTGGCGCTAAGGTTCATCTAAGGGTTCTCTTTACGGGTTACTACTAGTATAACGGTTCTATAGGGTTTGGGGTTTGGGATGGCTTTAGGGCTTATATAAGGGTCCATGTACCCTTGTAACTCTTGAGAATATACACTTTGGCCTTCTATTCGGTACTTTGGGCCCAAGTGTATATACTATGTGAGTGCATGGGCCCTTAGGGTGATGCTGCCATGACGTCTGGACTAGGGTGGACGTATGGCTGTTGTGATTGTTTGTTCGTTTGTGTGGGAGTTGGTGTCTTAACACAGGGTAGAGGCACTTGTGTTGACACAAACTTCAATTCAAAAAAGGCTTCCAAGCGAAGATCGGCTTACATAAACATCAATGCGAAGAACCGAAAAGATACTCACATGCAACGATCAAGCACCTGCGTGAATGATTTCGATAAAAAACATGCAGAAAGGACTGTCAATGGAAAGGAAAAGCGCGAAAACAGATGTAAACGAGCATCTAGAACGGCTTCTAACGACAAACTTTCATCCCACGCGACAGTCCGGGCGGTGGGGTATACGCAGTAAATCCTGATATCAAGCCCCTTACAGGTTAAGGCTAACTAAGGGGCATTGGGCTCTCTGGCGGGTAGGAACTTCGAGCATCTAGCAGTGTAGGATGTGGCACATAGGGCTTGGGCGCTTGTAGGGTTGTTGGATGATGGTGCCTGGGAGTTTCGATTCTAGGGGTTCAGGGAAAAATCCTCAAAAACTCGCGCATACCGCACCAAATCCAAAAACGCAACGGTACGCCATAATTCTGTGCCGAAAGGCTTGGTCAAGCCTGCCTTCAGGTGATGCTTGTCCACCATCAGCGCCTTTCCACCAGCTCCAGGCTCAGACATCGCCCTAAAGGTCCAAGTCCTTGTAGCACTCATACCAATAATAATAATAATATTAACATACAAACATTCAATATCCCAAACTCAAGTATCTAAGTTTTGGATCCTTTGGACATTTAGGGTAGGGACAAAAGCATTGGTGTTCGGGGGTAGGCCGAACGTCTCAGGACGGTGGGGCCTTAAAATTATCACCACGGGCTTTGTGGTGATACTTCAGTATGAGTATACAGGGACGCGACGGGAGTAGCATTACTTCGGCGGGGTGAAGCCTAGCGTTCTGCCCTACCGTCGTCCCAGCAGGTTTACCTGGGATGGCTTTTCCTAAGGATCCATGTGCCTGTATGGCATATGTAAAATACGAAACCTCATGGGGTTCCTTCAGAACTACTAAATAGTATAGGGGCCTTAATAATTAGAATAGGGTTCCGTTAAAGGAGTCTATAAGGGTTACTACAAGGGATCTATAAGGGTACTATAATATAGGGGCCTTAATAATTAGAATAGGGTTTTGGGGCCCATTATACTATATTTATAATAGGGAACCCCCCAAAATAGTATTGGTACGGTTGATGGACAAAAACCTGCATGACCCTAAGGACCCTAAACTATGGGAATTATGGTATATTCCTTATAATGGGTAAGGAAGGATTTTGTGAATCAACCGTAGTATTGGTAATAGCTTCGGCCCCTACAGCCTGAACTCTGAGCCCCAGGCCCTGAACCCTCCTCTGGTCTTTACCCATGATTGTTGCTGCTGTCCCTACACCCTAGACTCCGCCCTAAGTCCTAAACCCCTTTGTCAAAAGTTAAGCGTGTTGTCATTCTAGTGCCTGCGTCGCCATCTCCTGGTCCTTCTCCGCGCCTTTGATGGCGGAGTTGCAGAAGACGCCTCTGCACGAGGCCAGCGTATATGTATATATCATCATAATATGTGTATATATATATACACCCATACACACGCACGTACGTACGTAGGTAGGTAGGTAGGTAAGTAAGTATATATATATATATATATGCATGTGCGTATGTATGCATGTATGCACGTATGTATAACACTGTATGAATCTGCCATGCATGCATTTAGGTAGAATATTTTTTGTTTGCAGGATCCCGAGGACTGCCCCTGTGTCAGTGTGTGTGTGTGTGTATTTATATGCATAATATGTACATGTACATGCACATGTGCAGGTAATTATATGTGTATGTCTATGTATACGTATACGTATGCGTATATGTTTATGTATATGTGAATTCAGTGTGAATGTGAATGTGGTGTTTGTATATGTGCATGTGTGTATGTATGCCTATGTGTATGTGTACGTGTATGCGTATGTGCATGCGTATGCATATACGTATATATGTATATATCTATATCTATACATTCTGAGTGTTTAGGGGTTTATAGGGTCTACTCTAAAGTTCCAGTACAGATACCTGAGCTGAACTGTAGGTGACGGAGGTACATAGTAACCTGCTATGTATGCGAGTGGAAGTTAGCATGCAGATAAGCCAGTTCTATGGAGGGGATAGTGAGGATGATGTCGAGCATGGGATTTCCTGAAGTTGCACGGTGGCAACCAATCTGACGAGGTCTGATCCCACACCTTCAACCAAGGAGATATATCTGAGCCTTACCGAGCCCTTCCCTGTACCATACCTCGTACCGACCTGTACCCTGTACCCACAATAACTAAAGCGAACCAACATGAACAAGGACCGTTTGAAGATGCATCGTGACCGGGAGCATGAGAGGGAAAAGGGTTTAGGGTTTAGGGCACCGGGATCGAACGACGAGACTACCTAGCAGTTCATGTCGTGAGGGTCGCGAAATATCAAAAAAACACACAGCAACCGCATAGATGTAACTCGTGCAAGCTCCAACACACTTGTCTTCGGGACGTGCATATGCTGCCTGTCATCACATTCAAGACGGCGAAAAGGCAGAAAGCCACGTAGCACGTGAACACATAAACCCAAGTCCTGGGCCAGCGGGGTCCGCGTGGCAACACGCAGCATTGCACTTTAAGGAACTCTGCATGTCTTGCTCGGCTATGTCTGATTCTGTAATGATGAAAATCCGGCGGTACTGAGGGTGGCAAGACCGCTGCTGGTCCTTGTCTTACTTCTATAGCCACCTCGTCCACTATCAATGACGAATGCAAAAACTTTCCTATGTACCATGCAACATGCGGTTGAAACCGAGAGATAGAAGGCAAGCACGTTCTGGAACACTGCAACCCAAGAGCTAAGTTGCTGACGCACGAACGATTCAAGGCAGGTTGTGTCTAAACCAGAGACCTTCCCAGACGGTTCAACCATGGGCCCCTAGTATGGGCCCTTAACCTTGGGATCCTTATATACCTACTCTCTACCCTATATAGACTCTTAAGGGTCCCTAGAAACCCCTCAAAAAGGCCTAAGGGTCCATATTAGGGGCCCATACTTCCAACCTTGGATTCAACCTCAGGTACCAAAACATCGAAGCTTCTCGGAGTGAACGCTCACTGAACCTAAATCGACCTGCCCCCGAACTTACTTCTTCTGGCATGCCAGCCAAGGAGAGGGTGATCAAATATCGAGGGTCCCGGTTCATGATGTGCATCTCTGGGGTCATGTGGGGGGAGTGGGAAGTATGTTATACTCTTGTTGTGTGGGGACTGTGAGGGTAGATAATTGCTAACTGTTCGACCCCTGTACTATCTTTAAGGTTGCATAAGGGGAATGGTTGCGTAATCGGAACCGAAACTTCAAAACCCTCAAAGCCGTAAGCCCTAAAACATAAACAAGCCAGCACGATAGATTGTATCCAAATCTCGAAGCCTCGGCATAATCTACAGCTGTCTGCCCTGTTTTCGTATCTAGGAAATTCAAGGTTAGCCCTAAGGGTCCAAAGGACCCAATAATTAGGTACTCGGGTTCAGGATAGTGGTTATGTAGCTCAATATTTAGGAGAGTATATGATTATTAGGTACTTGGACCCTTAGGGTAGGGTTTGGCGGTCTGTGAGTCTTTTAAGAGCATGCTGCGTGGCGTATCTCATCCTTGAAAGCGAAAGCCCTAGACGGAACCGTGCGATTCAGCAGCCAGCCGATCGTCTCGAGGGCATTCGAAGCCTCAACCCAGGACCTGATCTTGGCTTTGAAGTAACCAAGGAGAAAAAATATGCACTTCGAGTTTAAAATGGTTGCTCTAAGGAACCGGTCCAAAATATGGAATAAAGTTTGGTGGTCCAGAACAAAAATATTCAAAGTTTAGGGTTTAATACAGGGGCATTACGAATAAGAATACATAGGGCTTTGGAGTATTTCGTACCATAATTCAGAGAATTGGAAGATGGGGTCTAGAAGCAGCCCTCGAAGCAAACAGCATGGTCCCTCTTCAGGGACACAAGCAGTTCAAGCAAGACAGTGGGATGCTACCTTGTGCCATACTTGCCTACGCAAAGAACCTAGGCAACCTGGCGAATCTAGGAAACCGAATTGACTAGACATCTGAGATTTCGGGTACGTTAAGCACCGGGACAATGCCTTGTGTGACATCCGAGTGCGCGCACCCAGATTTCCTGTCTGGGTCTGTCAACATGAGAAAGTTACTTGATGGCTGCCACATTGACAGGGTCAGCACGAACCTAGTGTCCGTGATAGATATTACCGTTATCGCTGAAGCAAGTGCTGCGGTCATTGCCGGTACCGGTAATCGTAGCGGTACCCGTCGTCGTCTGGCTGCTTGACAGTCGCACTCACTCCCTTCGAAACTCTCCCGTTTCCTAGTACGGTTTTCTTTCTTCTGCTTGACTGGCTGCTCTAGTCTGTTCGCATTTTCAAGCCCTTCAGCCGCAGCCGGGAGTTAAGGTGTCGGGCGGCGGCATAGGGATATGACATGGTCCACATGGTCCACATAAGCGTTTCTTTCGAGTGTTCCCAGCCTTCTTTTCTCAGTCTACAGACGTCACGATCGCTGTTGAAGGGTGTGGGGCTTAGGGCTTAGGCATTGGGGTCAGGCTATGCGGGTTTAGGGCTGTGGATCTGCGCTTTGCCGCGTCGAGCCTGGTGTTCCGGGGCCGGTTCTTGGGTTTGCGGCTCGGGTTTACAAAACACGAATGTGTATAAATATGTGTGCATATATACATAAATATGTATAGTTACGTAATTATATGTGTATAATGTATATATATATATATATATATCCATCCATATATATATATATATATATCCATCCATATATATATATATATTATACATATACATGGTGTCAACGCCTAAAAAAACGAAGCACAAGCTGAGACTAGCTGCAGGCCACCAGCAATGGACATAAACCTCGGCGGGCGATGGGCGATGTAACCCCGGACTTGGACCTCTAAAGGAACTCTTGGACAAAACCCAGAATAGTAGTAGGGTTCTTACCAGAAAGGACCCCCGAGAGGAAGCTAATGTGATAACCTGATCCCCTAGGTCACCAAAATACCTATAACTCAGTATACCAAAATACCTGGCCCCTACTATATTTACCCTACCTATCGCAAAAAAAGACGTACTTCCTAGCCTTCCTTGTTCGGGCTTCTCGAAATAATGGTCGCGTAAAAAATGAGTGAGATACCTTAATTGAACCAAACCAAGAACATGATTCAAGGCACATTCCTTAACTGAAGGTCCATTCTGTACTTCTTTGGAGTCGTTGGGTACTCAGAAATCCCCACAGTTCGGACGTTCGGGGATTCGTGCCGAGATTGAACCCTAAACCCTAAAACCACGGAAAACAACATCACAAAAAATACACAGAGCCCTCAAGAGGTCTAAGGCTTCCGAAACCTCGGATGCTAAAACCATTACGGGCCTAAGCCTGGCCTCTGAGCTGCAACAGATTCGGGACACTTAGGGCTTAGGCTTAGGGGTTTAGGGCTTTCAAGGTTTCGGTTTCTAGAGCTTAAGGGAACAAGGGCGTTGGGACTTAAGGGTTTTAGTTCAGGGTTTAGGGGCGGATTTTGGGGTTGAGGCCTCAAAACGGCTCTCAAGCAGACTGTGGCATTAGGATCAGAGCCACTGAAGCCTTGGGAATACTAGTACCTTTCTTATTACTACTTTGTTTCGGAATCCGAATAAGATGCATCACACGCTCCTATCATACTGTCCTCAATACAAATTAGATATTGGTCTTGGGATGAACTCTGCCGAAGAAACAGCGTGTGGATGGTTTGCCGCAGATCTCCGAAAAGCCTGAGAAGCTCCATCTGCTCCTCGCTCTCAGGTTGGGCTGGCATTATGCCCAGAGATTCCAATATCCCTTAATTACGGAATATACCTTAAATTATGATAGGATCCCTAATGTGATTTAAGGAATATTCCTTAATTGAGGGATATTCGAGTTTCTGGGTGGACTCATGTGATGCAGGTTTTGGGTGTCAAACGGACACAGGCGCTTAGGCAATTTCCATAGGTTCAGCTGCGTGTGCAGCATTTTGGGTTGACATCTACATCTGCAACAATCTCTACCTCTATGCGTATATGATCCTTTCCGAGGCGCGTGAAGAACAAACGGTCACTTGCGAAACCTGGAGTCGAAACCTGGCCACAAACTTCGGGACGTGCTGAAGCACAAACTGCTCCGTAAATTCAGGATGCCATTTGTCCGCGGTTGTCACCCTCGACACCCACTGCATTTCTTGTCCACCATTTGCCTGTCTACTTTCACAACAAGTACGCTTGTTCTTATCGAAGCCACTGTCCCGGTCGTGCTGATTTTACTTACCCTCCTACTCGTACCATATAATTATAGGGCCTAAATAATTACCTATACTATTTTGGTGGTTTCTTATTACAATTAGAGTATAATGGGCCCCGAAACCCTATTCTAATTATTCAGGCCCCTATATTAAATCGGCACCAGAGGACTGCGTCTCGATGGCAGCGCAACGTCTCAAACCCCGAGCAAAAACTGCAAACATCGCGAACACCAAGGAGCCCAAATGCTTGAGATTGTAGGGCCGAACCCCAAGGACCAAAAACCCTAAACCCTAAGGTCCAAGTATCTAACAATCATATACTCTCCAAAATCCTAACCTACATAACTACTATCCTCGCGGAGTACCTATTTATTGGGTCCTTTGCACCCGTACAAAAACACTATCAACATCCAAGGTTGCACTCTTTCAGGGCCTCAGTCCTCCTCGCGAAATGAGCTGCCTGGCTCGGACAATGCTTGATTGGCCACTTCCGTGAAGAGCACGGCAAACCTCTGCTGTTTCGGGCTTCGGGTCCTATAAACCCCCCAAAACAACCCGTAGAAACCGCTAGAAACCCCGATAAACCCTATAAGCCCCTATAAACCCCTATAAACCCTTAACCCCTGTAAACCCTAAAACCCTATAAACCCTAAACCTCACATGTGGCGAGGGCTTTCGGGTCCGAGGCTGCATTGGGTCTCAATACCGACCCACTGCTTAGAACGAGGTTTAGTGTTTAGGGTTTAGGGTGATGAGTATAATTGCATAATAGAACTGTGCTGAGACTGCAGGGGGACATTAGCAATAGTTGTTCAGACCTCTGCATTAAGTGGTCGGCTTCGTTTCCTAAACGACGATTACTACAACTACCTGCACTACAACAACTTCTACTTCTACTTCCACTTCTACTTCTACCTGTACGTCTACGTCTACGTCCGTCTACGTCGACTTCTACTTCGACCTCGACTTCGACTTCTACTTCTACTTCTACTTCTACTACTACTACTACTACCACTACCACTACCACTACTACTACCACCACCTTGGGGATTTCAACAACAGCCATCTTCTCACCCTCGAGGCCGAATTGTTGAGGATTCCTGGAAGCCCGAAGTCGACATCCCGAAGTCATATGTGATAGGGTTTAGGGCTTGGGTTTAGGGTCTAGGGTTTGGGGTTTAGGGTTTGGGGTTTAGGGTTTGGGGCTTGGGTTTAGGGTTTCGGGTTTGGGTTTAAGGTTTGGGTTTACGGTTTAGGACTTAGAGCTTAGGATTTGGTGCTTAGTGCCTAGGGGTTTTTGTCAAGGAGCATGTAGATAAGCATCACCAGAAGCAGCATGGCCCAAAACCTGGGCAGCAATGGTGTCTCATGATTAACGCTCGGCACAGTGCTGGTGCCAGGTTTGCTCCACCTTGACGGGACAAAGCAGCTCTAATCGACACAACAGATTCGATGGCGCTTGCGCTTGCTTGACTTCTGACGGATCTAACTGTATCTGTGTTGGGTTTATAGATGGTAAAAGTCTTCTGGTAGAACTGAAGCCATGCCCATAAGTACTGCTCAGGAAGACAAGTACAGCTACATGCGGAGGCTCCTCCGCTAAGGGGGGCATGTGAGAATGTCAGAAACAGTTTTGAAAGCCTCACCCCACCCTCTTCCCTCAACCCTTTGCCCTTTTCCGTAAAACCTTAAACCGTTAGGGCTTCTGGCTTTTTTTGTGCTTTCGCTATCATTTCAAGGGTTGTTTAAAGGTTTCATCATTTCAAGGGTTGTTTAAGCTTTTCTAAGGATTTGTGTTTAGGGACTCAGCTCTGAGGTTACCTGTTGGATGTCGAGTCTGCGGCTTTTGCCCTCAAAATCTAACTAGAGTAGGGGCCTTAATACTTAGAATAGGATTCTACCAGAATTACAATAAGGAATCCACAAAACCCTATTCTAAATACTTACTAAGGCCCCTATATTAGACTAACCCTGAACCCCTTCGGGTTTCGGCTCGAAAGCTTTGAGTAATAAGCATGAGTTACAAAGGCATATTTCCAGGCCGCATTACCTAGTAACAGTATCCCCTCATCATAGCCCCGAGGTATCAAACTATAAAATGCACCAAAACCCTGGTCTAACTCCTCCCTAGAACGGCTAGATAACTGGGATTTCTCTATTCAGCCTTCTGGAAGAACGATTTCTCCCTAAAACCCCCTAAACCCCATGCCCTAAACTGACACCCTAAGCCCCGAACCCCTAAACCCTAACACCGAAGCCTAAACCCTAAACCCCGAACCCCCAACCAGAAAGATGCCGGGGGGCGGGCAAATCTCGCAGAGTACTTAAGATCGAGTGGATCAAAGTCTGGAGCGATCTGAAGAACCTTGGGTTTAGGGTTTAGGGTTGGGGTTTAGGGATTACCCCTAGCCTCAGAAATCCTGGAGCCGAGACCTTAAAGCCTAAACCCTGAACCTCACACCCAAACTCAAAGCCTTAACCGTACCCCTAAACCTTGAAACTTTAACCCGCAACCTTAATAGACCTAAGCCCTAAAAGCCTTAAGCCCTAAGCCCTAGACGTTGGGGGATGGGTTCTGGAGTTCGGCAGGGTGGGAGTAGATTACTGGGAGATTTTGATACTACAAGGTACAAAGGGGGTCTAAGGAACAGTAACCCACCATAGAAATACCACTCGCCCACTATGTAAGTCACTGGTGTTCGCATCGAGCTGTTGCCAGAGGAGTTAGAATAGGGTTTGAGGGGTATAGTACACTACAGTCCCATTGAACAGGCACCGATTGATTCGTTTTGATTCAGTACCCACATGAAGCTCCGGGGTTTTTTTGCTTGTGCAGTCGTATGCTTCGCTGTAGACCCGAGCTGGACAACTTGGTTGCCGGCATCTGCATGCAGGAGGCAGGTTCCAAAGCAGACCCTGACCATTTTAGGGTTTAGGGTTCAGGGATGACACAACCCTAAAACCCTAAACCCTACTGACTACTGAGGGATTGCGTGCTGACGCCGCAAACCGCCGCCTGCTTGGGGCAATGCACAGAATGTGGACTCTTGTGAGGCACCTAATTTAAGGGTATACTGTACTATGATTGTTAGGGTTTAGGGTTTAGGGTGTAGGGTTGATTGCATTAATAAACGAGCCCCAAAATAGTGCTGGTATGCCTGTTTCTCACGCTGTCTGCTAGCATCGGAGGGCGGCAGAATTCCTAACATTTCGAAACAGTCTACCCGAAATCCTAAACTAAACCCTAACCCTAAAGCCCAATCCGCAAACTCTAGCCAAGGGGCCGGACAATGCGGAGCACTCGGACGACGCGGATGAGGCGGGTGAGACGGAGAATTCGGAGAATACGCAGGTTGCTGCCGCTGCTTGCCCACCTGCTTACAGGTTTCAGGGGAGTTATAGTAGAAGCCAGAAAGTTGGAACATCAATATCCTCATGCCCTTAAGGTAGAGTATAGGGATCCTAGCACCAATCCTCCTAAACCCATGTTCCAACTTTCTAGGGTTCACTTTAAGACTGGGTAATCTGCGGGTTTCCAGCTACGAGGCCCAACTTGAGCCTATATCCGGTTTAGTTTATAGTAGAATCCAGAAAGTTGGAACATCATTCTCCTCATGCCCTTAAGGTAAATCATAAGGGATCCTAGCACGAATCCTCCTCAAGCCATGTTCCAACTTTCTGGCTTCTATTATAAGGCTTTAGGGTTGCGGGGTTTAGGGTTCTGGGTGTACAACCGCAAAAGTCCCTGCAAACGCATGGGGCTCAACCCATGCACAATGAGGAGTCTGAGCTGGGATTTAGGGGACGATTGGAGCTTGCATGGTTAAGGGGAGATTAAGATTTTTACCTTGGTTTCAATCTTCCCAGGCCTGAAACCCTAAACCCTAGTAATCCCTTAAGCCTAAACCCTGAAACTCTAAACCCAAAGGCCCTGAGGATCCCTAGGGTTTAAACCCTGAAGCCCTAAACCTCCTGGCAACCCCAACGAAGCTTCGGGCTAGGCTTGTTGCTTCGCTCGTCCCTCCCGGGGCAGAGCTCAGGCCAACATGTGGAAAGGGGTTTAGGGTTTGCAGTTTCTAGGTTTAGGGTTGGAGTTTAGGGCTTTGGGTTTGGGGTTTAAGGTTTGGGTTTATTGGTTCGTGGGGAGCTCCAGCAGCAGTTCTTCCGCAGCCCTCAGGATACCAAAGCTGATACCCGGAGACGCAGCCCCAGAGCAACCCCGCAAACTCCAAGTGCAAAGCCCGAAAACCCCTACATCTCGTGTCTGAAGTGCTCTGTCGGTGCCTCGATGCATCCATGCCAAAGAAAGGCATGACAAACTCTGGCATGATCGAGACCACGATGACGAAGTCAAACCAGTTAAATCTGACGTTACCTCGGCAAGTCGAGACTTGCCGCCGTGGGACTCATACGGTTGATGATATAAATCCTGCATTACCCATAACAATGCATATACCATTATTCCCATAGTTCAGGGTCCTTAAGGTAGTGCAGATCGATATCATCAACCGTACGGATCAGATTTTGCACGACTCGCAAGCAAGATACCTTGCATCCTAGCAAGAATCGAGAAGCCCCTCATTGAAGGACTTTTGTTTTGGGCTGCCTGGGAACAGCTTCGTGACAACTTCGCGATGAGGAGATATTGCATGTTGGGGCTAGCTGTCGTCCTGGTTGCAAAAAACTGCAAGCACGACAGCAGCTGAACCGAGAATACAGAAATGCTCAGAAAAGATGCTTCAATGCAAACACTTGTGCAAAACCGATGCGTATGCAACTATAAACAAATAGACAATCAAAAACATCAGTGTGTCTATACATATATATATATATACACATACATGCATACATATACATATGTACAGACAGGCGTACATACATATATATATATATAATTCCCATATGCACATGCTTGGAAGCCTTCCAACATCCTAAACCCGAAACCCAGGGCTAACCATGGAGGCTCCATGCCGTGAACAGGCAAGGGGACTCAAGCCTACACCCCCAAGTCTAGACTCAACGGTTGAAACCATGGGCGCCCTAGTATGGGCTCTTATCCCTGGGATCCTATATACCCGGGCCCATACTTCCAACCTTAGATAGACTGAAGATTCCCGAGACCCTTGACCTAAATCCTTGACCTTTGTGTTAGGAATTAGGGTTTCAGGGTTAGGGCTTACTTCAAGGATCATGGGACTTAGTAACGAGGGCTGTTATCAGGATAACTATACTGATGATCACTTATAATAACAACCATTCAGATACATATACCATACTTACCAAGTCCCATGATCCTCCAAGTAGGGTTCATCTCCCAAACTGCCGCCGCCAGGTAGCTGGAGGTGCAGAAAAACTCTTTGCAGCCCAGACCAAAGAGCCGCAAACAGAGCTCCAGAACGAAGAGTGCCTTCAAGGCTCCAACTAGACCCAAGGGCTCCGGTTACTCAAGTAGTAGATGAACAAAAACAATAGCAATATTAATGTATTTAGGATGTTGGGGTTCAGAGTTTCTTGGTCAGGGTTCAGGTTTTGGGACTCAGCTGAGCAGCTTACCGATTTGAAGAGCCCTATGAAGAGGATACCCCTGGTCCTAAACATCAAGCCCTGCACCATCCAAACACAACATCAGAGCAACCCAGGATGGTTTGAGAAGTGCTCGAACTGACAAAGCTCAAGGATTTGCTGATTCAGGGCTACTAAACCCAAAAAGCAAAGCCGCTGGCTGTCTGACGTGAAGCCCTAAACCCTAAGCCCAAAAACCTGAACCCCAAAACCTAATACCCTCAACCCTATAGCCTAGAAACCTAAAACCTGAACCCCAAATGCCAAAACCACCCTCAACCCTAAAACCTAAACCCTCAAACCTGATACCCTAAACCCTAAACCCTGAAACCTGATACCTAAACCCTAAACCCTGAAACCTGAACCCTAAACCGAAGAATCCTTAAACCTGATACCCTAAAACCTGATACCCTGAAACCTGAACCCTAAACCGAAGAATGCTCTCATGTAGCTGGCCTCCGACCCTGGCTAGCCAAGCCCTTCACTGGTTCTGGCTGGTCCCTTTAAGCGGTCTTTTAAGCACTCCTGTAAGGTTTACTGTAACGGTTCTATAGGGTTCAGGGTTGGTATATACTTTTGGCTCCTTTAAGGGGTACTATAACGGCTCTATAGGGTTGAGGGTTGAAGACTCCATGTAACCGTATAGTATATACTTGTTGCTCCTTTAAGGGTTACTATAACGGTTCTACAGGGTGTAGGGTTAAAGACTCCATGTACCCCATATTGTATACACTTTGTCCCACAAGTACCTATAAACGGAGGACTTTACGGCTTAATCATACGCTATGTCGGTACAGGGAGCCTCAGAGTTCCTGGGAGTTGGGATAGAAGTTGGGTTCGTGGATTCGGGTTTCGGAGCAGACCCCTCCTAAACCCTAAACCCTAAACCGACAACCTAGGAGTCTTACTAGCTAAGAGCTTCTTGGGGCATACTACGTATACTATAGTTACACCCAGACCCCCGGGAGGATCCAAAAAGTAGATCCCTTAGGTTCCTATAAAGTACCCTTTAGTAGGATCTACCTTTTTAGATCCTCCCGGGGGTCTGGGGAGCAGCCACAAAATAGTATTGGAACTTTTCCAGGCCCTATGTTAGTAGGAAAGGGCAGGGTATGAGGTCTGCCGGACAAGGCGCGTTGTAAATCGTGGACACGACGTGCAGAGCCTCCTGGATGGCAGCAACTTGGACGGACGGCGAGATCTTAGGGCCCAGAGTTCCCGGTGCTAGGGTTGCTTGCAGGGAAATGACGAAAAAAATTCATGCGAAAGCGGTTTAGTGTAGAGTCCTGGATTGATAGTGCAGGGATGTTTGGAGTACGGCGTACCAGCTGCACATGTAAAGCCCGTTGAAGTCGGAATGGTTGCTCCCCTGCATTGTCATAGCCACAGCAATATAGGAATCATCGTTGCAGCAATACCCTGATGACAGGATATTACAACTACCATTTGCTTAAGGGCCCCCAAAAAATTTAAAAAAAATAATAATCCCTATAGTACCCTTATAAGGGATTATTATTTTTTATTTTTGGGGGGCCCTTAAGCAAATGGTGGACAACGAAGCCTCCAGCCCTGAACCCATAACACACACACACTCACTCACTCACTCACTCACTCATACCCATAAGCCAAACCCTTAAATCGGCCAAGATCGTGTCGATGCAGTGGTTTAATTAAGCTGTCGTGCCTAGGCTGTGAAGCTTTACTAGCTAAGGAGCCCGGATTGTTCGCCAGAGACTCCGACATCCCTTGGTTAAGGAATACCTAGGGCTCCTTTAAGGGATCTTTAGGGTTTATAGGGTTTAGGGGACTCCAATATCCCTTTAAATTATAGCAGGATCCCTAATATGATCTATTAGCGAATTTTCTTAGTTAAGGGATATCGGAGTCTGTGATTTCACGAAGCACAGATGCGGGTCCGGCATGTCCACTGTGCGATTCAGCGATTGCCACTGGATCGTGGCCCCGATAAGGACCGAGTTGGTAAAGATCCTGGGCCGGGCATTGGCACGCCATATCTACATGTATATACATCTAACACTACACGTATATCTATATCTGTATCTAGTTTTAAGGTGTAAGGTGTGGGGTTTAAGGCTACTCGGATGCTTAGCAGCAGTAAATAAGGGTCCAGCACCTGCTAAACCACCTTAGAACCATAAACACATACTATGTTTGATATGCTCTTAGTCTTTGAAAATGAGTAAAACCGACAAACAATTCCTTGGGAGACTACAGCCTGTAAAGGCCGATAGTTCTGTATACTTTCGGGGTCCAGGTACCTTGTAAGTAGGCTTTGGATCACCCCAGATGACCTTGGAGTCCTCTGATAGCCAACCCCAGAGGTCCAACTTTCGATTTAGCAGGTTACTACCTATGTAAAATACATCAGTGGATGTATTTATGTTTGTATATGTATGTGTACAAATAAACATATATATATATATGTACATGTCTCTCTCTCTCTGTCTATATGTATATACACATACACATACACATACATATACATATGCATATACATATATACTACATATATACATGTATATGTATATATGTTGTACCCGAGTAACTGATCATTTAAGTAACTGGAGCCGTATTTGAGGTCTTGGCCTTCGGGTTTTGGATTCAGAGTTTCGGTTTTGGGGTTTAGGGTCTAAGGTTTAGGGCTTCGGAATCTAACAGCTTCCGAAATTCAGGGACCCCTGATGGCCGACCGAAACTAGCGAGAGTTCTGTCGCACGGACATCCAAACAGTGTACCAAAATTTACTGAGTCACGCGACTGCGGAACCACGCGCAGGATCCTGTAATCCACTAGGAACATTGTTTTAACACACCCCCTTTTGGACCCTATAAACCAAGTTACACCCCAGCCAAAACCGTCCAAGATCTATGAACCAGGAACAACCCCACATAGAATCCTCTTAAGACCCCTATAACCCCTGTAAACCCACTTGGAAAGCCCTGGGTTATGCACACGACATGGCGGTGCTAAGTGATCTAAATGAAATTGCAGCCCCCTCGGTCTCCCTGTGGAGCGCTTTTGTTTTAAATAGGATGGAATAGAGGGACCTTGTTAATATCAATAGCATTTTGGGTGGTATGATACAGTATATCTATGAGGAGACGATAAGGGGATCCTAACAGAAATTGTTCAGACCTCAGAAACATTAGGTCGGTTAGGTGTTTGGGGGGTAAGGGGATAGGGCCAGGGTTTAGGGTCTCTGAGTCCCTGGTTCAGGTTTGTTTGCCGACATGCATGTGTATAAGTTTAAGCTACCATAGCGAGGATAATATAGGGGCCTTGATAATTAGAATAGGGTTTGGGGGCCCACAAAAGGAACACCCAAAATTAATGTAGGTTATTATTAAGGCTTCTATATCATGCAGAATCGATCCGGCATCCATGAAGGCCGGACCCGACAAAACCGATCGTAAGCTCCAATAGAAATCTGGAGAGCGCGAAACGGTTTAGGAGTTTAGGGATTAGGGTTTAGGGTTGGGATTAGGGTTTAGTATTTAGGGTTGGGATTAGGGTTTAGGTCGGGTTTACAAAAACTCCAACAATGCCTCGGCCTAGGCTTAAGCCCTTCGTCATGCCAGAGAGCAATACTCCTTCATTCAGGAATATGCCTTACATGGTAAACGCTTATGTTTATATAGTTGTGACAGAAGGCCTATTATCATTCTAATTGTTACTATTGTTAATGTTACTATTTCACTAAGAGGTATGGGGCTCTATGGGTAAACCTAGTATGGGTAGCCTTATTCGCCCCTAAACCCAAAACCATGCGCAGGAAGCTAAAGATAAGGTTCCTTTAAGGGCTCCCTTAAGGTTCCTTTAAGGGCTCCCTTAAGGTTCCTTTAAGGGCTCCCTTAAGGTTCCTCTAAGGGCTCCCTTAAGGTTCCTTGAAGGGCTCCCTTAAGGGTTCCTTTTAAGGGTACCCTTATGGGTGTTGGCCGATTATATGACCTACTTTCTTGGGGGTTCGGGTAAACCCTAAACCCCTAAACTCACCAAGGCGCAGGAAGCCGAGTACCCTGAACCGTACCTTCCTAAACCCGAAACCCTAAACTTGAAATCTTTGAGTTCCTAAACTCAATACATCTAAAAACTACAACAATCCCCAAACCCACCGAGGCACAGGAAGCCGAAGAACAGCTCGAAAGGTGTCGAGTTCACAAATTGGCGCAGGAGCGCGCGGCAGTAGCTTCCTCAGAATTTCGAGGCAAGGGTTCCGTAGGGCTCTAGAGCCTTAGGGACCCTCAACCCTAAACCCTAAATAGGGTTTAGGGTTTAGGGCTAAGTTTTAGGGTTAAGGGGTTAAGGGTGTCTAGGGATTTAGGGTTTATAGGGTTTTGGGTTCTGGGGTGTAGGGGTTCAGGGGGTTGAAGTACAAGATGCTCTGTATCAGACCCTGATCACGTGGCCATGCATTTAACACTGGAATAGGGTTGTGGAGTATACCAGACGTTAAGTGTACTTTCCGCACTGTCGGGAAGGCGGGGGGGGAGGGGGGGGGGCCCATTGCCAATTTTGCGGAGACCTGGAATTTGTTTTTCGGAGACCAATATGTTATAAACCCTACCTTCTTGAAAAACCCAGACCCCAAACCCTGGCAACTAGTCAACCGTAGAGCCCTGAATGCAGAACCCTAAACCTTAAACCCCGAGCACCGAAACTCTAAAACATTTGTCCTTGACCCTAATGGCCGTGGTACAAGTAGTATTTGTATGTCATGATTCTGGCTGTAACTATGTGTTACTTGAAGTTACCCTGATTAAGATATACCGTAAATCATGTTGTGTCTTTCTTCTGGTAACTCAACCAAGCCAGCCCTTCGGTAGTCATCCCTTGAGGAGTTCAGTGTTTACAGCTTGCGCTCTTGCTTCTCCAGTCGAGCTTCCGGCCACGGTTTGTGGTTTAGGGTTGCGGATTTAGAATAGGAGCCTGGGTGATTAGAAGGGGGCTTTGGGGTATGCTATACTATAGTTTTAAGAAGGAACCTTACGGAATCATGTTGGTCATTATTCAAGCTTCGGGTACAGCCTAAACCCGAAGCTCACCCAAAAACCTAAACTCAGCCTGGCAGCTACAATGCCGACGTGATACAGCTAACAGGGGGCCGAGTTGGAGATCCTAGTAAAGTCCATACTGTAAGGGGCCTTTTCTGAGCCTTGACACGCGGCGGCAGGGATTCTTTGAATAAGTTTCATCGAACCTCGACTAGAGTCCGACCCCTCCGTCGCAAATCATGACGGTTGCATACTGAAATTGCTCCCAGCGAATCCCCAAACCCTCATTTCTAGAGTTGTTTGCCTTTTATGTGTCCACATACATACACAGGGAAGATACATAGATGAGATGGGTCGGCAGACAGGTAGAAAGAAGAGAAAGTCAGCACGAAAACTAGAGAGAGAGAGAGGTATGTAGATTACTGTGGACCTTCCAATCCTTCATGGAACAGCACTGCGGCTAGGGGTTTGGGCTCATGATTGAGTTTGCTACAGGTTTCAAAGGGTTTTAGCGTTTTTTCCTCTTTTTTGAACACGGGCCTGAATCCTAAGCCTCATGCCCTATCTCTATCTAAGATAGGGGCCTTCATAATTAGAATAGGGCTTTGGGGGCCAATACACCATACTATAATAAGGACCCCCCCCCCCCCAAAAAAAAAAATAGTATAGGTAATTATTAAGGCCCCTGTATTCAGTCTCCGGAAAAGGCGGTGGAAATCCTCAACAACAACAACAACGACAACAACGACAACCACAACAACAACAACACAACAACAACGCCAACAACAACAAGAGCAACAACAACAACAACAACAACAGCAACAACACCACCACCAATGACGACGACGACGACAACGACAACGCCACCACCACCACCACCACCAACAACAACAACAACAACAACAACAACAACGACAACAACAACGACAATGTGTCACCAGGCAAGGTGCCTGTCGCCGACATTGAGGAAAACGTGAGCAAACCTTGGCAACATATTTTGGGATGTGTAGGCTTAGGATGTATATAGGGTGTAGGATTTAAGGTAGTTAAGGCCTTAAGGGTTGCTCACAAAGTACAGCGCTGCCTGCAATCGGATGCAGTGGTTCTTAGCGTGTTATAGCCGGTAGAAGGGATACTAAAGGCCTAGGGCCTAGGACTCTAAAGCCAATCAATGCACCTACTGTAGTTTGGGCGATTTGGAATGTCAGCATTACTGAAGCTTCAGGCCTCTACGCTAGTTCTGTTGCTTCGCGGGAACCAGAGTTCAGCGTAGCCATAAACTTTGAGGGACAAAGCTCTAAACCCAGCGCCACGAAACCTTCAAATGAAAAGCCCCACACACCCCAAAGCCGTGAGACTAAACCCTAAACCTTTAAAATCGTAATTACCCAAACTCATCTACGATAAACGCCCTAAAGCTGAAAACCAGAGGGCTGAACCCAACCCCCAAACCCCTGAATCATAAACCTTCAACCCCAAACGTGAAAACCAAAGCCCGCGACCCTCTGACGCCAAGGCGCTCGTGGAGAGAGTCGACGTCCTCATGGGAATGAACCCACCAGGAAGCCCACCGATCTCCAGCTCCTGCTAGTATAGGGGTCTTAATTATTAGAATGGGGTTTTGGGGTATATTATTGTACTATAATACTATAATGGAAACATGGAACCCCGAAACAGCGTAGGGAACTACTTATTTCGGCCCTTGTATTAGGCTTGAACTTCGGGTTTACGGCTATCTTTTAGGGTGCACGGGTCAACAATGGACGTGTGTCAGGGTTCAGGCTTTGAAATCATGTGCTCATGCGGGTTCAGGTTCTGTAAACACAGCTTTTTAGAGGGGATAAGTTTTGCAAAAACGGGTTGTGGCTTTGTGAGACGGGCCGTGCAGGGAGATTCGGGTTTTGTACAAGTTGGCTGTATGTTACGTAGGTTTTGTCAACATGGCTTGTACAAGGATTTAGGCTGCCAAGATGGCTTTGGGCAGTGAGGAGGTTGGGATGGAGGGTCTAGGTGGAGGGTTTTAGGACAGGAAGAAAGAGGGTTTGAAGCCTCAGCTTCTGGATCTCGGGTTCAGTTTGCGAAGGTTCAGGCCGTGCTAGGCTATGCTGCATGTTTTTCACACAGGCAGCCTGACAGATCAGCATGCATGAAGGTGTCGGTGTGCACACGAACTCATGAACCACACCTGCATGTGATGTGCAACACAAGTACAATCCATCCACAGTTGTGCGTTGTGTTGTTCAAACAAATGACACAGACGAGCTAAAAGCGAACCGACCCATTAAGTACCACGCAAGAGCAAAAATTCTCTTGGATCTCACAAACAACACCGACAGCTAAAATGGTGATGCAAACTTGTAGTCGCCCTTGTTATCGCAACCCTTACGTTAACTTTCATGGTAAGCCTTCTGCGAACCCCTATGGGAATAAGGGAGCAACACCGGCGCCTCTGCGATCACCTGCAGTGACTGCAGTGACTTGGGAGACATCTGGCTCAGGCTCATGGCGCTCGCCGACTTGTGCTCCGATGTCGCGGATGTTGCGGATATTTGTCGAGCAAGCCGACTCCTCATGTGGACTGGGTTGGGGGGTTTAGGGTTTGGGGTTTAGGCTTTTATTTAATTTACCATAATGAGGATCTAAAGTAAATAATATGGTCTCCTTTTTATGGTAACTTAAATAAAAACCCTTAACAGGAACCCAGCCCAGGGTCTGGAGTTTAGGGTTTTGATTTTTTGGTTGGGGGCCTTTGCTCAAACATCCCTGTTTCTCACACGCTCAGACTCGGCTCGGCCTGAGGACAGCACCATCATCATAATCACCTGTGCACCATCATCATAATCACCTGTATCATCGTCTTCATCATTACTGGAAAATCGTCTTCCCCCTTCATTGTTGTCGCGTCAGTGATGCCGATAACGACAGTTACCAACATTAGGTCAAGCATCAACGCTGCCATGGTTATCATAATTCATTCGCGTCCCTCTGCAGCATAACCCAGTTCTCGTCACGTATTTGCCGTACTTCACGATCCCGGGCTCAAGAAGGCAAACCCGAATCTAAACCTCAGAGTAACCTAGGAATAAAAAGGGTGCCCTTTTTGGTTTAAAGGGTGTTGTAAGGGAGCCTAATCCAAAAAAAGGAACAAGGGCCTACTCCATGTGCTAGGAATCCTGAATCCATAGGAGGCTCGGAGGTCTCGGAATGGTGACTACTATAAGGGCCTTAATAATTAGAATAGGGTTCCGTTAAAGGAGTCTATAAGGGTTATTACAAGGGATCTATAAGGGTACTATAATATAGGGGCCTTAATAATTAGAATAGGGTTTTGGGGCCCATTATACTATAATTAAAATAGGGAACCCCCAAAATTGTATAGGTAATTATCAAGGCCCCTATATTAGTGGAAACAGGCCTGGACTCGCAAGTAGGTGGAGCCAGGAGGAAATCAGCTTCTCAACAAGTAACAGGAAGAGTGCAGTGTAGGTGCACACGTGCCCATTGGACGGCCCAAGCACCTCATAAAGAGAGGCGGCCGACACGTAGTCCGATCCAAGGTGATCCCTAAGCCTTACATGACGAACCACGTGAACCCCATACAAACCTCGTGACGGCCTTCTTACACCCCTGTAAAGACCTGGTATAGCCACAGATTTTAGCTTGAGAAGGAAACATAAATTCCTGCAAGAATCGGGCTGACAATCTCAGGCAGACGTAGGGCCAGAAATCCGGTCGATTGATTCGGCTGCTCGATGTCGGATGTGAGCAACTCAGAGGGTGCAGGTCTTAAGGGCCAGCAAAAGCTTTGAATGTTGGTATATGGACTAGGGCTGACGTTCGCTAAACATTACACCGTGCTCATAGAAACGGCAGGTTGAGCTTCAAGGGCTCAATCACACACACTTGATACTGCAAAACCTACTACTCACAACGGCACAGTGCCCCCGCCAAATAGAAGAAACCTAAGTTAAAAATCTGAACAGTCGTATTTGTTTCAGAGGGGAAACTGCAATGTACTTGCATTGGGAAAGGAACCGAATTCATACTCATGATTCAAACGCCTGCATCAGGGTGACGAGGCCAAGATCTTGCTTTGAGGATCTGAACGACTACTTGTCGTGAGAATTCTCGAAGGCCCGGTGCCCTGGCACAAACACCGTGCAACACGGCAAATGAAGATAACTACACTGCTGGTATGGCTTGACAAGGAAAGGGTTTATGAAGGGGCTTCTGAGACTTTGTAGAAGGATAGTCATGATGGACTTCTGTCGGCATTTTTTGTATAAACCCAATGTGATCAGAGCGCATCATCATCTCCCCTGATCATTGATCGAAACTCTAAACCCCAAGTCGGACTACGGCTGTCTCAGGCAATGTGATCGAGAGTACTGCCAAATTGGCACAATGTTCTACGTCTACATTCTTGACCATAATAACCGATGCGGCCCCTGAGCCCTGAACCCTAAGCCAAGACACCCTAAACCTAAACTCTGAACGCCAACCCCTAAGCCCTAAATTTAGACCCTGAATCCAAATGTTAAGCTCCGAGCCAAAAACGGAAAACCCGGTGTCCGGATTCTTCCCCACGCCCTGAACCCTCAACCAGGGTTTCTCAAACTGAGCTATTTAGGGCTTCTGGTTTAGCGTACGTGTGTCGCGAGGCCGGGGCACGGCTAGCGCGGAACGTTCGAGTTGCTGACATGAACATCGAACTCACGCCGCATCGAAGTGGTCGCCAATGGCTTGCCCGCGTGCCATGGTGCCCAGCTCGCGATCGATGCCACGATCGTTAGCCCCGTCACCCGGTGTGGCTTCTCACCGCCTGGCGCGGACACCCGCCCTGCAGCCACTGTGCAGTATGCAGCCCGACGCAAGCGGCACCAAAATGCGCCAAACCGTGGCCAAAAGTGGCACGCGCTGCCAGAGTCTGGAAGTCCGGGACATCTGGCACCATCTGCAACTCAGTGGAAAAGCAGGGCAGCAGCGGCAGAATAAGGGCTTGGAAAAATTAGTCACAGCTCCCGAACTCAGCAATTTCCCAGGGCTCGGGAAGGCAAGGCACCAAGACTGCAGGGCTACGGCCAGGCAGATGTTGCAGAGTGCAGCCCAATAGGAGACCTCCCATCCTTAGACCCACGGGTGTAAGTAAGTAACTCAAGCAAAGGATGCTGCCGCGTCGGAAGAAACTGCGCCCAAGCAGCGGGTATGTGCCAGATTGCCAATCGTGGCCTCGCCATCATCGGCTGTTCCAGCACGATAACGGCAGCACTGGACTCCACGGCAATCTGGCCTTAAACATTGCTGTGTGGCTCAGCTCCTATTGACATGTAATAATATCAGCTGACAATGCTTTCCTGCTGTCTCGTCACACGTGTCCCGGATGTGCGAACCAGGGCGAGTGTCTACCAGGTGAAGATAGACCTTCAGCAGTACTGCAGGCACTCGTGTCTTGCGAGGAGGCAACACAACTCGGTCGCCATTAGTATGCACAAATCGACCTTGTTCTGAAACCATGCTTGGATGCCTTCCTGAAATTGGATTTCGCTTTGCCCTTCACCAGCCTTGCCCATGCACACTCCTGTTAACCCTACAGGCAGTCCAACCTCGCCTGTGCCTTGGCCGCAGCCATCTTGAGAGCTTTGGCCATCAAAAAGGGAGCCTTCCTGGCCGGAAACGATCGGTGAAACAGCGGTTTTGCAATTGCACATGCCAGCATCAGTCCTGAACCTGGCTGAGATGAATGCTGTCCCGGTCAGAACGATGGAAGACATTTGGAGGATTTCAGTTGCAATGCTCAGATCTCTAGCAACTGCTGGTTGACGTGTTACGCACAAGTTTGTGTCGAGCGTCATCGGCGCTAGCTGCGGAAAGTCGTCAGGATTTGCCTTAGCCTCGGCCTCAGCCTTGGCTGCGGCCTCGGTTTGGCCTTGGCTTTGGCCTCGGCCTGGCTCTTCCCTGGCCATTACTTGCCATGCCACGGCTTGCACCGCTGCAAGACCACAGCCGCCACTCCTGTGGACAGCATCCTGAGCTGCTGTAGAGGCGTTCAAGATACATGTGAGGGACAAAGCTGATAGGCGGCCGCTCACTGGGTCTGTTGAAGGTCGGGGCAAGGTGTAGCCCAAATGCCAAACATCCAACTCGGCCATGAAGACATTGGAGCCTAGACTGACAAGAGGACTCCCGAAACTTAAACCCAGCAGAGCGGTGCCGGCGGCAAGCTCACGGCTTCGCAGTTGTAGCTTTCTAGTTGGTTTTCATGTGGAATGCTGTCCAGGAGTGGCTTGGCGAACGAGCTGACCGGTACCACACTTGCGTCTCTGAAACGCGACCCTCCTAAACGTGCGCAGACGAGGCACGCACGTCTTCCAGCCGAGGGACTCGGATTTGTTGCAGGAAGGTCATGAAAACCTGAGTCATGCTAACGTCTTATATATGTGGCTGCAGCGTTGCGGTGCTTTTTATGGTCACTTTTTTAAGGATCCACTGGCACTCCACACGAGCAATACTTCCAAAGAACAATGCGACTGTGCCAGGAAACCTTTACTTTATTTCGCATCTGTGCGGTCTATAGCCGTGCGGGGCTAACAAGAAACTCATGTAAGACGTGCACACAGACTTGAACCTATACCCGCCTGAAATGGTCATAGTTTCGGAATGCGCCCGAACGCTTTTTCCGCAGTCAAGCCCACGGAAGGCCCAAAGCTCCATGGCGATACGTCGTGAGTCCTCTTGGTCAAGCTGCAGCCGACCACCAGGCTTGCTGCAGCCAGAGACACCCAAGTGCATGCCTGCCATGCAGCAGAATCATGTCCAGAAAAGACTACGCATGACGACATATGACGACGTGTGCTTTCCAGATCTGCAGGCCTGCGGTGAGAAGTGCTGGCCGTGGAAACACAAAACCTCATTGAGCAAGTGCAGTCACGCAAGGCTTCTGCTCAGAGTCTTGCTAATGGCCTGAACAACGATCATTAGTTGACTGCCACGGAACCCTCATCGCAGCGAAGACGAACCGCCTCCAGTCGACCGCTACGCCGAAGACGAGGTCGCAGTTACCCTGCAACAGGCAACAACCGTCAACATGACTTTGCAGTTTTAGCAAGCAAGAAGGCCATCACCATCAGCCTCTGCGCAGTCTACGGCAGCCGGTCCGTTGGAGAGGTGAAGCATGCTCGACAGAAGCTTGCGGAGCTTCCGGAGAAGGGGTCGTTTGGCGCTGAAGAACTGGAAAGGCTGCAACGAGTGGAACCAAGGGTTCGCAAGCAGAGGTGCATTCAAGGCAATGGATGTAGGTCTTGCTAAGTCGCGGACTATGCGGAGCGTGCGACATGTGCGACGCGTCGTAAGTCATCTGGAACTGCAGTCCCAATGATGAAATCAGGCATGGGCCTGGCTCAAGAGGAATATCAGTAATTGACCTGCGAGCGCCATCCAGCCATGTTGCCATGAAATCAAGCTCATCACGAAGGAGTCAATGCCAATCATGTGGACAAATGTGCACACATATCTAGGAATCTAAACAACCTCAAACAAGGCGGGTCTATAAGAAGGCACTGGGTTTTAGTCATGATCAAAACAAGCCACGTTTTTTGCGCAAACCCAGCGGTTGTGGGGCTCTCACAGAATTTTGCAGGATAGTTGAGAAGTAGGAGCCCACACCTTTCCGCAAGAGCAACAAAAACGAAACCCTATCAAGATCTACAGCCAAGCCGGGCTGCCTCAGTAGAAAGGCCCCTGTGCTAGTAGAACAGACCAAGAGCATCGGAGCTGAAAGCTGGACTTGCTCGAATGATCACTCCCAAATGAAATGTAGGGGCCTTAATAATTAGAATAGGGTTTTGCGGTATACTATACCCGAAAAGCCCTGAAACCCTAAACCCCAAACCGCCCGGAACCCTAAACCCCAATATATACTCTAAACCCTAAACACCAAACCGCCCGGAACCCTAAACCCTATACCCTAAACCCCCAACCCCCCTAAACCCTAAACCCTGTCAAGAAAGCAAGGCACCAGGTTTGCCGGCTCCAGAGCCTCCCGCGGCTTGAGGGTTTGCATTGTAGGATTAGGGTTCTTAAGCTTTTAGGGGTTAGGGATTTAAGGTTTTTTTTGGGGGGGTTTAGGGGTTGTTTAGGGTTTAGCGCTTTTTTAACTTTCAGGACTTAGGGTGTTAGGGTTTTTAAGCATGTTTTTGATGACCTTTTTGGTGAGCGCTTCTTAAGCTTTTAGGGTTTAGAGGTCTAGGTGTAAAGCTTTTCTTCTTCTCTCCCGGCAGGCAGGGCACCACAGGCAGCGCAGGGGGCAGGCGCAGGGCACGGGACAAGAGGCGCTTCGGGTATTTACTTGCTCCGGTACCGGGGTGCTACTGTCCCCTTGGCTGTGGAGAGGTGGGCAAGCGTACAGGGTCGCTCTGCGCCATCGAGGTCGCGGGGCTAAGCGCCACCCACCCACTCAGGTGGGCGGCCTAAGCCTTGTTTAGGGTTTTAGGGTTGGGTTTTGGGGTTTAGGGTTTAGAAAATAGGGGCGTTAAGAAATAGAACTGGGTCTGGGGTAGTGTGAATGAAATCAGTAACCAACTCGGGTTTTACCGGTGCAGTGCTTGATTTGTTTAGGGCTTCTGGTTCAAGGATTTGGGGTCTGGAGTTTGGCGGTTTTAGGATTGCTCGAAGTTTGGGGTTCAGAATGGTTCAGGGCTCAGGGTCAAACGTTTTTACATGTCCAACGCTCAGGGTGTAGGAATTTAGGGTTAGGGTTTGGAAATGGAGGGTTCCCTGGAGGTTAAAGGTTTAGGGAAAAAGGTGAAAGAATCGAAATTCTGCCGTTGTAATGGCTCTGCCATGGAATTATGCAGGCATCTAGTTCCCTAACCAAAGCGGGACCTGGGTACAAGAGTAGAGTCCCTAGAGACCCTGATGTAGGAATCTGATTAAGAAGCCCTGGCCCTCTAACCCTAACGTAGTACGTAGGACGTAGGATCCATATGGGAATTTCCGAAAATAGGGGACCCAAATTATATAGCACCCTACATAGTAGGATCCTTATTATAAGGACCCCAAAATAAGGCACCCCCTATTTTCGGAAACTCCCATATAAAGAGCCCCAATAACGACCCAGAGTTTCTCAGTCAGGTTCCTAGACAGATTACAACCCCTAAACCCCAAACTCCTACACCCCAAACCCTAAACCCTTTCAGAACAGTCCGAGTAGGCCCCGCCTAAAGCTGCAAGGTCGAAAACAACTCGTGCCTGCACACAGAAGAAAAGCAAGGTAAGCCGAATCCTCCTTTACCAAACCTTAACTTCGAACCCTGAAGACCCTCAGCACCCAGCCTAAACACCCTGATCCCTGAACCCCAAAAACCTGAAAGCTTAAAGAGCCAGCTTTTCACAGCCAGGCCGCGTCCTTTGGCCTGGAGGAGCCGCTTGGCTGTGCGGGGATGGCCAGGGTGCTCGTCGCGATGCCCGTGGACAATGCAGGGGCCTCAGGGAAGGCAGGGTTTGGCGATTGGGATTTACGGTTTAGTTGTAGGAGCCTTTTAAACTGAGGAAAACGGCACCTTTTGTGGGGCTCTTTCTTAACGGGCTTGACAAGGTCTTAGGAAGCACGAGCGGATGCGAGAATTTTGGGTTCAAGGGTTGGAGGTTTTGTGTTTAGGTTTCATTATTATCAAAGCGTTCCTAAATGGAATATGTACAGGCTCGAAAAATATAGTTATCAGGCAACCATACAGTGTTACAGTGATACTGCTAGGAAGTATCCCACCATCTACATTAACTGTTGACTCCCACTGCTTAGGAATCGCGGTCAGATAGTTGGCGTGATTGTTCCGGATTTGATAGCCCTCAACCCTAACCCCTTAAACTTTGCTTCCAAGCATGAGGGTTTGGAGTGTACGACACTATAGCTACAAAATTACAAGGACGATCAGGAACGGTTTAGGGTTTAGGGCTACTACTCCACAGTGTTCAGACCTGTATAGTTGACTCTACGGCCACCCCAAGACATGCTTTCGAATCTCACCATGCTGAGGGAATGCGTAAGCCTGGTGGGCTTTAGGGTAGTTTAGCAAACCCTCGGCCTCCAGCTACCTCAATAGTAGGTTACTACCCGTATATTGCGTACCCCAGTAAAGTAGTAATTCTGTAGGCAACTGGAGCCCTAGGGAATCCCAATGTTTCCCTGACCCTAAACCCTGTACTGTAATTTGTCAACCCTCAACCGCAGACACCTGGGTTTAGGGATTTAAGCGTTTGGGGTTTGGGGCTTAAGGGGTTCAGGGGTTTGGGGATATAAGGGGTCAGGCAATCCTCGATGCTTGGAATCGGGTTCTGCAGTCTGTGATGGTCCAGTTTAAGGGGCTGGGATTGCTATTCCGTGAGACTCCAAATAGCCGGTACTATACAGAGACTTTGGGCACTAAAACCCATAACCCCCAACCCTGCTTGTAGGCTGTTCTCCAGACAAAACTTGCCAAACGCTGAATTGATGATTTGGAGGATGCGCGTGGATGAATTTCAGGCGAAAGATCTATATACGATGTAATCCCTAAACCCTAAACCCAAACCATCAGCCCTAATGTTCTCGACAGGTTTCTTCCACAACAGAGCCCTGAAACACCAAACTGAAACCCAATTCCGGCAGCACCGATGCTTTGGACAAACCGAAGAGTGAATAACCCAAGCTCAAAAGCCGAAATTCCAACGATCAGCAAAGAACCCCAAGAGCTCCAGTTACCTAAAGAAGAGGTTGCTGGGGTACATAATGAATGGGTTTAGGGTTTGGGGTCTACTGTACTTTAACTGTAGCCCCAAACCCTAGGCCCTAACCTGCTACTGGGGTAACTGGAGCTCCAGGGAAGAACGAATTCCGACAGCCGCTTGGGCACTTCGACAAGTGAGTCCTTGGAATCTTTGCCTCAGCCAAGGGACATCCGAGAGGATTCGCCTAGAAGCCCCATGGGTCTCCCTGAGCCCTAGGCGCCAAATCCGCACATCCCTAAACCGTAGCTCCGAAAACCTAAATCCCTAATGACCCTAAATGACCCTAAACCTCTAATCCCCAATCCCTCAATCCCTAAATCCGCAACCATCTCATAATGAAGCAGTTATCTTCAAGAACCCCTAAGGGCCTAACAGGAAGGGACTTTACTGGCTTGAGCCTAGGGATGTAGGGTTCAGAGTCTGAGGTTTAGGGTTTAGGGATTAGGGTTTAGGGTCTGGGGGTTTAGGGTTTAAGGATTTAGCGTTCGGGGACTTAGGGTCTAAGATACTAGTCTTTAGGGACTTTTGGGGCGCGGCTTCATTCAAAATTCAGGCTATGAGCACAACAACCCCGAAACGAGAAGACCCTTAAACCGGTGTGCATGTATGTATGTATGTATGTGTATGTATATATGTCATTGTATGTATGTATGTATGTATGTATGTATGTATGTATGTATGTATGTATGTATGTATGTATGTATGTACGTATGTGTGTACGTTGGTACGTATGTGTGTATATACATATATATATATATATATATATGCATATATGTATGTATGTGTATGTACGTATATAATCTATATATGTATGTATTCAAACAGATAGACAGACAGAATCCTCCCCACAACCTGCTTACTTGGTTCGGGGTTTCGGCTGGAGACGAGGACAAGGCAAGGCACCCCCCCGAGTCCTCTCCAAGAGCCCCTGAGCTCTCAGAACCTCAGCCCAAAGTTCTACAACCCTAGCATCAAAACTTTACTTTAATAAAGCCCTGCAGCCCCCAAAAGCTCAAAACATCCCTAAACCTTAAAGCCCTGAAACCCCTAAAGCCCCAAAACCCTAAACTTTCAAACCCCCTAAACCCCCTACTAAACCCTTACATCCCCCTAAACCCCCAAACCCTAAACCCCCACAAACCATGAATCCCAAACCCCGACACCCCTAAATCCTACACGTTTTGGAAGGGTTCTGAACATGCCTTCAGGTCCATGGCTTAAACTTTAAACGGAGTAGGACCACAACCCTCTCCCCTCCCTAAACCCTAAACCGTAAACCCGAAAACTTAAACCCTAAACCCTAAAACCTGAACCCGAAACCCTAAACTTAAACCCTAAACCCTAAACCCTAAAACTTAAACCCTAAACCCGGAACCCTAAACCGTATACCCACAGGAACCCTCGGAGCCGGAACTCCGAAACGCGAACCCGTTCAGCCCTAATAGAGAAGCCTTAATAATTAAGATTCCTTTAAAGGGGTCCTTCAAAGGGTTACTATAAGGGGTATAGTAGGACATCTCCCCTAGCATCCTCGTTCTTCGCTTCAAAAGTCACTGTGACCAAATAGACACATCAGTGCTGATGGTCCCTTGGGTTTATAGTGGAGCGAAATTAAAATGGTTCCCAAGGCAGCTGTTGCAATTTTTTTTGAAACTCTTATGCGTCACTGCCAAGTAACTCAGCTGCCGAGCGTAGAAATCGCTGGCCTAGGGTTGTTCTACATGGGGGGGGCTTCTTGAGTTTCGGGTTTAGGATTTAGGGTTTAGGGTTTCGGGTTTAGGGACTGGTAGGGGTTTTGCGGGGTCTTACACGGTGGTTCGGCAGTTGCTACACTCTTTACAAGTTTAGCATGTTTTATCTACGGTTTTGTAAGGTTTCCTGTGCTTACGGCAACCTTGCTTGCGGGCACGTAAAATAAGAGGCCAACTGCTCAAGGTCAAAATTGGCTTGCCAATGCTCTGAAACATGCGCTCCAGAGTTCAGGGACAGAGTACTGTACCTTCAATGTTCCACAGAAGAGGTCTGACTAGAAAAAACATCACTGAGAGTCATCCATGATGTCTCCCCGTCCATTGTGAAGGTCCCTATCTGGCAGTTTCCGATAATAGGGACCCAAACAGAGTACCCTAAATAGTAGAATCCTGATTATAAGGACGCCCAAAAAGGTACCCCTAATTTTCGGAAACTCCCATCTTGGTTTTCAATGGCCCCCACCTGGGGAGCCTCCATGTGCTCGCGCAGCCAAATTCCTCGGATAGATTGCATCTGGAAATTGCATTTAGCCGGCTTCAATTTAGGGTTTAGGGCCTTTAGGTTTCAGTACCCCGTGATTCCAGAGCCAATCACACGAACAAATTCAATTTCAGCCCTCATGTGAACAAGAAAAACCGTGGGAGGCATCGATATCGTGCAACTCATGAGCTACAGCACCGTCACTACGAATGGTGGGCTTCTGGGTGCACGTGCAGTCTCACACAGACAAGGCATCAATAAATCGACACCTAAAATGCAGCCGCGACCGACTCTGCCACCAAAGAACACACGAATGACCGAGCATGTACGAACACATGCTTCAAAGCCCGACGACGGCTCCGAACTCTGTACCCTTCGGTAAAGAAAAGGCAGCTAGCTGAGCATCTGATCTCGGCTTGCATCTGTGCCGCATGCGCCTGGATTATGTCCTTAGCCAGGCAGGACAGGACTGAACGAGACCTACACAATGCCAAGATTCGGTGCAACGCTCAAAACCAAACACAACTGTGGAAAATAGAAGCACCGTGTGTAGAGCGGAAAAACATCATCTCACAAAGACTATGCCCAAAATCATCAACATCATCACGGATCATCCACTCCATGCCTTTACACACTTCGGAATCACCCGCATGATTGACACTATCATCAACAAACCAGTGGCCGACAGCGGCGCTATGAGTTTATGTAGTAGACATGGCGGTCGCAGTCGTCGTCATAGCACTGCTTTAGCTAGCGCAGCAGTTGCTGCAGTCGGCGTAGCAGTAGCAGTGGTGGTGGCAATGGTGGTGGCAATGACAATAAGGGCAATGACGCAATGACCTTAACAATCCTAGGATGAGTAGTTAGTAGAAGTGCACGTAGAAGTAGAAGTAGAAGTAGTAGTAGTAGTAGCAGTAGCAGTAGCAGCAGCAGTAGTAGTCGTCGTAGTGGTAGTGGTAGTGGTAGTGGTAGTGGTAGTGGTAGTGGTAGTGGTAGTGGTAGCGGCAGCAGCAGCAGTAGCAGCAGCAGCAGCAGGAGTAGTAGTAGTAGTAGTAGTAGTAGTCGTGGTGGTAGTAGTAGTAGTCGTCGTCGTAGTGGTAGTGGTAGCGGTAGTGGTAGTCGTAGTGGTCGTGGTAGTGGTAGTGGTAGTGTCAGTGGGAGTGGTAGTGGTAGTGGTAGTAGTAGTAGTAGTAGCAGTAGTAGCAGTCGCAGTAGCAGTAGCAGTATTACTAGTCGTAGTAGTAGTGGTAGTAGCAGTAGTAGTAGTAGTAGTTGTAGTAGTAGCAGTAGTAGTAGTAGTAGCAGCAGTAGCAGTAGTAGTCGTAGAAGTAGTAGTAGTAGTAGTAGTAGTAGTAGTAGTAGTAGTAGTAGTAGTTAGTAGTAGTAGTTAGTAGTAGTAGTAGTAGTAGGAGTAGTAGTAGTAGTAGTAGTAGTAGTAGGAGTAGTCGTCGTCGTGGTAGTAGTGGTGGCAGCCGCAGATAATTAGTAGTAGTAGCAGTGGCGGTAGTGGTAGCAGTCGTGGTAGTAGTACAGGGGCCCTCTAGGACTATTGGTAGTCGTCGTCATCGTAGCAGCAGTTGAGGCTGTTGTTTCTGTTGTTCTTGTGGTTGTTGTTGCTGTTGATGTTGTTCTCGTTGCTGACGTTGTCGATGCTGTGGTGTGGCTGTCGCTGCTGTTGCTATTGCTGTTTGGTCGTTGTCACCGCCGTAGGACTGACAGCCGTGCAATCTGTGTTCAGGTCTGCATCCTACTGGAACCCTGACACCTTTCCGTCCGATGTAACTCGCAATCCCTACTTCGCGGTTTTTATCACCGAGTCAAACTACTTCTCTCAAGGATCCTCACACACTTAAACCCCGAAGCCTGAACCCTAAACCCTCAAGGAGCCTCAAAACGTCCCAGCTTGCCATCTCCAGGATTGTTGCTGCAAGCTTTGGCCGAAGAGGTGGGCGAGTCTGCAGTTGAGCTGTTGAGGGTTTAGGGTATGAAAAGGCTTGAAGCTTGGACCCTCAATATTTTGCTAGCTCAAGTTCACGCTGGAATAGATCATGAAGCATCCCTGTGGAAGGAGTGGCGCAGCAGCAGAGCACAGTAGACTCTGACTTTTCCTTGCGAATCCCTCTATATGGATTTCTTCCAAGTCTTCGCGGCTGGCTTCTGGGAAAACAGTTCCAACGTTCAAACAGCACGGAGTTCATCCATCACAGCCTCGGAGTAAAAAGCTAAACTTTGAGAATATCTGTGCTCGCATAGTTGCCAATCTGTTGAGCTGGTCCGTCAAGAGTCGGGGCTTTGCGGTGTAGGATTTACTTGTCAGCGTGCGCACATACAAGCTTCATACATTTGCTACGTGCATGTATAGGTACAGGCGAAAGGATCCCTGCTTATACAGAGGGACAGCTCTTGCTGTCATTCGGTCCTCACGTTCTTTTTAACCCTAGCATTGCCCGGCCTGGCCCCACCGATAGATAGGACAGCAGCGATGTGCTGCGATGCATCGCCATCGCAGTCGTCTGCGGTTAAAGCAGGCTACACTACCATAGCTTTCTTTCCAGCAACAACGATAGAGGGCGGAAGGCGGATGCGATCTTTATCTAATTTGGCTTCGTGTCTGTAGTCAGACCCATGTATGAAAAATATGACATTCTCGGCTTTTTGCAAAGCTAGCTTCCGAGACCATAGGGATGGTAGCTTGACTCGGCACCCTAAACCGTAAACCCTAAACCGTACCTCCCAGAGACTCCAATATCCCTTACTTAAGGATATATGCCTTAAATCATAATAGCATCCCTACTATGATTTAAGGAATATTCCTTAATTAAGGGATAGTGGAGTCTCTGGGCTTGCATGACTCAGCAGGACGCAAACCGTCGTGTTGGTTACTCAGAGTGGAGATCGGCTCGGAAGGCACCGACAGCATCAAAATTAGGGTCCTTTCGGGGGTCCTTATTATAAGGGTGCCGTATCATGCAGGGACCTAAAATGGGACCCTCAGTTAGAGAACTTCCTGTATGTGACTTTCTGCAGTTTAAGACATGAACGAGACTATATGTCTGGGCCACGTAGTAAGCGAAAGTAGCAGAGATAGCAGTGGTTCCAACTGGCAAGCACGAGAGCCGGGTCAGTTAAACCTTATCGGCCATCTTCGAACTGAAAAGGTCATGCTCAATGTTGATGAGATGATGCTGTTCTAATGCCACGAGGAACAGCGGGCAGTGGTTGTCATTATGGTACTGATGGTGGTGGCGGTGGTGCTGGTGGTGGTGGTGCACCAGCAGCAGCAGTACCATCAGCAGTAGCAGGAGGATGACGAGGAGTAGGACGAGTAGGGCGAATAGGACGAGCAGGATGAGTAGGACTACTGGTCACTTAGTAGTAGCAGTAGTAGTAGTAGTTGTTGTAGTACTAGTACTAGTACTAGTACTTGTACTAGTAATTAGTAGTAGAAGTAGTAGTAGTAGTAGCAGCAGCAGTAGGAGTAGTAGTAGTAGTGTAGTAGTAGTAGTAGTAGTAGTAGTAGTAGTAGTAGTAGTAGTAGTAGTAGTCATGGGCGTTGCAACAATACTTACATCGACATCGAATCGTTACCGTCACCGAACCGTAGCCCCAATCGCAGCAAACTACATCGCATGACACCGCATCGCGGTATAGATGGAGTGGAGCGGGTGTAGGTGGGGCTGGAGGGGGTATCGAACCGCACCGCACCGCCAACAGCAATACCTAGCAATATTCCGCATACAGTCGCAAAAAACCGCAAACCGATCGAACCGAGGTAGTATAACCATGGTGATAGTAGTAGTAGTAGTAGTAGCAGCAGCAGCAGTAGTTGTTGTTGTAGTGGTTGGTGTAGTTTCAGCAGTAGCAGCCGCAGGAGTAGCAGCAACAGTACAGTAGTAGTCGTGGTGCTCGTGCTGGTGCTGGCGGTGGTGGTGGCGGCGATGGTGGTGGTGATGAGTGCCCGAGCATAGTGGCTGAGTCAAGGGTTTCGTGAGGTCGGGTTGGAGTGCAGTAAGGTCTTCCTGCAGCGACGATCAGACACTCTAACCCCCTAAACTTTGGCCCTGAACCATCAAAAACAATCTAAACCACCCTACACAGGGAGACACTTTGTCATGGAAGTGGCCACCCAGCTGGACAAAGGTTGCAGCAGGTTAAGCATGGGCGTCTGGTGAAACAAGTGGCTAAGCGGTGGCAACTATGGTTCTTGCTTTTTGCATAAAAACTACCGGACGCTGTGAGTGCATGCGGGCCCTGCACAAGACGCCAGAAACCCGAAAAGCCCCCCCCCCCCAAGACCCCAAGAATCTCTGAAGATCTGCTAACCATGTACGCGCACTCACCAGTCCCATCCCTTCACGGGATAAATGAATTAACATGGCCTCAGGGTCGTATCAAATGGAAGCAGACGGCAGACGTCCCGAGCAAGGTACTTCACGCTCCAGAGTTTAAGGATCTCGAGATCAGTGCCAAACTATCCAAGCTCGCCTTGTCTACAAAACGGGTCTAGTCCCGCTGCCCTGCCTAATCAAAACAACGCGGTTCAGCCTGAGTCCTCCGGGTGCAAAGCCGACTGGATCTGCAGAAATCCTTGTATATCCCTTATAGATCCCTATAGACCCCTTATGAATACAAATAGACCGCCCTATTAATCCCTATATATCCCGACCACTACCCCCCACAAAGCCCGGAAGCCGTAAGGCCCGAAGGACATGAGATGTGTCCTAACACCCCATTCCTCCAATGCTGGCTACGTTTCGCGGTGGGAGCACAACCAGTTGCACCAGTTGTGGAGTGATGCTTGTTGACCCCAAACCTAAAGCCTATATGCTCCAAGATTTGCATGTAGCCAAAAAAGACTGACAAGAACACACTAAGCCCTAAACCCTGCCCTGTAAGCCCTAAAAACCCTATACACATAACACCCTAAGGGAAACGTCGCCTTCAAGATCGGCCGGATCGGCCGGATGACCACAAGCCATGTCAGCAAGTTTTGCGGGTCCGTCAGGAGTGAACTCAAACGTAGGACCTCAGTCTGCGAAAGTTGGGCTGAGGGTTTCAGGTTTAGGATGTTAGGATTGAAAGCTTGGGCTTTGGGCGTTAGAGTTTAGGCTTCAGGACTTAGGAATCCGTTTTTGTTTTTGTTCGTGGGCTCCTTTTCTCACTGCTGCTGCGAGTGTGGATTCCGGGTTTAGGGCTCAGGCTGTCGGGTGGCTTGCATATGTGCCCAAGAAATGACCGTTTAGCCCAAAGCCAAGTCATACTCTGGGCCCTCGGCTGCTGTGCAAACTCTCAACTAGGGTATGTAACATAATCCAGCTTTGAATTGAATTGGGTATTATCCTCAAATCCCCGCACTCTAAACCCACCTCAAAAGACCCCTAAACCCCTAAACCCTAAAGCACTAAACCCTAAACCCTAAACCCCTAAACCCTAAACCCCTAGACCCTAAACCCCTAAGCCCTAAACCCAGGCATCTCGTCAAGTTCCAGACTGTTCTGGCGAGATGGGCAGGCCCATTTCGCAGTCTGCTTCCTCAGGAACCTTCGAGTAACTATACTGAACTTAGACCCCTAGCAAAAATTTGCACTTTCGGCTGTTTCTTAGGGATTATAGTAACCAAAGACTAAAAATTATTTCTAGTTTCCTCAGGAACCTTCGAGTAAGGAATGAAATGCGGTTTAAATTAGGGCTTAGGGTAGGTTCACCTGTGAGTGGTCGCTTGGAGTGGGCTGTTGGGATTCTTCCTAAGCCCATGAGATGTCATGTCGCTACCTTAAGGAAACGCTTTGTGCGAATGCCTGCATCGGTATCCTACGTAGCTGGCGAATCAAACAAATGGCGAAGCCTCTTGCGATGCAATAGGCTTACATGCCCAGAGAGGTGAAGAACTATGGCATACCATGGCTGTATACTCCATACTTCGTACCAGGTTGCAAGCTGAACTTTTCTTTCTCGCTAAGCTCCGGATTAGCACCGATTTACGAGGGAAGTCATGCGTTCAGTTGTGTAAGAGTGTAAGAGTTGTTTACAGCCAGCAAACCAAGTTGCAATCGAAGGGTTGCCAGCTTTTCATTGGGCCAGCATAGAAGATGGCCATCGTGTGCAATAAAGACCACGCCAACGCAGCAGCATTACGAAAAGCCACCAAGTTACTGCTAGTGCTACCCTCATATGAAACAAACACAGTGCAGGATATCGTCGTGCAGGCAGAATTGTGCAGGTGTGCAGCCCCAAAAGATCAAAGATCACCTGATCACCGCTGTCACGAGATGAACCTAAACGACCTAAACGCAACACTCGCATGCCATCATTGCCATCATGGGACACGTGTGTACGTGTCACGTCATATAACTTGAGTTGCTACTCAAGATGCCATTTGTCCTGTGGACAAAAAGGTAGGCGCACGCAAGCTTCACGCCCTTCAGTCTACAACTGAGCATGCTACAGGCATGAGTCCTTCAGAACAAAAGAACCACAATCATCCGATACCAAGTGAAATCTTACTGTGAGGCCTATGAAATAAGGTACGGGAGGTGACGGTAGCTTTAGCCCGCAGCATAAAGCTGAACACGAGCGCATGCGATCTTGAGATTCGGAGTCTTGGGTATATTGCCAAACTATTAACTCGTATATACAGACTTCAAGAGGACATTGTTACTACTTGTTCGGACGTCTAAACCGTAAACCCTAAACCCTATATCAACCCACCCCAGGAGGTTTCCTGCAGTCCGGCAGTTCGGCTCTCTCCCTCTCTCTCTCTCGCTCTCTCTCTCCGCCTCTCTCTCTTTCTCTCTCGCTGCCTCTGTCTCTCTTTTGCAGGAAACGGCACCTTTAGGTCGTTCGTGCTTTATCCCTAATCCCTTACAGAACCCTTATAGTATCCCTTTAAGGAACCCTAAACCCTAATTATTTAGGCCCCTATAGTAAACCAACCAGGAGGTCTCCTTCAAGTTTCCTGTACATGCTCCATAAACGGATCCTTTTCGAAAGTGTTGTCTCATGTTTTTTGCAATTCCTTAGAGGAATTCTTTGAAGGTTGTATAACGGTTCCATGTTGGAGTTTCCGAAAATAGGGGACCCCAATATAGTATCCTAAATAGTACGTTCCATATTCTAAGGACCCCAAAATAAGGTACCCCCAATTTTCGGAAACTCCCATTGTAGGGTTTTGGGGCATACTATACCATAATTATAATAAGGAACCCCCCAAAAAATAGTATAGGTAAGTTCTTTAGGCCCCTATACCAAACCCACAATACCCCCTAGGACTGCTTAAAGACGAAACAGCCCCCTTTAACGGCACCCTTATAGTACCCTTATAGTAACCCTTTAATGGAACCCTGAGGGCACCCCTAATTTTCGGAAACTTCCATGTAAGGGTCACTCTTAGAGGTTGTTTAACTACGAAACATCCCTGTCCCTGCCTCAGACGAGACGAAATGCCAAGCAGCGTGGGCCATCTGGGCATGGCATTAGGGTTACTGTTAGGTTTTAGGGTTTAGGGTGTAATGTTAGGGTTTAGGGTTTAGGCTTCAGGGTTCAGGGGCATGGGGATACTCTAGGGCTACTGTACGGGCACGAGAGGGTTACTATAAGGTCACTATAAGGTGATTGCAGGGATATGGCTTGGGAACTGCTTTGCCCTAAACAAACCCTAAACCCTAAACCCTAAGCCCACCCTTTACCCTAAACCCTGCGACTGTCGGGCAATTGAAGGGTTATGGCTTTGGGGAGTGCTTTGCCCTAAACCTTCCAGCCCATCCCTGACCCTAAACCCTGACACCCAAGCCCCTGGACCCTTAACTCCGAACCCTAATCTTCAAACCCTAAAGTTCTCAAGCCTCCTTCTGGGGTTTGAAACCCGGTTCTGGAAGTTCATATGTAGCGCCGATCCAACACGGCGCTTTGCAGAGGGATGCTCTACGCACAGACCTGTGCATGCATCGTCAATCGTAAACACCACCCAGCCGAGATGCCGTAGGCTATAGCAACCCTACCAACACCCCGTCGTCATCCTGGAATAACCCTGCAGTAACGCAGGTCGAGAAATTCGTTCCCAAACCCTAACGTGAAGTCCTGAACCCGAACCTTTTAAACCCTCAACCCAAAACGAAGCATTGAACCTCAACCAACACCTAAACTAAACCCTACAAGAAAGGCAGAAGCGGAAGCCGGGCATTTTGTACTCGCCGTACAGCTCCAATTAGGTGTAAATTAAGTCAGGGGCAGCCTGGAGACGATTTGTCCACGCCCTCTGATCGCCACTCGCATTGAAGTCCTGCGAGCCATGACCTCCAAAGCATCCTGGGCCGCTAACCCTAAACCTAATTCCTAAGCCCTAAACCCTAAGCCCAGAGCTTGATCTGCATGCCTGCGTGGCCAGAGCGCCTTACCCAGCTCCTCCTCCTCCTCCTCCCCTCGCCCTGTGCCGCTGAACCCTACACCCTAAACTAAACCCTAAACCCTGAACCCTCAACCCAACACCCTAAACCCTAAATCCTAAACCCTAAACCCCGAAACCCCAGACCCTAAACCCCAAACCCTAACCCTAGACCCCCAAACCCTCAACCCGACACCCTAAACTGACGCCGGGCCAAACCCTGTCAGGATCGGTTTCGGGTTTAGGGTTTAAGGCTGAGGGTTTAGGAAACTGATTAAGAAACCCTTTGTCTTTATTAGGGCTCTTCATAATCCTAGTATTTAGGTGTTATAGGGCCAGGTTTCTTCATCAGGTTCGTACATTAGGGTTCCTGATTGCTTAAGTAGTCCCTGACGAAGGTTGGGTTTTGGGGGTTTAGAGCTTCGGGTTTAGGTTGATGTACGGAAAATCAGTCTCCGAATGATATCTTGTCTTAACATCCCTGCATTGGTACACCAACGTCCAGCACAATTGTGCCAGAGAGTTTGGGTTTATATGGGGCTGTAGAGTTGGCAGAAGTCTTCGTGTCACGGGTTTCAGGTCCTGAACCACCATAAAATTTTGCAAAGCCCACAACTGCAAGACCTTGAAACCACAACAAAAGAACAACACAAAGCTGTACAAAGCCTTCAACACCTCATACAAAAACGAGAGCAAATGCTCGAAACATTGAATCCTAAGTTATAAACATCCCTCAGACCTAAATTCTAAACCCTGAACCCCAAATTAGAATTCCTAAACCCAAAGAGCCCGATTTCGCCTGGACGATCAGCGTCAACGACCCAAGGATGACAAAGGCTGCAACAAAAAGTGCACAAACCTTGCCACTGGGTAAGGGTTTAGGGTTTACAGGGTTTAGGGTTTTTCCGAGGTTTACCGTCTGCAGGAACATCTTAGATTATATTAGGTTCCTAGTTCCTACTATAATTTAAGGTATATTCCTGAAATAAGTCTTTTAAAAGAAAACGAGGAAACAAACGCAACAAATCCATGAGCAGGCCCCTAAAGTGGGCTGGTGTAGCTCAGGATCCCAGAGGTATTGCTTCGGACAGGAATCTGAACTTCTGTTTTGGCGTTTTCAGTTCGGAAAACAACGTGTCCTAATGTCAGGTTTAAGACTTTTTTGGGGTTTGGGTTGGAGTTAGGGGTTCCTAATTTAGGGTTCCTTTCAAGGGTTCTTGTAAAGGCTGTAAGGGTTTCTACAAGGGATCTATAAGGGTGTAGGGGCCTTAATAATTAGAGCAGGGTTTTTCGGTATATTATACTATAATCGTAATAAGGAACCCCACAATAGTATTGGTAATTATTTAGGCCCCTATAGTACTCTGCTTCTTTGCGTGCATAGTAATACGACTGCTCTTTACGCCTTTTGCCTCGCTATTGTTGATGTTGTAAATACTGCGAATGCTGATTTTTGCCTACGGTTTTCAAGTCTCGGCAGTCTGAACAAACTGTGGGGCTGCTAGTTGCTCTTGCTATTGTTACACTTTTCGTTTCGTACGATACATTACATTTCAACTATCTCTGGCTGTTGCTGCAATGGCTACAGCACAACTGATTAAAGCGTGTCTTCGCGCTGCTCCGGCCGTTTTCGGATTTCCGTGTGATCCGCTCTGAATCATGATCTGAAACCCATCCACCCCCTGCCTCTGACCCTGCTCCCCACTTCTACAGAAGTAGCGTTCACCCAACAAGCACCGAAACCCTAAACCCTAAACCCTAAACCCCCAAGACCTCGACCCGAAATATCAGATCGCAGAGCCCCGGTTTGAGAGAAAAATATCAGCTCTTAAACCATGAACTCCGAGCTCAAGAACTACGTATGCTACAGTAGGATCATGGTTATAAGGACCCCTACATGGAATACTTAAAACAACAACCCTAGTCAGTGGCATCCTAAGTACCTGAAGGGCTCTCTAAAGAGATCAGGGCCCCCGACAGCATCGGCATCAGCAGGGTCTTGAACCCAGCCCATCTGGCAAGGGGCTCGGGGTTTAAGATATAGGGGTTTTACGGGCTGACGTATGGTCTCCATTTTTTCTGAGACTACCTTAGAGTCAGAGGATCCTAAACATAAACACTGGTTTACGGTTTAGGGTTTTGGGCTCCGGAGCGCAGGTCTGTCTGATAGTAGCTTGTGAGGAAATCGAAGTGACGAGATGACATGGGGAGTTGGGACATTGTGGCTTCCTGACGACTGGGTGAGAAGCTTGGAACTTGGGGATCACTTCGGGTGGCGATCACATCACCTTCCTCGATACCAGGGTTGCTGCTGCTACCACGGCGACGACTGCAGAGGCTTCCGCTCTGCTACAGCTGCTGCTGCTGCTACTACTACCACTACCACTACTACTACTGCTACTACTACTACTACGACTACTACTACGACTACTACTACTACTACTACTACTACTACTACTACTACTACGACTACTACTACTACTACTAAGGACTACGACGATTATCCCACTACCTCTGACAAGAAATTGATTGTTTCGCTAAAGATGCGACTACCACCGCTACGACGACGGCAACATGCTTGATGGTCGAGGAACTGGCGACCACGACGAGGTGCATGGAAATGGCGATGCTGATGGGCGTCTTATTCTTGACCTTTAGCTGGTGATGGTGATCTGGTAAGGATGCTGATGCTGATGCTGCTACCGATGACACTGACGTGGACGGTGGTGAGGCTGATGATGACGCTGCCTTTGCACTCTAACATAGGGGCCTAAATAACTACCAATACTATTTTGCGGGTTCCTCATTAAAGTTTTTCATATATCCCAACGCCCTGATATTACGGCCGTTGCGTTACATGCCTCAAGAAGCAAAGGTGGCCTGAATGAGGATAGCGACAACCAAGATTGCGACCTGTCAGATAACTCTCGGCTGTCCATGGGTTGGAATGACACAGATGGAACACGCAAAAAACGGGGCCATCATAGTCCACGTTTGCATCGCGGGAATGCCGGATGACTCGCTATCTGTACAAATCCCTAAACCCTAAACCCTGAACCCTAAACCCCAAACCCTCAACCCTAAACCCCCACCCTACCATCCTCTTCAACTTCCTTGGTAGTATTGACAAAGTGCCACAAGCAGTTGTGTTTTGAATTTTACGAGTCCCTGCAAAACCTGAAACCCTCAACAGTTGAGGACCATGATCGTTCCCCTGTTGTGTTGGGACACATGCTGTGGCTACATTTTGTTTTGCATACAATTGTTGACAAACTGACTGATTAATGGTGCATCTCAATACCGAATCTTCTCTTGTAGCCACAAGGATTGGCACTTCACTGGATGTGTTTACGACGGTAGGGAAGCTGATCTGGGCTTTTAAGTAACCAGGGAGAAAAAAGTATAAACTTTTATTTCATAATGGTTCCTTGAAGGAAAAAAAGTATTAAAGTATGGTACTCCAAAGCCCAGTGATGGCTGTCAGTCTCATGCTCTGGCTTCGGAAAACAGGCAGAACAAGTAATGTCGAGAACATGACATACGAACCCATATAATTAGAAATAGCTTTCCTCTGGGTTCAATATTACAAATACGTAGCATGATCAAATCTCGCTCAAGCCCAAATCCCTATTCTGCCCTAATTACTCTCATTATAAGGCTCCTGTATTGAGGGCTGACAGCCGTGACGGCACAGTTCGAGAACCTCCTCTGGGAAATTAATGAAGAAGAACGCCGGTTCCAGTTCTTCTTGACATCAATATCAATGAGCAGCGAGCTGCAGCATTAGTAGAAGAACAACACCGATAGCTACGATGGCAATTCATAAAACCAACCTCAGCAAAGGCCAATTGCACGAACCGCTTCAAGAGAGGACTGGGCTTTAGCTCATAGGCATCAGCACCAACATCCGCAATGGAGATGACAGGCACGAACTGCCACACCAGCAACCATCCCGTTCGGCGTCCGATTCCGGTCTGACCTAAACCCTAAACCCAAGCATCATGAGCCTTAGGGTTCAGAGCGGGCCCACATAGCCCTCTGCCAATGCCCGAGCGCGAAAAAGACACGCTTAGAGCAGATCTCAAACCCTAAAACACTACAACTGGGGTTTAGGGCTTAGGGTTTAAATCCTTGCATCCTTGAACCCTAAAACAACAACCTTAAAACCGTAAAACCCTAAAACTCCTAACACTGCTGAACCTTCTAGACTCCTAAAACTGGAAAAACTCTAGAACCCCAAAACCCCAAACGGAGCAAAGCTAGAAGCGAGCTCCGGACCGATCGCAAGATATCTGCGACGACATGGAGAACTGCACCGAAAACCTCAGCGTTTGGGTGTGCCAGGTTTGGGAGTTCGGGTTTTAGGACTGCATGTTTAAGGTATTTTAGGGTTCAGGGTCTTGGGATTCAGGGGTTTGGGATGTTGGAGTTTATAGGATTGCGTGCTGTGTGGTCGGCGGGAACCCTGCCCGTGCTGACGTTGTTCTGAAGATGACCTGACCTGATAATTCAGCTGATGGACAGCATCCTGCATTCTGCGCAATGGCCCAAGGAGGAGTGGACCCTACATTATATCTTCCTACCCTGAACCCAAACTCTAAACCCTAAACCCTAAACCCCTAAACCCCCAAACCCCACCCTGAACCCTAAACCCTAAACCCCAAGCCCCGGCCACTCCCAGGACCAACAAAACTCGAAAGCCTCACGCATATTCTGTTTGATTGCATCATGTTTTATCATACCCATATTTACAAAAAATACTATATTGTAGTAGAATGTGCTATGATATACCATGTAGCCTTATGTTATATATATTAATATTATAATGTATTATCATGAACTATATTATACTATATAGTGTTGTATTATATGGCTATAGTGTCAGGGAGGTGATTGCAACACCCCCAAAGACGACACTGTGCGGCCCTGCGAAACCTTTAGACATTTCGAGCATCTTACATAGGACAACAACGGCGCTCATGTTTTCTCCGGGGACCTAAAATGGGTGGCCCGTAGCGTAATTATCAGAGATAGGCCGTCGCCTGCTCTGGCACTCCAAAGGGATGATTATGGTAAGAAATCCTGTTTGCTGAGGCTCCTATAATAAGATTGCCCGGAGAGCCCAGCAGCCCTCACCAGTAGCCCTCATTTACAAGGGTCTATCGATTGATTTTCCGGGTTTGTGCTCTCTGGGTGGGCCTGGGACATTTCGGTCCGTATGCAGTGCAGACGCAGACTGCCTTGCTTTTACCCTCGGTTGACTTTGTCAGTAGGTTAAATGACATCGGCTATGGCGTTGTGTTTGGAGGTACTGTCGCCTGAATAAGACGGGTTATGGGATTTGATACAGGGGTCGGGGGATACGAAGTAGAGTCCGACGAGCGTCCAAATAGTCTCGCTATGATGCTCTAAACCCTAAGCCCTAGACCTGGCAGCCTTGAAGCGCTATAAGACCTAAACCCCACACGATTCTAAGCCCTAAACCCTAAAGCCTGAGACCTGCTTGGATCTTTGCTTCGCGGTTCAGGGTCTAGGGCTTATGGAGTTGAGGGTTGAGGACTCTTATTACTCATGTTGGGGCTCAGCGTTTGCGGTGAGCCAGTGAGTCTGAAATCTCCGACAGCTTTTCCTAACTTGCTGGAAACGCCTGCCAGAGCCCTAAGCGCGGCACGTTCAGATTGTGCTCATTTTCCTGGTCACAAGCGGTGATTGTTCATGTACCGTCGAGTTCGCAGTCTAAGAACTTGTACGGCTCGTTACTATAGTGGTACGTCATTGACGGCTCCAGCTGGTCTTCTTCGTCGCTCCAACTCAATGCGCCGCAGATGTGGGGCAAGAGGCTTATGCCCTAAGCCTTGGATCTTGCTCTATGTTGGCTTTGGGTGAAGATGAGGTGTCCGAATATCTCCAAGAATGGAAATGGCATGATGATGATGATGACACTGCTGCTAGTTGGCCTGTCCAGAATGATCATTCTCATTGAAGCTCTCGGTTTCGGTCTCATGTTGTTGTTGGTGTTGTTATTGTTTGGTGGTGGTGGTGGTGGTGGTGTTGTCGCTGCAGTTTTCCAGTTGTCGCAGCCATCATCGTTGTGATTGGTCGCATTCTGCAGTTGTCGCAGCCATCATCGCTGTGGCCGTCCTGGTTTGAGTTTGCCACTATTTCTAATGCATTTGGCGAGTCTTGGTCTTGCTTCGTCGTTGTTTCTGTTGCCAGTGCTGCTGTTATTGCTTTGTGTCGGCTCCATTTCGTGCTCTCACTACTGATGTTGTTGCTCATGCAGTCACGCTCGTTGTGTGATTGTCATCGTCGTGGTCGCCCTGAAGCAAAATGGCGAAGACGCCTCGTGAAGCCCTCTGTCATAAGCCGAGATACGCAAACCGGAATTAATGACCGCATGACATTTCAAAACCTCTCTGCTTGCATCAGTGCCTTCTTGCCATTGTTGTGCTGGCAGCCAGGATGGACGATGGTATGAACGAGGGCCTCGGTCTTTAGGGCCGGGGGGAACGAGGGCCTCGGTCTCTAGGGCTTTAGGGGGCTCGATGGGGGCGGGGCTAAAAGGAGGGTTTCCTTCCCATGGGGCTCAAGGGGCTTATCCCTTGGGTGTGACTGCTATATAACATTTTACTGTATACTATGTTACGATATGGGAACTGAGGAATTTCTTCAGACAAGGCCGCAGCCCAGAAGGCCTAGAGCCATTTGGAGCAAAGAAGGTCAAGTGCGAATGGACTTTCGACTCGTTGAGTCCACTGGCCTTGCTTAGGATTTGTTGGAAGGTACAGTAGTAGTGGCACTGTAGTAGTGGTGGTGTAGAAGTAGTAGTGGTAGTGGTAGTAGTAGTTGTAGTGGTAGTAGTAGTGGTAGTAGTAGTAGTAGTAGCAGTAGTAGTAGTAGTACTAGTACTAGTACTAGTGCTAGTACTAGTACTAGTACTAGTACTAGTACTAGTAGTAGTACTAGTACTAGTAGTAGTACTAGTACTAGTAGTAGTAGTAGTAGTAGTAGTAGTAGTAGTAGGCAAGAGAAGGAGGAGTCGTAGTAGTAGTAGTAGTACTATTATTATTATTAGTAGTAGTAGTAGTCGTCGTCGTAGTAGTAGTAGTAGTAGTAGCAGTGGTAGTAGTGGTGGTAGTAGTAGTAGTAGACTGGTAGACTAGTAGACTAGTAGACTAGTAGACGAGCAGGAGTAGTAGTAGTAGTAGTAGTAGTAGTGGTAGTAGTGGTAGTAGTGGTAGCAGTTGGCTAGTAGTAGTAGTAGTTGTTGTTGTAGTAGTAGTTGTAGTAGTAGTAGTAGTGGTGAAGAGGAGGAGTCGTGATTCAGATTCATGATGAAAACAGTATTGGTGCCAGCAGTAATGCTGCAACAAGCCACCAACCTAAGTTGCAACCATTCCTATCGAATCGCAAACCCCGAACCCTAAATCCTTAGCGCTGAGCGTAAACCCGACACCCAAAACCCTAACACCCTAAAGTCCTAAGCCCTGAAACCCTATTCAAACCCCACAGCCCTAGACCGAAACCCGAAACCCTAAAACACTAAAGTCCTAAACCCTAAAACATTATTTAACCCCTGCAGCCCCAGAGTGAAAGCCTAAAGCTTAAAAACCTGAACCCCTAATTAAACCCTACAGCCCTACATCCTACAAACCTAAACCCTAAATCCTGAAATCCTAATCAGCCCTTAAAGCCCTAAACCCCAAACCTTTAAAGACCTAAACCTAAAGCCGTAAAGTCCTAAACCCTCACCATAAAACCCTAAACCCTAGACTCCTAAACCCCAGACCTAAACCTAGACTTCTAAACCCTAAACGCCCTAAGCCTTAAAACCCTAGGCCGTGCAACAGCTCGGCAGACCAGGGCTTCGGCCATGAAAGCGTTGTTTTCTGCAGGGCGAGGCCATTTTCCACAGGTTTTGAGGGGGTGGGGGGTGGGGGGATGGGGGTTTAGGGTTTTAGGGTTTGGGGCTTTAGGTTTTAGGGTTTGGGGTTTTAGGGTTGAGGGTTTGGGTTTTAGGGTTGAGGGTTTGGGGTTTAGGGGTTAGGGTTTGGGGTTTAGGGTTTCGCGGGGGCTATAGGGTAGGGTTTTTGAAAGTGGAGGTTGGGTCTAAGGCTTTGAAGTGAATGAAGGGGTTTTGCTTGAAGGCCCAATAGCGAAAAGCCATTTAACGAGTTCCTGCAGGAGTGAGTACTTTGCAGGTGCATGCGCGTGTATGCGGGGACATACAGCTTGGAGCCCTACATTCAAAACCCAATTATGGGAGCTTTAAAAATTAATGGGCCCGAATTTGATCCTCGATCATACCAGCAAGAGCCTTAGTATACTGACCCGAAAATGGGAATGCGTTCGGTGAGGATGCGCAGCAGGTGATGCTGAATGAAATGACTTTTGGCAAGATAAAATCGCCCTTCCAAACAATTCACACAACGTCCTCATAAGACCCTGGCAGAACTCGATGTCACGGAACTGAGCTCAATCAATCCCAATCTGAACTCGAAGTCCTCAACCCTCAACCCTAAAGCCTCAACCCTAATAAAACCCTAAATCCTCAATCCTCAACCCTAAATCCTCAACCCTCAACCGCAAATCCTCAACCCTAAACCCAGCCCTTCACGATTTGAACTCAATCCCTCATCCGTCCTGCGTGCCCCCTGCCGGGAGAAGCTGCACAGCCGGAGTCCCTGAAAGATCGCAGGTTTTGAGACCAGTGGGGGGTTTGGGTGCGATTTTGGGATTTTGGGTGCAGGGTTTAAGATGTAGTTAGAGTTCAGGACCTTGAGCTTTGATTTCAGGGTTGGGATAGGGTTTAGGGTTTAGGCGTCTGCAGGCGACGGTGCCTCACTGAAGCCAACTGCTCTCTCTTTCCCTGGGTCCCGGGCGTGCAATTGCGGTCCATGCAAGGACTCGCTTCCTCGGTGCAAGTTGGACAGCCTAGAACCTGGGGTAGAATCCAAAACAGGTTCTGCTCTTCACGTAACTCACATACATCTCTATAGGGTGTACGGTTTGCGCACTTGTGTACATACATGCATGCATGCATGCATGCATGCATACGTACATACATACATACATACATACATGAAGTAATTAAACATGTATGCGTGTATATACACACATACATGTATACATCTATATATACATTACATGTATGTGTAAATAGACATAATAAGCAAAAATGTAAATACATGAAAATAATTACGTGACTAGATAAATAAACAGATAAATCAAATTCATGTATGTATGCATATATGTATATATAATTGTTTATATGAACTCACATAGATGTATAGATGTATATTTCTATGTATGTAAACTGAGAGTTTACTTGCACGTTGTTTTGTACGCAAGGGTATGATATATGAAACATACCTGCGCAAATATTTACCAAATATGTAAAACAAAGAGAAACTGCAAGGATTCCCGTAACATTAACACTACATTGCGAACTGAATATGCGGTAGATCGATGAAGCCTCTGTAGCACGGTCGAGTCAGCATCGAGGAGGGCTATCGGAGAAACAATATGTGAGCCTGTAGCTTTGCATGCTTACGAGAGTGAGACGTGACTGTTTGTCGCAGGGGACAGACAGAGGGTGCAGCCGAGATGGACATAAGCATTGTTCTGAGTAAGTCGATACAAACACTCCTCCCCTCTGACATACAACGGAACGAAACAGCTATGTGCAACTGGTTGATGAAGTTGTATATGTATATTCTGTTTACGTATGAACACATATGCATGTATATATGTATGTATGTACATATGTATATGGACGGTTCCTTATGAAGTTGGTGCTTCTAGCTTGCTGTCCCTTGGGAGTGTACCACCAGCAACAGAGCTTTGACCCTCTGAGCAGGCTGCGTTAGAGAAGTCAGCACGCAGATTGAGGCCTCCCTGCTTGCGGGCCTGCCGCAGGAGTAAACCCTTCATGTAGGAGCCTGATTAAGAAACCCTGTCCCTATAACCCCCTATATATTAGGATTCATAGAAGGAACCCTGATAAAGGCCCAAGGTTTCTTAATCAGGTTCCTACATTATCAGGGTTTTGGGTTTGGGGTTTGAGGGAAGCCCTATACCTGAAGCCGCTGAATTCTTCAAACCCTACACCCGAAGCCCGGTTTAAGGTTTAGAGATGCTAGGGAGTCAACTGGGCTTCGTGGAGGCACAACAAGCACGAGCTTCGGTTGTTCTGACAAGTTGGACTGGGGGTTTAGGGGCTTAAAGGTTAGGAGTCGACAGATCTATTTAGGTGAGGCGTTTTGGTGTGCAGGGTGTCGGGTTTAGTTGGTTTGGGGTTGGGTTCTGTATAGATTGTCAAGCCGCCATGTGGGAACAAGACACTGCAAAATTGACACAACCTCAGGTGATCCGTAATTTCATGGCACGGGTTGGGCCAAGAGGCCTGTTTAGAGTGGAAGTATTTGACGTAACAACAGTGTCTCGGGACGCTTTGCCCAAAATCTTCTTGTGCCCTCCTCCACACACCCACATCTTCGCCCTCAACCCGCACTTACACGAGCTGGACAAAGGCTGAAACCGAATCCGCCCCCGTATAGGCCGCCCGGCGCACGCCTCCCGACACCCCGAATCTAAAGCCATTAATGTATGTCCTTTAGTTACTCCAATAGAAACCACACCCACACACTCACACAAACTCACACCTTAATGTGAAACCTGACTAACCGTGGCCTGAACTCTAATCTGGACCCTAGAACGCACGAGCACAAATCCCAAATCTAAACCCGAAACGTTGAAGCACCCTCATACCAACTATATAACACCAACTCCCGATTGGAAACACTAAACCCTATAAAACCTCAATGCTACGCCCTAAACCCTGAACCCCTAAACCCTAAACCACCGTAAATGCTAAAGCCGTTTGGAGCGCCTTGCGCTTGGCCCGACGAGTGTCAGGGTCTGGCCTCGAAAAGCGCGCATCTCGCAGCTGAGAGAAGGCAAATAAAGCTCAGTGGAACGTTGCACGATCGGTATGCACATACACATACACAGGCACATTCATATACACATGTACACACAATGACATATGTACGTACACATATATAAACGTACATGTACATATACATATAAACATACATAGACACACACACACACACACACATATATATATATATATATATATACATACACATGCATACATACACGTGCACACACACACAGACATACGCATGCACATACACATGCACACACACACACACACAAACACATGCACGCACGCACGCACGCACGCACGCACGCACACACACACACACACGCGTAGATATACATAGACACACTTGCATATACATTATACATATACATATTGGTACATATACATATACATATACTTATACTTATGCTTATACATATACTTATCCTTATACTTATACACAGGTCGATAGATAGATGGATAGATAGATCGATGGACCGATCGATAGATAGAGCATTGCTAGACCCGGGTGTGTCAGGCTCCAGTTAGTAATTCACAGGATATACCTTCAACTACCAAGACCTACTCTTGCGAAGGGTCCCTATGCTGTCTTTGAGGCTTGCAAGAGGAGCCTACAGAAACTTGGTTACAGTACAGCGCTCGGCCTGCCGGCAATGGCCAGCGCTTCTGGCCAGGCAGTACCGGATTCCCATTTGCTTTCGTTCTCGGCGGAGGAGTCGACCCAGCGCTCCGAGGCAGCTACCAGCTTTGTCTTGAACAAAGTACCCCGGCCTTGGTCTATCGGCTGCCACTTGTCCGTCTCTTCAGGCGGTCCATAATATATGAATGTGTTCTCGGCGACCTTCAGGAACTCAACCTAGCATCTGAAAGGATTTCTTTTCCAGCGCTGTCGCTGTAGTTTAAGGTAGGGTGTAAGGTGCAAGGTGTAGGATTTAGAGTAGGGTTGAGGGTAACACTAATAATTAGGGTCCATCACAAAATGGGATGGGGTTTTGGGGTATGCCATAGCATATTTCTATGGAGGCGCCAAAAGAGATCCTGTTAATTAGTAATGATAAGACACCCGGAAAGCCGTGAAAGAAATAACAGTCCGAGGAGTCCGAAACGCCCTAAACATTCCCCTATGTATGTATGTATGTATATATATATACTATATATATATATGTATGTCTATATAAATCTTTGTGTGTGGTTCTATATATATATATATATATATGTATATATATACACATACATATACACATATACATATACAAATAATACATATATGGGGACTGGGTAATGAGCAAAGTTTGGGGTCATAAGGTTTACTAAGTTTAGGGTAGGAAATTCTTGGATAGTATCCCCTGAGTGTACATGCTGTAGGTAAGCGCAGGCGCAGAACTAAACACTCATGGCCACCCTCGCCACCCCAAAACCCTATCCCTCGCCGTCCCTCCGAATTCACCGAAAAAGAAAAACCGCAAACCCTAAACCCCTAAACCCCTCAACCCCTAAACCCAAAACCCTAAACCCCTAAACCCAAAACCCCTGAACCCCAAACCCTACACCCCTAAGCAACAAAAACCAAACCTGGCCCCTGGCCTGGCCACGCGGAATCCGTCCAAGCCCTCTGGCCTTAGCTTCTTCTGGGCTTTGAAGTAACCAGGGAGAAACAAGTACCTGGACCCCAACAGTATGTAGAATAATAGCCTTTTATAGGTTTTGGGCCAGTATTTCTCCTACCTTGGGGGGTCTAGGTATATCGTCATGGCTCCTTTCAGAAACAGGTCCAACAAAGGGCAATGAAGTATAGTGCTCCAAATCCCAGGCTCAGATTTTTTTCTTAAGGCAAGCCGGGCTTAGGCTGTCTATGAGGGTTGCTCAAAGGCTCAGAGTTTCTGCATGGTTACACAAGGCTGCCTTGGGGGTTTTTCGGGATTCTAGTGATGCTGGTTCTTCGGGGGTTTAGGGTTAAGGGATTCTAAAGGAGTGTAGGGAGGGTTCCATGGAGTTCTCGTGTCCTCTATGGGGCTCCACTTGTAGAGATTTTGTGACACTTCAGGGTAGGGCTTGGGGATGCTAGGAGCATCATGCAGCGCTCGTTTCCGGAGCATTGCGCCATACAAACAGAGGGGGGCAGGGTTGCGTGCCTGACCATAAACAGGCTCTGCAAGACAACGTACTCGACCTCGAGGAGCCTAGGCAAGTGCTGCAGGACGAGGCCGCAGAAAGATAGCAGCTTTCCTCCAGCTTGAGCTGGTGCCGCCTGTCATGGTTTGAAGCTTGGCAAGCTCGCACTGGGCCAGCTTTTCTTTTTCGTCTCTTCCAGGCTATGATATCATTAATTTCTTTGGATCCATCACACGCGATCGCCTTGAAGATGAAGGCACGAGCTGCTGGACCGAATCGACTTGAAATCGTGCAACCACAAGAAGTCACGAGCCTCTCGTGAGCAAAGCTTGTGCTTCTGAGTCCAGACAGACAGAAAGACACAGGTTAGTGTTGCAGGCTTAGGGGTAAGGACGAGGGAGAATGACACCTCTCCGTGTACTTTGCAGTGCGCCTATGCCACAAAAGCCCGACTATAAACCCCAATTGAGAATTGATTCACAGGGACGGTTGCGAAATGGTGGTAGGGTAGGTTGAGGTGTGTAAAACCGCTGAACCCTCAAAAAGAAGTCTTCCGACGCGAAATGAAATTGTTCCCGATACTCCCTTAAATGGAATCATGTAGACCACCATTCAAATTTCGCTCTTGCCTCATTCGGATGAACATTGGGGCCCTAATAAAAGGGAGGGAGGAGATTATTGATCACAGATCTACAAAACCATTGACCTGTAGCTAGATTCTCAACATGATGACGTAAAGATATGTAGAGAGTGTAGCTTTTAGACCCTAGATCCCTATGGAACCCGATAAGGAGCCCTTTAAGTAACCCTATAAGGATCCCTTTAAGGAACCTAGTGTATTGCACTCCCTGGGCTCAGGTTTGGGGTTTCAGGTTATCCCTAAACCCTAAACTCCAGACTCCTAAACCCTAAACCCCCTAAACCCCAAACCCTAAACTCTAAACCCCTAAACCCTAAACCCCTAAACCCTGAACACCTAAACACCTAAACCGTCTACAGCAGCCTAAAGCTCGAAATGACAGCTGGACTCAGACCTCCGAACTCCTAATAGAGGAGCCTTAGGAGGATAATATGGCTATGGAGCATTTTTTCTCTAAATAGGGCGAATAGGGGCCGTAATACTTAGTGTGACTTAGAATAGGGTTTTGGTGTACTATACTATGAATATGATAAGAATTCGGCAATTATTATTACTCCTCATACCCTGAATCCGGACTTGGGTCCCGGGCAAATCGCTGGCGCTCATGTTTGCTTCCACGCTTGTGGGGGAGTTAGCACGATTGTTGCGGTTGGTGCTCGACGTCGGGCTGGTATACTCCTCCGACACAAACAGATACTTCGCAAACTCGGACATCACAATTCTACTCACATCCGCAGTGCTACTGAAAACGGTGATTGTGATGAGGACGACCTTCAGCAGTTTCGGAGACTCGAACACAGCCAAAACCCTAAATCCTAAACCCTTTATAGTAAGCCCCATAAAAGTTGGAAGCCGGATGAAGGCCAAATAGGCCGGAGGCGTCGTCTTCACGAAATGGTTGGGTTTAGGACGGCTGGGGTTTCTCAAAGGTCAACAAGTGGTTTGAATACAAGTTGTGATCTTTCTTGGGGTTCCGGTAAGGGTCCGNTAGGCCGGAGGCGTCGTCTTCACGAAATGGTTGGGTTTAGGACGGCTGGGGTTTCTCAAAGGTCAACAAGTGGTTTGAATACAAGTTGTGATCTTTCTTGGGGTTCCGGTAAGGGTCCGCACCGCAAGGGTTTTCTGCTTGGTTGGGGGTCTTGAGGGGGTGGGACAAACATACAGGAGATTTGAAATCTATCCCGTACTCATCAAAAGGTGTTCGGAGCTCAAGACTCTCGAAGCCCCCCCGGGACACAGCTGTTTGATGCTTGATGCCGGCCTCAGATTCGGATGAACATTAGCGTCGGATTCAAGNGCCAGCGTACTCAAGCACAGCACCACTCCGACATTCCCAAACTCACAGGACAAAAGCATCCACAAAAGAGCAAGTTCCGTCCTGCAGGTTCTGGAGTGGTTTCTTTGATAGCTGAGACAGGGATTCCTTGTACATTACTCTTAAGGATTGAGGCTATTGGGTTCCCAACTTTTGGGCTTCTACTGTAAACCGAAACCCTAAGCCCCGAACCCCTAAACCCCAAACCCTAAGCCGCTATATTCCGTAACTAAGGGATATTGGAGCCTCTGGGAACCCTCAATCCTAAAGCCTTTAACCTGAAACGCTGCTCCGGGAGATCAAGCCCTGTCCTTGTAAGGAGTGGGCGACATGTCAGGAAAGCTCCTTAGGATTTAAGGCTCAAATTCAGGATAACTTTGAGTAAAGTTAAGGGGTATGGTGAGGGGGGGTATGGCAAAATGGTCTTAGATCCTTCGAAATGGACGCTGCTTCTTACCCTCTGAAACGAAGAGGTCATCTCCTTCAAAATAGCAAAGAACGTAATCCTATGTAGGTACCATAGGGCCGAAGCATATACTGTATGGATACACGGACCCTCAGAATTGCGTGATATGTACATACGGCAAAGTAAAAATGAACAAATAAATAAAACAAGTACACACACACATATATATATATATATATATATGTATTGTCACTGCCGGCGAACCCAGAGACTCCAATATCCCTTATTTAAGGACGATTCCTTATATGTTAATAGGATCCCTAATATGATTTACGGAATATTCCCTAATTAAGGGACATTGGAGTCTCTTGGAAGCATCTGGGGAGTCGCCAAGCAAAGCTGCCCGCGCTCTCGCCGCTAAAGTTTTTGCAGTGCCAGCTCGTGGCTCTTGAACCTTAAACCCTAAACCCGGTATGCCCTACGAACCACTTCAAGCTTCATGGCTCTAAAGCAGTGGTATAAAGGGCGAGTTGAACACGAGAAATGCTTCGTGAGGTTTACGGCTTAGGATTCAGGGGCGAGGGTTCAGGGTTTAGGGAGGCAAGGGCGAGGTAACGACGAGTCATGCTTTGTGACGCCGAGTGTGCATTTAAAGGGTTTAGCAGTGTAGAACCCTTAACAGTAACCCTAAGAGTCCAAAGGACCTAATAATCATGTACTTGGGGTTTAGGATAGTAGTTATGTAGCCCAGTACTTAGGAGAGTATAAGATTATTAGGTATTTTGAACCCTTAACAGTGAAGCCCGTTCGACAAGCCTCTCATTCCATAAACAAACACTCTCCTAGCAGATAATCTCTAAACCCCCAGAACCCTAGGGCTGGTTGCTCACTAGACCCCTGAGCTGAGCTCTAAACCCCAAATGCTACGTACGACCCCTGCTGCGGGGGGGGGGGGNGGTCTATAGGGTTCAGGGCTCCTGCCTCATTAGTTGAAGTAGCTATGCCGCATTGCAATACCTGGTGTCATCACGACCAACATCATTGTCTGTTGACAGGAGATGTTGCTCGTGATGGAAGGTGCTCCACACGGATTCTAGTTTCATTTAACAAGGTAAGGAGAAACAACCTACTGATAACCCAAACCAGCCCCAAACCCTTAAACCTCAAACCCCAAACCCGTCTAAACCCCCCTAAACCCTAGATCGAAGAGACCTAAACCTTAAGACCCTAAACCCTAAAACTTCACTTTANGATAACCCAAACCAGCCCCAAACCCTTAAACCTCAAACCCCAAACCCGTCTAAACCCCCCTAAACCCTAGATCGAAGAGACCTAAACCTTAAGACCCTAAACCCTAAAACTTCACTTTAAAACCCCCCCCCCCCCACCCGATGGTAGCCAAGGCGCCCGGTAGTGAAGTCCCCATCACTGGGCATCGAAGGGAGCCTTGTCGGCTCGTGTTTTAAGGTTTAAAGGTTTAGGGTTTAAGGTTTAAAGGTTCAGGGCTTAGGGTGTAGGGGGTAATTCGAATAGGGTTCCTAAAAGCTTTCCTTGTGAAGGGGTCGTATGAAAAGGGTGTCAAAGGGTTTCATATGGGAGTTTCCGAAAATCGGGGACCCTAATATAGTACCCTAAATAGTAGGATCCGTAGTTTTAAGGACCCCAAAATAAGGTACCCCGGTACCCCTAATTTTCGGAAAACTCCCATATTGTAGCAGGACGACAGTCAGGAGCTCGAAGGAATAATGTTGGTAATTATCCACGCTCCTGTACTATGTTAAACATAGTGACACAGTGACCCCCACATGGAACATGGATTGAGGATGACTAGTGCTGGGATTCCGGGATTCCCTGTATTTTGCTTTAGATAAGTGTTCTAACTTTCTGGCTTCTACTTTAGACATGCAAGGGTTTAGGGTTTCTGAGGTTCTTGCGGGCTGGGCCTCCAAGGCTTAGCATTTTGGGTTTTGAGGGGTTTTGGGCAAAGAGAGAGGGTCAAAGTGTGAATCCTCAACCCAGCGTTCTAAGGTTTTGGGGTTAGGGCTGCGCAGTTTTCTTGGAGGGGGAGAGGGGGCGGGGGAGGTGGATTTTGGGCGTAAGCCGATAAACCCAAAGCCCTCACTCCTACTGTAAGCCCCTAAGCCCGAAAACTCTCAATTCAAAACCCTTCAACCCTTAAATCCTTAAATCCTAAACCCATAAACCCTAAACCCTAAACTGGGAAAGCTGTGGCGCCTTCGAAGTACCCTAACTCCAGGAACATCACTTCAACCGTCATCACGAGCCCTCCATGGCTAGGATTTAGGGTTTAGGGTTTATGGGTTTAGGATTTAGGGCCCCTTTTCTGGCTAGTTTAAGGTAAATCCTCAATGCACAGGTATTCTCAAAGAGCCCCCGCACCCTTGAATTATACCTTACACGCTAAAGGGCTGATTTGCTCTAATGCCAGCTCTGTTCCATCAAGTAAGATGCTATCTTAAACCATCAGCAGCAATCATCAGCAGTCGTCTACTCGCTGCTCAAGTCGAAGTTTTGTGGGAAGGGCATGATCACGAAGCCTAAAGCCCAAAAGCCTGAACCCTAAATAGGCACAAGCCCTAAAGCCCAACCCTAACACCAANTAAAGCCCCAAACCCTGAAGCCCTTAAGCCCTAAACCCTCAAACTCTGAAACCCTCAACCCTGAAGCCCTTAAGCCCTAAACCCCAAACCCTTAAACCCGCCCTAAACCCTGAAGCCCTAAAAAAACTCGGTGCCCGGCTCAATCGCCACAGTTGTAGATCCGAATAAGTCTCTCTCGAAGAGACCGGTACCATGGGCCCAGAGTGTGAAGACCTCAATAGACCATGTTGGTGCCCTAGGTAAGGGTCAACTAGGTATGCATTTGTTACGGTTGATTGTTGTTAGTTTTTTATGCTAACATAAACTGTCATGATTACTGTTATTCGTCTTGTCGTTCTTCTTCTTGTTGTTGTTGGTATGATTGTGGCTACTATTGTTGCCACTACTATTGCTAACATTCTTAATGGTCATAAGATTAGTCTTACTATCACTATGTGTGGCTCCATTTTCCGGCGTCTCTCACTTCCAGCCTTCTTCGAAATTCATGGTCTGTTGCAATGGTTCTTAGGGCTTAGGGTTTAGGATCACAGGCTCAGAGGACTCTCAAAGTAGGTTCTAGGCGGGCGTATCCCCAGGATACCCCAAGTTAGGGTACTGCTAACCCCAACCTTCAAGTTGTCGGTCCTGTATGCATGTATCTATGCGTCTCTTTCCTTGTTGTGGAGCATCGAAGCTCTACCTGTATGGGCCATCCAACGTGACAGGATAATGTTTACATTTGCTTATTCACTGAAGTGAATAAGACAATTTAGAACTCTAAGAGAAGCTCTTCTTTTGTATTTCTCTCGCTACTTCGTTGACTGTGTCATTGCTTACCTTCACGTTCGTGTGTTGCAGCTTGTGGTTCCAGGGCGTGCACACAGTACATTCAAGTCACTGACCTGGGTGTCAGGACTGCGCACGAAGACTAAACATGTGATTCTGCAAGATTCTGTGCCCGCTGAAGGTGGGCAGAGAACATCCGTCTGTGCTCAATCTGTCATTTACTTGTTGCGAAGCAAACAATTAGGCACCTGATACCATGTGACAGTATGGACACCGGTCACTGCCTATAGAACGTACTTGAAGTGAAGGAACCAAAGAAACCCCAAACCCTTAGCAACCCTGAACCCTCAACCCTCAAGACCTAAACCTTAGGATGGATGGGACGACATCCAAACACCTCTGCAGCGGCTACTTGCACCCGATGGATAGGGACCCCAAAAAGCACATAAGCATAAGCATTCTAAAGGGATATTCCTACCTTACCGGGCTTCATTATAAAGGGATTAAAATGGGATATCCCTATCCGATGTTGTTGCTTCTGTGCTTTTTTGGGGCCCGAATGGAGTCAGGAAGATCCAGGGTCTCTAGGGTAGATGTTGAGCGGGCGCGTGTTTCGAGGACTGAACAAGGGGGCCTTCTGTAGCTATACCCTGCATGTACGAACAAACCCTAAAGGGAAGTATGGTAATGTAGAGTGCGCGCTTGCTAGCTACTGGAGCTTGCTGCATTGTGAATGAAAATGAGAAGTATGGTATGTCCCTCAACCTCCCCCAACTCTCAAACCCCTAAACCCCAAACTATACACCCAAATACCCCAAGAAAGCAAGCCCTAGACCTTAACCCGTAAAACCGGAACCGAACCCCGAACCCCGAACCCTTAAACCCTTGAACCCTTAAACCCTTAAACCCTTAAACCCTAAACCCTGAACCCCAAACCCCCGAACCCCTAAACCCTTAAACCCTAATCACCATTAAAGACCCTAATCACCATTAAAGCCCCTAATCACCATTAAAGCCCCTATAATAAACCCTCCCTTAAGCCCTACAAGGCCTCGAAAGTCGCTCTGAGGCCCGGGCGCCAGCAGCGGCACTCATCACCTTGGCAAGGGAGGCCGGAAACAGAGTTCAGGGTTCCTTTACGGGGATCTAAAGGGTTCCTTTAAAGGGATCCATAGGGGTTTAGGGTTCCGGGTTCAGGGCTTAGGGCTCTTAAGGCTTAGCGTTCTTAGGGTTCAGGGTTTAGGGGTTTAGGGTTCAGGATTTAGGGTTCAGGGTTCAGGTTTTGAGAGGACGCAGGGAGTGTACTTTATAGGCAGGGCTCCAGGGTTCAGGGTTTGGTTCACGATTATGAGCCTTGGGACTAGGGCTGTGGGGTTTAAAGTCCCACTTTGGGGTTCAGGGTTGAAGTTCAAGATGCGGGCGTACGTGACGACCTGGCCCTAAACCGCATAGTTAAAGGCTGATCCTGAAGAATAGGGCTTTACATCTGACTAAGGATGCCACTATTATAGTTTCAGGAATGTTGCCTATCCTAAGGTCCTAAACCCCAAACCCCACAAGCCCTAAAACCTTCCCTGACTGCCTCTTCAGCCAGGAGTGCACGACAGCTAAGTCTGGAGCCAACAACCACGGCTACAGACTTGAACGGACGGAAGCTTTGGGCTCTCCAATAAGGGCTCTCAATGTCCTCAAACCCTTAAACGTACACGGTTTTATAGTTCTATATGGGTTGAGGGCTCAGGGAGTACGACAAGCCATAAGCCCAAAGCGGTGACCAAACCCCAAAGCGATAAGGCCCCAAAATCTAAACTTTACACCCCAGCAAAGGCCCCGAACGGCTTGGCGCCAGGCAGAGAATGAGAGCATGGAGGGCCCGATTCCGGCAAAGTTCGCGGCTGACGGAAGGCCGTTTGACGGGATTTCTGGTTGCGATTTCGGGCTGTGGGGTGTCAGGGATTGGGGTCTTGAGGTTTATAGGGTTTAGGGTTTAGTTTAGGGTTGCTTTGTGTTTTGGGGCTCAGTATTCAGGGATTTTGATGCTTCGCGTGTTGTGATTTGTTACTTTCGTGATTTGTAGTTGGACTGTTGGGCTGTCTAGCTTGAATGGCATCTCGCCAAAGCTCAAGCTTTGGGAAGTACGGCGGGGATAAGTTCCTGCCAATCATTCAGGCCTCTATGCTAATACGTCTTGCACCATTCACACCCTGAGGAGAGCCCAGGAAGATTGCAACTTGCCTCAAACCTCGGCCTTGCGCACACTGCCAGGACTGGGGACCCCTCAAAAACCGTAGTAGGGAAAGCATATATGGGAGTTTCCGAAAATGGGGGACCTTAATACAGTACCGCAAACAGTAGGATCCTTATTGTAAGGACCCCAATAAGTTACCCCTAATTTTCGGAAACTCCCACATTATGAAGAGAGAAAGCCGGCTGAGATCAAGTTTCTCAACCCCAAACCCAGACGACACTTGGAAATTCTCCGGAAGCTCCATCCGAAAACCCTACCAGCCGTAGACCAAACCGGTTTTGCTAGTGTGAAACCTTGGGGGGCAAAGCACGAAATAGACAAAACATACGTAATATAGGGGCCTTGGTAATTAGAATAGGTGTTGGGGAGGCCATTATACTATAATTACAATAAGGAGACCCCACTTTATGGAGGCCCATAGAGTACTCTCTGACTGAAAGACTTAAGAAGCACCGGCCGGAATAGAAACACCCTCAACCATCAACCCAAAATCCTAAACACCCCCCAAGTCTGAAGCCTGGACATACCTCAAAACCCTAAGCCAGACCACTGCTCAGGATCTTTAAAGTAGATCCCCTAATTCGGGACCCTACCCTACTAAACGGTACTTTTATTCGAAGGATCTACTTCTTGGACCCTCCCAGAAGCTTGAAGCCCTAAACCCTGAGCCTAAAGCCTAAACCTTAAACCCTAAAACGCTAAAAGCCTAAACGTAAAGCCTAAAGCCTAAACCTAAAGCCTAAAGCCATAACCCAAAGCCTAAACCCTAAACCTGAAACCTAAAGCCTAAACCTGAAACCTAGCGCCTAAACCTAAAACCTAAAGCCTAAGCCCCAAACCTGTATAGAGCCTAAAGCCTGGTAAAAAAGCGAAGGAAACTTCGCCTGGCTTCAACTCGTCTGGCATGGTCAGTCGATCGATGGCCTCACGACAGACTGAGGATTCCATCGTTTCGATCGCTTTTTGTCTAACCCAAAGGGTCCATGGACCCGGTTTAGGGTTCAGGGTTTAGGGTTGGGATTCGATCGTTTTTTGTCTAAAACAACGGGTCCAAATAGGGTTTCTGTAAGGGTTCCTTCAACGGGTACTTTCAGGGCTCTATAGGGTTGAAGATTTCAAGGTCCATGGACACGAAAAGTATGTACTTTGGCCTTTTTTGTCTAGTCCAAAGGGTCCATGTACCCGAATAGTATATACTTTGGCCTTGAAGTAGTCCTTATATACGTAGGTACTTTGGGGCCAAAGTATATACTAGTTGGGTACATGGACCCTTGGGGTAAGGGCTCTTGTCCGACTGCCTGCAGTCTGAACTACGGAAGCCTCCCAAGCAGGATTCGGTCTTTGGGATTTCGGCTTAGAGGGTTTAGGATTTGGGTTTAGGGGTTTAGGGCTTCGGGTTGAGGGCGTAGGGGTTTGGGAGTTGGGTTTAGTGCTTCAGGGCGTAGGGGGCAATGGGATTTGGGCTTGCAGGTTAAGTCCTTAGGGATCTGTGGTTCTTGGAATGACTTGCTACCGGTCAAGGGTTCTATAAAGGTACTAGAGGGTTCCCTTTAAGGGTACTATAGGGTTCCCTATATAGGGGGCTTAAGGGTTTAGTTTCGGCTTCCTTTGATTCTATGTCGGGGCCCAATTCTTCCCTTGTTGCTTAAACCTCCCCTTTGAGCTTAGCTTTGGGGCTACAGGCATGGCGGCTTCTGGCTCTGATCTTCAGGCTATCGGGCTTGGCGCTTTGTAGATGGGCTCTTGTTAAGGACTCTCACATTGAGGCGGCCATAATTGGGATCTGTTGTGATAACAACATGGTTTCCTTATTTAGGTTACTTAAACTGTCCTTAACCTTTTGTGGCGATCTAGAATTTAGAACCAATTATCAGATTCCCAATCAAGAACCCCGGCAGTTTCGCGTGTAGAGTCGAAGGACAAGGGGCTTACGAGGTTGAGGAGTCCCAAATAGGAGATCTTATGCAAGGGGTCGTTTCATAACACTTACGTACTCAGAAACCCCAGTCCCCCTAAAGAATGATAAGCCCAGTATAACTTGAGGTGCATTCCTAAATTGAGGGGTCTGGATCGCTCTGGGTACTTTCATCCCATCCTGCTACTCAACAAATCCCCTCTGTCTGCAACTCCCATCTCCCCCAGCCCTTTAAGAATCGAAAGCCCAACAGACTAGGAAACTCCAATGCCCAAGCATGGAGGTCTGATCTTTGTGTACTACTCTTCCATACGATGGGCCCCGTATCATGATAATATGCAATGATGTACACAGCATGTAATGTATTCGGAACCCTATCTAAACCCTGAGCCCTAGTTACATACATTCGACCCCTAGCTGGCAACAAGCCTCAGGTGTGAACACCCTGCCAGAGCAAAGTGCCGAAACTAGAAGCCAATATGTAAGGGTTCAGGATTAAGAGTTTTGGGCGTAGGTCCCGAAGGACCAGAGTTCCAATGTAGTATATATAGTTCGGCCCTAAGCGTATGTACGATACTAATACTGATACTCCGACCCTTCGCGAATCTCTGAGAACATGGAGCTATGATGCTGAAAACCAAATTGGGAGTTTCCGAAAATAGGGGACCCTAATATGGTACCCCCCTAAATAGTAGGATCCTTATTATAAGGATCGGAAACTCCCAATTCAACTTGAGGCGCCTCTTTCGAAGCCCATCCAGTGGCGGTGACCAGGAGGAAGGTTGAGATAGTGGAACCTGGCTCAGAGTTTAGGGCTTCTAGAGTTTAGGGTTTAGGGTTAGGGTCTCGGGTTCAGGGTCTAGGGATTAGGGTTTCGGGCCTGGGTTTAGGGTTGGCTACGGCGAAACTCCAAACTTGCAAAAGGGTTTCGTCCCGAGAGGTTCTCGGACAAGCACTGTGGCTGAATACCAAGGACTTGGCGAACGACAGTCGCATGCCTTCAGGCTAGCCTCCTTTTTGACACATCTTCCGCAGGTAAAGCCAGTCTGTAGTGTTTGGGTGGGGTGTAGACTCTCACAATGCCCAAGTCGAATTACACGCTATCTCTGTCAAACGAACCGACCAAGCTTGCACTCAGTGAACCTACACCGGCAACCTTAAGAACTTCAATCTCTGAGCTCAAACATCACATAGGAGCCTCAATATTCAGAATAGAGATGTGGTGTTTATTGAAGTATGACTATGATAGGGAATAGGGAACCCTTGGGCGTAGTATTGATATTTGGCTGGGCGTCTGCGTTAGGACCAAAACCCTAAACCCCAAACCCTAAACCCTAAATCCCAAACCCTAAACCCCAAACCCTAAACCCTAAACTCCAAACCCTAATCCCTAAACCCCAAACCCTAAACCCCAAAGCCCCGAAGTATTAGGACCCCTACAGTTTTGAGCTTCGCCCGCTCCCCCGAGCTCCAAACCACGAAGATCAAGTCGCCGCTGTTCTTGATCCTGTTCAGGGTTTACCCATAGGCTTAAGGGTGTAGGGGTTAGGGGTTTAGGGGCTTAGGGATTTTAGGGTTTACCCATAGGCTATGAGGGGTTAGGGTTTAAGGTTCTTTAGGGTTCCTATTCAGGGTTCTCTAAGGGTTCTACAAGGGTTTAGGGTTTACCCATGGTCCTATAATATAATAAGGTAATCCCCCAAAAGGAACTACTATGGAGCCTACGGGCAGGGACCGGGGTGGCTGGGTATGTAGGACTTTAAGCTAGGGTTTTAAGGTCTTTGGTGCTTTGTAGATCGAGGTTTGGGGATTTAAGATTTGCGGTGCAGCGTCTCAGCCAATGTGGGGATGGGGGACACATGGAGGGAGGCAAAACTCCAAATGCAGATGGTCGTGGTAGAATCTGAAAGAGACCCTATAAAGTGAGACCTTCGTTGAAATCAAGCAACCCCGAATGTCTTGAAAACGTCAGAAACCTGGGCAACATGACGTCTCAGAACCCCTGTATGTACACGCATATATGTATGTATGTATGTATGCTTTGTTTGAAGTTTGCTTTTCGCGGCTTTGCACGCCTGTTCGCGAGAGGGTCGGCGCAGCAACCCAAGGCGTTGGCACACAGCTGTCAGCTGTCAGGGACGAGCTCCGTCCCTCGCGCAGCCTTCTTCTTACCTTTGGTTAGTAGGGAATGGAGGAATGGGGTACAATTATAACTACTATTACTATCATTCTTTCATTCCCTACTAACCAAAGGTAGGTCTTGGAAGCCTCTGTGCAGCGTTGGATCGCATCCTGCCACCGGAGCTGCAGTTCCAGGCTGTGGGAACTGACACAAACGTCCCGGAGCGACTGTTCCTTAGTGCCGCTTATTTCGCGCATGCTGGAATATAGCCCAAAACCTCATTTAACCCCCCGTCCCCTCCCCAATGCTAGTTCGGTTCTCAAACTTGCGAACCTGAAACCTTAAGCCCTGAGACAGTTTCGACAATCCGGCAAACGCTTGTGAATCTTCAGGCGCGCAAGGGGAAAGTACCAGATGCCAGATGTCCAGACAGCCCTAAACCCCAAATGCTGGACTTTGACTTCTGCTCACTCTGGCCCTGTAGACATCAATCTTACTTTCCTGGATCCTAGACTGAGTACCTCTAAAATATGTAGAATGCGGTATGGGTCGAATGTAGTGCACTTACACTAATATATAGTATCAAGTATTCCAGGCTTCTACACTACACCCCAAGCCCGCCTGCATGACGCCGAAGGCGTCGTAGCTGTTGCCAAAGCGAAAGTGCTTTGTTTTGCGGTACTCCTCAGGGCGAAGGGGATCTTCCGGAGAGGGGGATCTAGGAGGGGTATATAACCTAGTACCCCCCAATTCTCCCTGGTACTCCCTGAGGTTCCCTGGCTTCCCTAAGGTTCCCCCCCCCCCTTTGAACTCCCCTCCCTTAAGGGTATTTCAGACTTGGCCGTGGATCCGGCTCATGGACGATACCTGAACCTCACACATTGGGTGTAGGGCTTAGGGTTTCGGGCAAAGCAGGTAGAACAACGGTGTCGAGGTAGTTTAGGGTCATAGGTCATAGGATTGGTGCGACCAGGGACTACCATCGCTCAGAACATGGTACTGTGCCCATTGCTTGCGTTGTGTTTTGGAGCTTCATGGAGTTTCGGTGTTGTGTTACATTGTTGGGGCAAGTTAACGAATTCGTTTTGCCCTTTTGCGATTTCTGGTTGTTTGCGTTGCCTTTGCGTCTCGGAGTCTCGGGCATCCACAATGCCGGACACAAATACCAAACGGAGAACACCAACAGAATTCGAGTACCAAACCAACGCCAAACCAAGATTCACACCAACAACACAAAACCACAAACAAACACCAAACCACGACTCCAAAATACGCCACCGAAATCCCTCCAAATTGTTTTCATTTGCTCAAGTCGAAGGCATGGCTGCACGAAGGCCTTGCAAGTTTCGGGTTCCTCTAGTTAGGATTTTGGGCTTTCCGGGCCAGTGATGAGTTTGACATTGGTTGTGCATCTTTTCGGGAATGTGGTCTTCCTGTTGGAGTGCAGGTTTACTACATTCTCGGTAGGTTTGCGGGTTGAGGCTTTGCTTGCTGCTGATGATGCTGGCCTTGCTGGCATTTTAGATGACGATAGACGTGTTGTCGTGGCTGACCGTGATAATAACGCGGATGATGACGATGATGATCACGACAGTGTGGTAATGATGATGACGGTGACGATAGTGAGTGTGATGCTGCTGCTTCTGCCGCTGGTGATGGTGTTGAAGATAATGGTGATGGTGATGGTGAGGGTGATGGTGATGATGGTAAAGGAGAAGATGATGTTGATGATGCCGCAGAAGATCATGTTGAAGACGGTGCTGATGATGCTGATGCTGCTGGTGATGATGCTGTTGATGAAGATAACGAAGATGACCATGACGGTGATGGTGATGATGATGTTGCATGGTCATGGTCATTGACGGTGATGATGATTGTTGAAATGCTGCTGAATGATGCGCATCGTTTCTGGTGATGGCAGTGGCAGTTGTGACAGTCGCGATGACGATGATGATGGTGATGCTCGAGGTTATGATGGTGTCAGCGCGGGGCGTCGAGGTGAAACCCTACTTCGCAAGGCTGTTACAACGAGAGCAAGGCATTACTCGGAGGAACATATGCATACTGATGATTGTAGCGCGCATCGTACAACAATCCAGACAAAGGTTCGGATATGGGGTACGATATAGCAGACATGTTTGCTAATTATTAGAACCTGTATATGGGTAATGTTCTTCATCAGGGTCCGTTTGCGGGTCCTTTATAAGGGTGCCGCACTAGGACCTAAAATGGGACCCTAGAGAACTACACATATTATGACCCTGACCCATGGTGTTGCACCCGGTGACTGCACCACCTGCCCAGAGACTCCCATATCCCTTAATTGAGGAATATACCTGAAATTAGAGTAGGATCCCTAATATGATTCAAGGAATACTCCTTGATTAAAGGATATTGGAGTCTCTGCATTACCCTCTACCGAGGCCCAGACCACGTAGAAGTTGAGGAAGTACGTAATGAGGTCCACGCCTTCTTTAACTGTTTAGGAATACTGGGTTCATGGCGTAGAGTTCGAGGTTTAGGGTTTAGGATCTAGGAATAATGGGTTCTGGGTTCGTGACTCATGGCTGCAGTGGTATCGGCAGCAGTTGTGGTCTCTGCTTTACAAGTCTCGGGGTTCGAGATAGGACAACGAGCACCTGCAGAACAACTCTGGACCGGACCTGATTCGCCCTGGCAGGGTATCAGACCCTCTGGAACATTGCAAATATCTTCGCGCGATGTGTTGTGCATGCTCAGCTGAATCAGCCCAAACCATGATTTTGACACCCCGCTTGACACGCTTGCTGCCTGAGCAGGTATGAACACCTCTAAACCCTGTCCCTCTGAACCCTGCACCTTATAACTAAACCCTAGCTAAGCAGGCGTGAACAACTCCAAACCTTATTACCCTCAACCGTGAGCCTTAAACAACAAGCGGTTCTTGTGTTGCGACTTGCCTCTTGACACAAACCCCAAAAACCCTAAATTGTCTTTCAGGAATTAGGGTGTACACACTCCGGGCTGCCCCGCTTGTGTGGGCGGAGTCGGCGATGAGCGCGTCGGACTTACCGACAGCGCCGGCGACGAGCTGGGAGGGCGGATGGGCTTTGGGTTTAGGGTTTAGGGTAGCTCGGACCTTATCTAGGGCTGCTATGTTGGAGCCTGCACAGCCTAACTAAACAACTCCTCACCCTAAACTCTCAAGCCCTTCATTATGGGGTATTTGGCTGTCCGTAACCTTCCTGGGGCCTTGGGGCTTGGGCTTGGCCCTCGGAACACTTCGAAATGGCTTAGGGTTCAGGCTTTGTTTAGCATTACGGTTTCGGATTGGGGGTCGAGCGTTAAGGGTTTAGGAAGGGAGGTGGTGGAAGGGGTGCGGAGACTGCGGAGACAACCTACGCTCCGTCCCAGTAACGCCAGAAACACGAGTGTTTGCGTCTGCATCGGCAACCCTAAACCCTAAACCCTATACGGGTCTCCTTACGAGGGTCTAGGGCTTAGGGCTGTAGCGCTCGGCTTTGAAGTCTAGGGGATGTCCAGATTTGGCCTGAGCTTGCCTTCTGCAATGAATATTCCCTAACCCTAAGGCTCTAAGGACTCATATTTTAAGGCTTTTGGGCCTAAAGACCATGTTATATAAGGTTTTTGGGCCATTTTGAGCCTTAGGGTAAGGGTCCATGTACCCAAATAGTATATACTTTGGCCCCAATGTACCTATATAGGGACTACTTTAAGGCCAATGTATATACTATTTGGGTACATGGACCCTTAGGGAATGTAGGGGCCTTTATAATTACAATAGGGTTTCGGGGTATATTCTTATGCTAACTTATGCTGTAAAGTTTAAAAGGAACCCCCCAAAACGCAATTAAAACCTATGAAGGCCCCCATGGTGTTTCACTCTTGTCTGATGGAGGACTGTGGCGCTTGCAGAGGAGTGTCTCTTAAAGTGCTGGCCCATGGCCCCTGAAATCTTACCTCGTCATGACCGACGATCTCAACAAAGTCTTGCATAATGGCTCCCAATGCGCTAGCCGTATCGATCCGAGCACAATTGAGAAGGTCAGACAACACCAGAATTCAAAGGAACTTGCAGTAATGTAGGGGCCTTAATAATTAGAATAGGGTTTTGGGGGTTCCTGATTATATTTATAGTGTAATATGCCCCCAAACCCTATCCTAAACCCTAACCCTAAACCCCTTAACCCTGTCCTAAACCCTAAACTAACCCTAAAACCCCCAAACCGCCAAACCCCTAAACCCTAAACCCCTAAACCCTATCCTAAACCCTAAACCCTGAGCTCCCGCCTGGAAGATTAACACGAAGGATGTCATGAAGCAGACGAAGAGGAGCCATTTTGAATCGGCCTGGTAGGATCTGAGCTCCAGATTCCTTTAGGGTTTTAGGGCTTTGGGGTTTAGGGTTGTAGGGTTGTAGGGTTTAGGGCTCTAGGGCTTTAGGGTTTTAGGGTTTTAGGGTTTAGGGCTTTAGGGTTTTAGGGCTTTAGGGCTTTAGGGCTTCAGGGTTTCATGGTTTTAGGGTTTAGGGCTTTAGGGTTTTAGGGTTTTAGGGCTTTAGGGTTTAAGGTTTTTAGGGTTTAGGGCTTTAGGGTTTCAGGCTTTTAGGGTTTAAGGTTTTTAGGGTTTAGGGCTTTAGGGTTTTAGGGCTTTTAGGGTTTAAGGTTTTTAGGGTTTAGGGCTTTAGGGTTTCAGGCTTTTAGGGTTTAGGGTTTGGGGTTCTAGGGTTTTAGGGTTTAGGGATTAGGGTCTTGTAAAACCGTTCGCATGAGGCAGGTAGTGCATAAGTCGGCCATCTGTTGAATGAAACGTTCTCTCTCTACATACATGCCGCCTGTCTGCGACAATCAGAGCCACATGACACATAGAAAATGATCAACCGAAACGGATAACACTTGTATTGATGACAAAGCATGCTAGATCTGAAGCAAGGGCATAGTAGTAGTAGTAGTAGTTGTAGTAGTAGTAGTAGAAGTAGTAGTAGTAGTAGTAGGAGTAGTAGCAGTCGTAGTAGCAGCAGTAGCAGCAGTAGTAGTAGTAGTAATAATAGTCGTAGTAGTTTAAACGTCTGGAAATAGCAATATTATAATATCAGAACGAACCAAGCTGCATGAATGCTGGTCATACCGGACGAAGATGACGAAATGACCAGTGGTAGTCAGCAACAGCAGTTTGTTAATGAACAGCATGGGATGTCCACAAGCTGAGTGTATCTACCACTTGTGGAAGATGAAGCCTACTTCGCGATATTGCTCATTTCCTCGAGGCCTGAGCACACCACCAACATCCGCAGCTTACACGCGCACACAGACGCACCGCGGATTCTGAAGACCGGAATCTCGAAATTCATTCCACTGAAATCCCCGAATTGCAAATGATCGCAGCATCCTAGCTCGAAACACCGCTCAAACTCCCCCAAACCCTAAACTCTATCCTAAACCCTAAACCCTAAAACCCTAAACCCTAAACCCCTAAACCCTAAAGCTCTCAACCCTCCCCCAAAGGAGCGCGCCCTCATGCGATCCACGTCAAACATCTCATGCCCCCACGGGCCGAGGAGGTTGAAAGTCATGGCAGCAGATTCCGCAGCAAACCGCTAAGACAAGGTCGGGGAGGAGAAAATATGCCACGGTTTGGAAATCTGGCTTCGGTATAGATGTGTATACATATATATATATGTATATATATATATGTATATATATATATGTACACATACATATGTATCTAAACATACACATATACATATAACTACATATATATATAAACACATGCATATACTGCTATATAAGTTAATTACCTTCATACTGAAGTTTTTTGCTACTCCAGAGACCCTTCATACTGGGATTCCTGATCAAAGCGCCTGCCTGCTAAGCTTCGAGCAAAGCCGGCTAACGGACAGAGGGTTTAGGGGGTTAGGGATTTTCAGAGGTTTAGGGGTTTAGGGCGAGCACCAAGTCGCCTCGGGAGATGTTCGCAGGCTCCGGATTCAAATGCCTTGGGGTAGAGGGCTTAGAGTTTAGGGTTTTGGAGGTCTGAGTCTTGGTGGTGGTGCCCCAATTTCACCCCGAACTCGAGTTGAAACAAAGTACTGCACAATGCTGACCACTGAAGCCCCTACCCAATACCCCACAAGAAAGCAATATGCCTGAAATCTTAGTATTCGGCCCCCTTTATCGTGTATGATTGAGGGGCGTTGAGTTCTCTGGGCATCCTAAACCTATGCCGGCAACGACCCCCCCACAGTGAAACGACCTCTCACCCATCGAGCCCAACCGGAAAATCCAGGGTTGGGTTTTAAAGTACAGACCCAGAGATTCCAATACTCCTTAATTCAGGAAAAATCCTTAACTCATATCAGGGACCCTACTATACGTTAAGGTATATTCCTTAATTATGGGATATTGGGGTCCCTGGGAAGCCCTAGCGAGGCTTCAGGCTCTGACGATCCGGCAATGCGCCTTTTACTTACTTTGGCAAAGGCCGTGAAAAGGCACGGCAACTTGCAATGCACTTTGTGCAGTTGCTTACCTACAAGAGCCGGGTGGGATATTTTCTCGGGTATTCAGGGTGCAGGGTTCAGGGTATTCAGAGTTTAGGGTTTAGGATTTAGGGTTTAAGAAAAAACTAGGAGCTCATCGGTGACCGTAGGGCTTTGCAAGGGCTCCGGCCTACTGGGTTTAGGTTTCAGGGTTTAGGGTTCAGTGTTTAGTGAAGTAGCATTTCGCTTTCGGTTTCGGTGTATTTGCATCTTGAAGACGGCGCTGCAAGCCACGATCTTGGAGGGACATTCCCTTGAGGTGAAGAGTATGGTTTTGGGTGTCGGGTTGACCTGTAGCCCAAAATGATTTACCTTGTAGAGGTTCCTTATTATGGTTTCATGAACTAATTTTCTTTATACGCTTCCTTAGACAGGCAAGTTTTGGGTTACAGGGAGGGTTCGGGGTCGCTTTTAGCACAGAGAGAGCCTCCATCCCGGCTCATCCACGGCGTGCATTAGCTTTTCTGACACACGACATCGTTGAAGCCAAGCTGGATCCGTGAGCCCTGCCCTAAACGCTCACCCTAATGCGAAACGCTAAATCGGACCCCTTTATGAGTTCCGTGTCGCTTTTGAGGGGCGGGGTCAACCATGTAACTTCGTAAAATTGGTAAGCATACCAATGATCATAATAAGACTACACGTCATAGTGGTCATTGTCGATGCAAGCGTGAGCAAGTAAACAAGAACATGACGACAAAAATCAATAACATAACCCTAAACCCTAAACCCTAAACTCTAAACCTTAACATAATGTGCACCCCAATGCCCCCAGGCTTCTCAGCTGAATCCTTCGGACCCCATCTGTTTCGAGGGACTCCAGGGCTCCGGCGCCCAACGCTTCAAGAGAATGCCGGCCAACACTCCGAGTTCCATCTGAAGGCATCCCCTGCGGGTTTAGTGGGGGTTCTTGCTAAGGAATTTACTTCAAGTTACCATAATTTGGGATCTATAGTAGATAATGTGGTTTCCTGATTATAGTAACTGAAATTATTAATTCCTTAACAAGCACCCCGTTTTGGGGTTGACGGTGAGGAGGACAAGGGTTTCGTGTAGGCGTTTAGGGTTGGGGGAGTGCCCAGACCCTAAACTCTAAACCCTAAATCATAGCCTAAGCCGGTGTTTTACCAGGTTTAAAGGTGATCCCTGAGCCCAAAACCCTATAGGTGTCGTCTTGCCAGTTTAAAAACGCAGTCTGTCGGTGCACTTCCTGCGCTTCCTGGGGGCCTGCTTTGAGTTCGGTTAAGCCCTACCCTAAGGCCTAAACTCTATCCTAGAAAAGGTTTAGGGCTCAGGTTGCCTGGCTAAGGGCTTAGTAGGGCTTTAGGGTCTTGAGGGCCGTTTAGTCGAAACCAGCTTGGGGGCTCATTGGGTTGCGGGGCCTCTTCCGGATCTTGCTTGTGGTAGAGCCCTGGTTAATAAACCACCCTTCTTTCAAGACCCTGATTCTAAACCCTAAACCCCTAAACTGTTTTCATCCTTAAATATTGACACGGCTTGAAGAGGTGAAACCGCACAGCCCTAAGCCCTAAAAGCCTAAGCCCTGCACAACCCTAGACCTTTGAACCCTCGAGGGTATATGGTTTAGGGCTTAGAGTTTAGGGATTCTTTCGCAGCTTTTGCAGGCCCCCGTCCCTCCTATCTTTCCAAATATTGGTGACACATCGGCGCAGATGACAGCATAGCATCTATACAAGGAAAGCCGTTCCTCCCAAAGCTCACCACTAAGTGAGAGACTGGGTTTGCAGAGCTTTTCGGGCTGAGGAAAAAGGGTATACGGGATGGCAGGGTTGACGCTTCAACGGTACCGTGCACGCAGAGCCCTGAATCCTAAAATCGAAAAAAGGTCTAGCAACAGGACGATTGACTTTGCCTCTGACTACCAACTAACCGACTTAACCGTTCGCCTTGAAGCAGCAGCCTCACGTGCACTCGGGCCCAAGATGTACCCAAGAATCTTGCACGAGCTACTGTTTCTCAGATTCAACAAGCCCTCAACCTATATCCGTATATGCCTGCCGCGGACACGATCCCTGTGCTAGTACTCCTTAGTACTCCTTGCTTAGGGAGCAAGAAATATCAAGCGCTGGGGGCTTAATGTTCTCACTTCGGATATATTCCGAAATTGACGGGCATTTTAAACCCTGCGAAGAACCTTTCAAAACCGAAACCCTACATTAACCATGAATAACCTACCTTTTTAGGGTTCCTTATTATGATTTCTTTATATAAGTCCTTAAAAAGGTAGGTTATTCCGGGTTAGGGTTAAGGTAAACCCTATAGAAGCCCATACTCCGAAATTGAGGGGGGTCTTGGTCTCTCCGGATGAAGCAGCCAGCTACTTTCGACATATATATATATATATAGTATACTATATATATATATATATACGGCTGAATAACTCGAACGGGAATTTATGATGCTGTAGCTATATCAGTAAAAAGGCACCTTAAGGACTTTCTTCAGTATTTATGTTCTAGTCATCTGCGCGGGGCCATTAACAACGAACGTGTCTGCGGCTACGGGTGCGGATCAGTGTGGTGATGCGGATCATGGTGATGGTGCGCAGTGTGATGCCTCAGGCTCCAGGTCTTGGAGGGTTTAGGGTTAAGGGTTTAGGGTTGAGAGCGACGCCTACGGCAACAGCAACACCTTCACTCAGCACTTCATTTGGCTTGCATTTTACACTTGTAGCCTCATCGCATCGAAGACCTGAACCCTACATGGGCATTATAAGGCCATCTATGTCTCTCTCTCTCTGTGACTGCCTGTGCCTCGATTTCGTCTTGGGGTGTCGTGGGTTTTATTCAAGGGGCTGCCACACTCTCTGAAGCAAAGCAGTAGGGCTTACCCTCCAAGATGCGGGTGGTCGAAGTGGTGCGCGTGGTGGTGGTGATGATGGTGATGGTGGTGGTGCCTCAGCAGCAGGAGCTCCATTCAGAACAACCGCACCTGACATCCAGCTTCTGAGCCGGCATGGAAGCGAAACATTGCAAACACCGTGTTGCATTCGACATGTACATGTCTTCATAAGTACACACGTGTGTGAGTATGCATCAGGATATGTCTCTGCCAGTGTCCATGTCTAGGTGTACGTATACGTCTTGTGACCGTATCTGTATATGTCTGTCGGTATGTGTGTATGTCTATGTGTAAGTATGTTTGCATGAAAGCCCGCGTGCACGTGTAAGCGTATATGACTGTTTATGTCTATGTATGTGTATATACAAGTGTATGTGTATGTTTCTATATATATATGTATATAGTTACACATGCACACACACACACATGTGTGTGTGTGTTAGTGTTTGTTTCTGTAACCGTACATGCTGTATGCACCTATATGCAGATGTATGTGTGTGCATGCATGTATAAATAAATGTATGAATTCATGCATGCATGCGTGCATGCATGTTTGTATGTAGATACAGAAACACTGGCTCGGACTCTTATGCTCGTTTACTTCATACTCACTCTAATGTGAACTTGTACGGCAGTTATCGAAACTAGGCTTTCTTTTCGGCACCACAGGGGATGGCAACCCATCTATATGGGTATCTGGTGTTTCATGTTAGTTTAGGGGTTTACAACTGAGCCCTTTATGTCCGCTCTAAAGAAGTTCTGCGGCAGACTCTGCACGGACTCTACAACAGTACATTACCTATTCTTGTGGCTTATAGTAAATAGCAAAACCCTACAGCGAAAATAAGCCCTAAACACTCAAGCCTATACTGAACATATTTCTTATTCTTGCCCTTGGCCCAAACCGGAACGTAAAGGGTGAACCCCAAACACCCAAGCCATAAGTTGAATGCTGCAATTCCTTTGCTAGGCGAAATACATGCTGGTTTATGGATACATGCGGATAAAAGATACCTATATGTGCTGTTGAGGCTTCCGTATGCAGACACACTCAACCCTGAACCCTAAACGCCCTAAACCACATTGGAGCGTTCAGCTGCAGTCCCAGATTCGGGGCATTCGGGTCGTCCCTCAATTCGAGGTCGCCGTGAACTTCCGTTTCGACCTCGACTTGTCGTGCACTGGTAGGCTCAGAGAGTCTTAAATACACCGTAGGAAGGAATAGACCTAAAAGCAGCATATTCTAAGGACTCTTATGACTTGAGGTATATTCCGAGGGGTGTTGGTCTCTTAAGAACGTTGAGGATGTCTTTTGTTTGTTTAGTTTTTTTGTTTCGGGGCCTGAACGGGCTCGGTTTTACACTGTTTTTGTTCTTTAGTAGGGGCCTAGGGAAGAGTTTTAGGGTTTCGGTTCAGGGTTCAGTGTTCGGAGGTCTGGGAGTAGGAAAGAGCGACAGGTGAGGACATATGCATGCATGTGTTGATCCGATTTCATGACTCAAGAACCAGGCACTCGGAAACACTGCTTCTTCCCGATGTAGACCAGACTTTCACTCAAACCAGAGAACACGAAGATACGCTGATGCTTTCTAGACCCAAAGGCCCTCCACCATAAACTCATAAACCACAGAGCCCTTATAAAGGAACCTTGAAGGGAAGCGCCTAGGTATACAACAAATCGCTGTGCTCTGCTCGGCTGGGCAAGGCGGGTGTATATCTGGCTAGCAGCCTTGCTCGCGATTTGCTCAAACGGTCGGTGAAGGTGGCTCTTGAGTGCTTCACAGTGTCAGCCCTGGAACTTTCCAGTTGTTAACATCAGGTTTGGATAGAACTGGTTGGGTGGTGCTTGGCTTTCGCCCGTCGGCTGTCCCCCAATAGCCATTTCAAACCGTTTTTCCGTTACACTTTCAGCGCCCAGGAGCTGTTTCTGTCACCACGACCTCGGATGGGCCGGATTTGACTAAGCAAGCTAATCGGGACCGCTTCTTTCTAGATACCATGCCTCATGAACTTCTTCCAGAGCAAATCACATCAACGAGTATCTTGCAAGCTTCAAGCTGCTGGTTGACGGCCCGACTCCACCATCTGAGCCTCGAACATCTCGCTGCCGAACCGAGCCGCAGAAAAACTGCCGCAAGGCTGTAAACCCCAGGACAATCATCATTGCTTTCAAGCAAAAGTGTTGTACTAAGGCTCGCCATCTCATGTACGTCTCACGAACAGCAAATACAGGTGTCTAATGTAGGGGCCTTGACAATTAGAATATGGCTTTGGGGGTTCCGTACTACTATTATAGTAAAACATACCCCAAGACGGCCCCTACATTAGCAACCAGAGTTTTGAAGAACGATGGAGAAGCCCGGAGCCACGAAGTCTCAAGCCGAGCTTCTGTCGGACCGGGTGCCGGTGGCGGAGGCGGTGGGGGTGGTGACGCCTCAGTAGAAAAATAATAGGAGTTTCGGTCTGCATTTGCTAGATCCAGGCGCGTGGGTTTCTGAATTAGGGTTTAAGGGTTGGGGTTTTGGGGTTTAGGATTTAGGGATTAGGATAGAAATCTGAAATGTTCGAACTCCTACTATGGCCGGACCCCACATTAAGGTACCGTTCTGGGGGATAGGTAATCTAGCTGAGCATCTTTGGCCTCGAAAGCTTTTTTTTTGGTTCGAAGATGGTAAGGCTCCGTCCGAGGAAATTTCCACAGCTGTGTGGCACTACCCTAAAACGCAGTGCAGCTACTTGGAAGCTCCTTTAACTCAGTGAGTCCATTAGTATCCCTCCTAACCCCTGCAATGGTCCCATGACCCAGCATACTAACTTGTTAGCACGACTTGCACTGTACTTACACCGTCAAAAGAACGTCCAAGTCGTGCAGTTACACTATCTTGAGCCCCAAGCCATATGCCCTGCTAGTGCACTTGCACAATCCCAGAGACTCCAATATGCCTTAATTAAGGAATATTCCTTAAATCATATTAGGGGTCTTACTACAATGTAAGGTATACTACCTTAATTAAGGGATAGTGGAGTCCCTAAACCTAATATAGATCCCTATAGGAACCCTACGTATATTCCTTAATTAAGGGATATAGGAGTCTCTGGGATCACTTCAAAGATCTCTGGGGCAGCGGCTGGCCAACAGCACAAAGCCAGCACGCAGCCCAACCTAAGCGGTCAGCGGAAAGTAAGTAATGCAGAAGCCTGACTAACCATAGGCTCCATTGTGGTTCCTGTTTGTGGTTCATATTTAGGACATATAAGGTAATCCCCAAACAGGAACTACTACGAAGCCTGACTAAGTCGTATGTAATACTATATTCCGTAGGGGTTCTGACCTCAAACGTAGGGAACCCCCTAATGCAGAAGCGGAACTGTCCAGAATATCAGGTGGACCCTAAACCCTAAACCCTAAAACCTAAACCCTAGTAACGGTTCAAAGGGGTCTTTCAGGCCCTGCTGCGTTATAAAGACCGTTGCCCGATACCGGTGAACTCAGACAGAGGTCCTCAGCTGCTGGTGGTTTCGGGCTTGGGTGTAGGACTTACTTACCTTGGGTTAGTAGGGAATGGAGGAATGGGGTACAATTATAACTACTGTTACTACCATTCTTCCATTCCCTACTAACCAAAGGTAAGCTTAGGGGTCCGAGGGCGTCGGGCTCTGGTTATTATCCTCCATTTATGACCTAACTGCTGAGCTTGCGACTCCCTGCTACGGTTTAGGATTTAGGGTTTTGCATTCAGGGTTTAGGGTCTGGTCTAGGGATTAGGCTTCCGGGTTTAGCATTTGCGGTGTTGGGTTCAAGGTTCAGTCTAGGGGTGATTGACTTTCCAAACTAAAAACAGCAGAACAGCCAAGCGCTGCGCCCTGAACAGTATACTCTAAACACAATTCTGAATAGATAGCTTGAAACATATGGCATACCGCATATTACATACGATGCACATACAGATATTATAAGCATATAGATGCTATACGCACATCGATATTGTAAGGGAATGTTCATGTGCAGATATTGAAAGTCCTGGGCAGGTCCCAGGTGAACACGTGAGGCCATAGTAAGGAACCCTAAGGAAGAGTAAAACTACTACTACTACTACTACTACTACTACTACTACTACTACTACTACTACTACTCCTACTACCACTAGTAGTACTGCCACCACTACTTATTTCGGCTTATCTAGGCTTTGCAACTTAGGGTTTATGGTCTGGGGCCCTAAGGAAGAGTATAACTACCACTACTAAGCTTATCTAGGCTTTAAGGTTTATGGTCTATGGTCTAGGGTTTAAGTTTAGGGGTCAGTAGTAGTTCACAATAGACGCCGCCAAATGCTGGCAGTTAGCATGGAGTTTGATATTGGTATGAAAGCCACAACTTGAGTTGCAAGTGTCAAGCATATCAGCGTCAGCCTCAGAGAGCCGTATAATATAGGGGCCTTAATCGTTACAATAGGGTTTCGGGGTACATTATACTATAATTATGGCAACGGTTGTTGCGCGGGTGCCCATGACGCTGGCTCACATGGTCATGAGTAATGTTAAAGCTCGGTTGCTTTTTGTTGCTGCCGTTGCTGCTACTCAGCCTCATGTTCGGACTCCAGTAACCCTCACCTGATGCGTTGCCAACAACACTCAGGTGCCAATTAGACTGTGACGTCACTGACACCGTCTCGAGACTGCATTACCACAAAGCCAGTCGTAGATGATGCTCGGCTGCTTGTCGTGGATCATGGCTCGAGATTCGAGGTTGTGTTCCTTGCGCTCGACGTGGCTGTTTCGGTAAATCTGAAGTCTTCTCATCGACATGGTCTCACCAAAATGTAGGGACCTTAATAATTAGAATAGGGTGTTGGGGGTTCCTTATGATAGTTGTAATCTATTCCAAAACCCTATTCCAATTATTAAGGCCCCTACATTACTCTCGTTGCGAAGGCTGATGACAAATCCCGATGTCATGATCGTTCTCTGCTCGGGGGCCATTGTCACCGATTTCAATCCGAGGCTTTTGCCAGTCGCGCCGCACAATCTGTAAAGATCGGCTTCAGCCACGCATCCCAACTCAAAACAGATTCGAATTCCTTGAACCGACTCTATCATCGCAGCAAAAAAGATCAAACAGTAAGTTCTACAGGGCTCTGAACCTATCGAGACGTTTGATTCATGCTCCTATGACATTTTCGTAGAAAGCGTGCAGAACGTGTCTTGCCGATATCCGTATAGACAAAAATCAGAACCACCTACGTCAAGAACACAAGTAGAACATACACAAGACCCGTATAATGCAACTGTTTTGCCCAGCAAGCTCACCGAACAATATACCAACCTCTACAACCCAAGGCCCAAGCTCTGAACCCTCCATCCCCAAAAAAGGAACCTGATTATGGTTTAGGGCTTTAGGGGTTTAGGATGGTTTAGGGACAAGTTTAGGGATTAGGGTTGTTTGGGGTTTAGCGACCTGATTAAGAAAACTTGGGTCTTTGTTAGGGCTCTGTATGGATCGCGTTAGGGTTTCGGGTCTATGATTTAGGATTCAGGGTTTCCGGCTTGCGGCTCAGGGTGCAGAGTTTAGGGAACACTGCACAATGCTGGCTTGCCACACAGCCAGAATGCCCAGCACTGCGATTAGGAGCAAAATCTTCTTCGTCTTGTCCTGCACAGCTACTCGCTCGCAAGTGGCCCCTTCAGCCGTTGTCCCACTGTCTGTTGAGGCGTAGCAGGAAAGACGGAACAAGAATACAGAGAACAACGGGGGAACCCAGAACGTCGCGCTTTACTCTGAACCCGTGCCTGACCCAAACCCGACAACGGCTGGTATGCAGCGGCGAACAGGAACAGGGTTTCGGGCATCCACTGCGAGACATGCGGGTCTTTAGGGCTCCTCTATCTTGGCTATCCCTTTCATTAACGTAGCTGTCTTAGACTGCGGGGTCTTTGGTCAAGCTTATGGGCAGCCGGGCTCCTGCATAAACCATAGTAACCTGGACTCTACGCCGCTGAAAACCTCGATCTGGTTTCGTACTCTCTGGTTTCGGACTCACCCAGGGCTCTACGCATCTCAAGCCCCTCGCGCACTCTGAACACGATTATTCGCACCCGAAGAGCCCAGTATCCCTAAGTGAAAGAATATACACTTTAAGTCCTTACCCATAGGCCCCAAAGCAGTTCCTTTCTGGGGTTCATATTTAGAATTCTTTAAGGTAATCCCAAAAAGGAACTACTTTGGGGCCTATGGGTAAGCCTTGAGTCACAATATTGCGCCGGCGCTCCTTTGAGCTTAAGGTCGATTCCCTAATCAAGGGGCATTTGGCTCTCTGGGTAGGAGCTTTCTGTAGATCCAATATGGGAGTTTCCGAAAATAGGGGACCCTAATATAGTACCCTAAATAATAGGATCCTTATTATAAAGACCCCAAAATGAGGTACTCCTATTTTCGGAAACTCCCGTATAGTCTTCAGAGCCCACATTTTCTGGCCTTCCTAACATGGGGTGCTGATGACGGTACTCCTCGTCGATGTGGGAGTTTCTTGACATTCCGGGTCCCTACATTTAGGGGCACTTATCAAGCCGTACTGAGAAAACCCTAACCCCCAAAATCAAAACCCTAACCCGTTTCAAGAAGGCAGAGCAAGCATTCCCGCCTTAGGCGGGGAGGTCGGTAATGCCTCCTGCGCTCAGGGGCATCCCTTCTTTGTAAAGCCGGTGTTGAAGCCTGAAGCCCCACCTGGACCCTAAAAATTCCTACATTCTGAGGGTTCCTTTTTCTGATTTGCCTGTATGGTTCCCTACAACAGGTACGTTTTTCAGGGGATTGGGTAAGTTCCAAACCGGTGGATCCTCTTCCAAAGTCACTGAAGGCTTATAAAGGCTGTATACGAAGCTTACATGTCACAAGTCTTCCCTGCAACCCTGAACCGTAAACCCTCATTTCAAACTCTGTGAAGCTGAGCAGAGCCCGAACTGCCGAAATGTTTGTTAGATACTGCTAATATAGGTCGCCTTTACAAGTAGAATAATTTCACGGTACCCTTTCTTTCGTTATAATAAGGAGCCCCTCAGCAGTATGGGTTTTTTCCGTTTTCGACGACGACGATTCTGCCTCTTGCGCCGCATGTCAGTCTGCTAGAAAAAGGAGCGGTTTTCTTGAAACAATAATAGGCGGACCTTACGGGGTGTCCTTATGCATACGGATCATACTAACTAATGTTTAGGGCCTCCCTGAACCCTAACTAAACTCTGAGGAGCCCTAAACCCTAAGCATGCCTAAACCCTAGACCCTAAGCATCCCTGAACCCTAAACACCCCTAAGTCCCCTAAACCCCAAGCATCCCTAAACCCTGAACCCTAAACACCCCTAAGCCCCCAGAGACTCCTATATCCCTTTTTTTAGGAACATACCTTAAATTATAGTAGGATCCCAGATATGATTTACGGAATATGCCTTAATTCAGGGATACGGCTGATGGACAAAATCCTGCATGACCCATAATAAGGAATATACCATAATTCCATAGTTTAGGGTCCTTAGGGTCATGCAGGATTTTGNTAATTCAGGGATACGGCTGATGGACAAAATCCTGCATGACCCATAATAAGGAATATACCATAATTCCATAGTTTAGGGTCCTTAGGGTCATGCAGGATTTTGTCCATCAGCCGTAAGGCCCTCACGAAAAGCTCGGGCCCTGCCTGGGGGGCCTGGGTTGTGATCGCAGCTACTGGCTCGACGTGGTCGTCGATAGGCACCTGATGCTACCAGTAGGGGATTTAGAGTTTAGGGTTTATAAACCCTAAACTCTAAATCCCCTACTGGTTATACGGTTTAGGGATCAGGGTTTAGGGTCTAGAGTTCAGGGTTTAGGGGTTAGAGTCTTTGTAACTCTTATAGCCTAAGGTGCTTAGGAGCTTAGAGCTTCCAATTAAAGATTCAGGGCATGTTCAGGGTTTAGGGTTCAGGATGTAGGATGGTTTGGGATGAGCCTTATGCTTCGCAACCCTAAACCCTAAACCCGAATGCTCAGGACCATGGCTTCAGGCGGCGGGTTTGCCTCAAAGCTGCGCTGGATCCCGATCGCAACGGGACCCTAAAACACCTACCTTGTTTGGACCTATACAAGGAAACCAGAAAGAAACAAAGAGACCCAATAAGGTTTCCGGGTCTGGGAAGTTTAGGGTTTAGGTAGACCTTCAGCCTTCCACTTTTTTTAGAATCATGTTTTCGATGGTTGAATCTAGCATACGTCTTTTGAGGGACAGTAACGGGATATTGTAATTAATTTTCCGGGTCTCTATGCTAGACCTCTAAACTTGAATCCAAGCCATGGCACAACTTAACAACCTGTCCTTGGGTTCCACTCCTGACAAACCTGTTCCACATGAAGTCCTTGCTAGGGATCGGGATTGTCACAGGCATCAACAGAACGTACGCGAAACCCATCAGTTGTCAGACCCCGAATGCCCTACGCCCACAAGCCCCAAAACCCCAGCATTCAAAGCATTAAGCCCCCAACTCACACTGAAACGCCTACAAACCCCATCTGAAGCACTTAGAACCCCAAAACCACCGAAAGCATCCTAAACAGCCCCAACCTCTAAACCCTAAAACACCCTTAAGCCTGAGTGGGGTTCATTATCATAAGTCTAGTATAATATACACCCAAAACCCTATCCTTGTTTTTTTTTATTATATTTTGTATATTGTAGCATTTCAACAGCCCCTAAACCCGAAACCCTGCACCCTGACCCCTAAACCCTGAATCCTAAATCGTAAACCAATGTCAACTGCCCCTAAACCAACCCCAAACTGTCTGGTGCTTAGTAGGGAATGGGGGAATGGATTATGGGGACTATTATTGGGGATGATATAGGGACTACTATAGGGATCCATTCCCCCATTCCCTGCTAAGTAAGCACAGGGAGAAGAGGTGCCTTGATCACAATGAGACCCACTTTCGGGTCGATGCCCACGCTGAACCGGGCCTGCCGATCGACCCACAACCCCCAAAAGGAACCCTTAAAGGGACCCTTAAGGGTTCCAAAAGGGGTTCTAGAGCCATGTAGAGGTTGAATAGTATTGCCTACCTGGACGCTAAGGAACCCACCTTTTTAGGGTGCCCTAATATGATTTCTTTATATAAGTCCTTAAAAGGTAGGTTACTTGGGGTTACCTACCTTTGGTTAGTAGGGAATGGAAGAATGGTAGTAATAGTAGTTCTAATTGTACCCCATTCCTCCATTCCCTACTAACCAAAGGTAAGGTTAAGGTGAAACCTAACCCTGTTCCCTAATATGATTTCTTTATATAAGTCCTTAAAAAGGTAGGTTACTTGGGGTTAAGGCAAAACCTAACCCTGACCCCTTTTTATTCAAGGCCGACAGGTTTGGGAATTGCTAATACACACAGTGGGTCAACATTGCGAGGTGGGCATCCGGTGCAATACATGGGCCTTAATGCTTAAAACATGATGTACAATGCACTATGACTAGACATTATGGCTCTAAGGACATCTTGCTACTAAGGGTGAGGACCCGGCATGTAACCCGAAATGCTAAGCTCTGATATCCTAGCCCTAAACCCCCCCGAACCCCTAAACCTTGATATCCTAAACCCTAAACCCTAATATAATTCCTCAGACCCATATATGGACCGAATTGCCCTTGACCTTACGGCCTGCGCCTGCGAAGCGGCTTCGGGCGTCAGCTCAGCAAGAGAAACTTGAGTCACTAAGGTAGCTAAAATCTGTGAACATGAGAATGAATATGATTACTGTAGGAGCCTTAATAATTGATTAGATTAGGGTTTGAGGGGCTCCTTATTATATTTATAGTATACTCTACCCCCAAACCCTATTCTAATTATTGAGGCCCCAACATTAGGCAGGAGGTCTGAGTCCCCTGAGTCATGTTACGGTCTGCATCAGGCAGCAACGAAGTCCTCCTCACTGTAGCTAGGGTTTAGGAATGAGTCACCCTGAACCCTCCAGGAATGAGGGTTCAGGGTTATCTGTTGAAGATGACCTCGAGGAAGATGGAGGCCTCACTCTACGGCCGCGGGATCTTGGTCCAAGCTGGTGGGTCGGGCGGAAAAGGGAGAAGTGCTCGTTCATCGTGTAGTACATGCGCCTGGCTGAGTGGATGTGCGGCGGGCAGTAGGAGATGCTCAACTGTTCGGGCTCCTCCCTCAAATTGGAGCACAAGATAGCTGCAATGTCCTTCTATGTGACGAACCCAGTCCCGATTGCCCTCCGTCACAAAGTCCAGAGGCAGTGCCTTAGCCACCCGCGGCACAAGCTGGCATCAGCAACGACCCAGTGTCAGTAAGAGCTGCGGCAGAAGCAGCGAAGGGTATAAGGGCTTAGGGTTTAGATGGTTTAGGGAATGCGAGTTATATCACGGCTTGCTCTAAAGAATACTTCAAGGGTGGCGATGAGGGTTGTCATGAAAACAGTAAGACCCAAAGATTTGCATTATCTCCGGCTTGCTAACCTGAATCAGTTTCCCAACGTGGTTTCCAAGCAGGCCACGAGGGTGTAGGGTCTAGAGTTGTGAGGTTTAATCAGTTTAGGGCTCAGGGGGCTTGGGTTTGAACAATCTTGGAGAGTGACCTGCTTCTTGGAGAGCTTTCCGGCGCCTAAGCTCCGCATTGTTAGCCGTAATCCTAGGCATCCAGAAAGCGTACGCAAAACTCCAATCCTTAGGGTTTTGGGTGCTGTATAGAGCAATCTAATAATTCTGGGCGCATTCTTTCCTATATGTATACTAGACGGGCCTTAATACTTAGAATAGAGTTTTGGGGTATATGATACTATAACTACAGTAGGGAACCCCCAAAAGAATATAGGCAATTATGAGGGCCCTTATATTATATTACGGGGAATCCTATGGACTCAGCCTCATCCAACCGGTCGTGGACTTTGCCGCCTGGCAAGCAAACAAAGTTGCCAGTGAATCCAGTTTTGTAAAGGCTTTGGGTTTAGGGTTTAGGGTTTAGGGTATTATATTCGAACTGATCGAACCTATATGTCTTGAAAAACTAAATTTTTTAATACCAAATGATTGACTAATTCGTGTTAGTTGTGCATCGTACCTGCCGTTTAGGCTGTACAACACTGTCGCTTATGCATCTGGTCAGCTTTCATAGCCATTCTAGAACTATACCGAGTCGTTTCTCGTGTAAGAGAAACTGTGGCACTCGGCTCGGAGGTGTACAAGCAAGGAGCAGGACGGCAAGGTTTCGCGTTTGGCGAGTTGTGCACAGCCCCCAAAGCTGTTCGAATGAGTACCTCGTTAGGAGCATAAGGGAAGTCATCTAGGATTGTCCCAAACTGCCGCCCAAATGGGGTTCCTCTTGGTGGGACGCGGCACTGCACCACCCTAATGACTGAACACGAAACCTGAAAACCCCAACGGTCTCAGCGCTTCGAAGCTGCAGAATACTCTCCAACCCTCTGAAAGGATCCGACGAATAGAACACCAAGTTTAAGGGTTTGGGGTACAGGGTCCAAGGTTTAGAACCCCGGCAATAAGTATCCTACCGGAATACGAGTGAAGAGCGGATCCTTTCGAGTGTCCCCTTGAGCGAACCCTGAGAATCAACAACCTGAAAATGTGGGATGAAGATCATGAAATATCCCTCAGACGACGGCTCTTGGTTGGGATTCTCCAGAGAGCCGACCGAATGCCCCTTTGGGGCGCCGGGACTGATTAGGCTGCTGCTTCAAAGCGAACAGTTAAGCCGATTAGTTCGTAGTCAGGGACAAGGTCGATCGTCCTGTTGCTGGACTTTTTCGAATTTAGGATTCAGGGCCCTGCGTGAACGGCCCCGCTGTAGCGCCAACCCCCATCCCGTATACAGTTTTTAACAACCAAAAAGCTCTGCAAACCCAGTCTCTCATAGAATGGGAGGCTTTCGAGTTTAGGTTTTAGGGGTTTAGGGTTTAGGGTTTAGAGGGTTTAGAGGGTTTAGGGTTTAGGGTTTAGGGTTCAGAGGGGTTTGGGGTTGTAGGGAAAGTCAAATACAAGGCAATTTGGGGTTACTTTGATCTGACTAAAGTTCGGGGGATGTGAGGCTGCTAGGATGAAGGTATATAGTAGATGCCAGAAAGTTGGAACATCAATATCCTCATACCCTTAAGGTGGAGTATAGGGGATCCTAGCACCAATCCTCCTAAACCCATGTTCCAACTTTCTGGGGTTCACTGTAGGTGGATAACCACATGGGAGTTTCAGAAAATTGGGGGTACCTTATTTTGGGGGTCCTTATAATCAGGATTCTACTATTTAGGGTGCTATATTGGGGTCCCCGGAAACCCCCACATCGAGTTTAAGGTTTACGCCTTATAGGGTTTATAAGGTTGTCATGTCACTGTTCCTTACGATGCTGGCCCTCAACCCTATACCCACTAAGCCCTTCAATTCTCATGGGGACTGCACGTGATCACATTAGGCAGTACTTAGTTGCTGAGTTCAGAAGCCCCAAAAAGTTTACACTTTCAGTTTTATGGTGGGTAATATTATCCCAAAAAGTGTAAAGTGTATCCACTCAGCTACTAAGATTAAGGGTCCTGGGGCTCTCTGGGTCTCCCCAACTGACTACAGCCGACCTCGGGAGCGCTTTGTTGGTGATGTGAATTGGGCTATTTGAGGGTAGAATAAGCAGTAGTAGTCGTAGTAGTAGTAGTAGTAGTAGCATCCCCTCATAAAAGGCGCTACAGAGTTATGCTGTGTCCTAAGGTATGATTATGTAGGCACCCCATAGGGGGAAGCTAGTATTACTACGCCAACGACGACGACTACTACTACTACTGCGCTGCTGCGGCTGCGGTGGCCAGTAAACCCTAAACCAAACCCTAGGCCCTAGGACCCACACCCTAAACTGTACCCTGGATCACACAGAACCTCCCTAAACCCAATTAATTCATCCCATAAGCTCTAGACCCTAAACCCTAACAGCCATAAACCCTATAAGCCCTAAACATCCCTAAACCATAAACCCGAGAAGCCCTAGATCCTAAAAACATCCCTAAACCCTGAACCCTACAATCCCTAGACCCCTACACATCCTTAAACCCTAGACCCTTGCACATGCCCTCAACCCTAAACCCTAGAAAGCCGAACCCCAAAACCGTAATCCCTATAACAGCCCTAAACCCAACAATCCTAGTCCCTGAACTCTAGAGACCCTAAACCCTAAACCCCCAGACCCTAAACCCTAGAAGCCCTGCACCCCAGAGCCCGAGCCTGCCGGTGCTAGCAGCTGCACCTGCTTGCCGTCCTCTTCGACAGTGGCGACGACTTCGCCCTGGCGAAATAGTTCAGACACGTTTTTTTTCGGGGCTTCGGGTTATAAGGTTTAGGATCTACCTTAACCCACCTGTTTAGGGACTTATATAAGGACGTTTTTAGGGGCTTCGGGTTTTCAGAGACTCCCATATCCCTTAATTAGGGAATGTTCCTTAAATCATATTAGGGATCCCACAAAGATTTAAGGTATATTCCTTAGTTAAGGGATATTGGAGTCTCTGGGTTTTAAGGTTTAGGAAGAGTGTCAGTTTGCGGTGGCCGTAGGGTTTAGGATTTAGAGTATCGGGCTATCGGTTCAGGGTTTCCGGGTTTGGGGTTTCGAGTAAAAAGATTTGGGGCGGAACAGCTTCGGACACCGGAGTAGCCAAAATGGTACCATCCCATGTCTATACCTGTGCATATATACATATATATTTTTTTTATATGTGTGTTTGCATGTATGTATGTATGTATGTATGTATGTATGCATGTATATATGTACGTATGCAAAGATAGAACAGATCGGATACATGTATACATGCATGCATACATACATCACATCAATCCCCGCGGGCTACAGAAGAGTGCAAAGAGTGCAAGTATGACTATGACCCCTGAGCCGTACAACCTATGGTAAGCCTTGATTCCCTGAAACCTTAAACCCTCGAGCCGTGAAGAAAATCCTTTAACCCTCAAGCCCTGAAACCCTAGAACCCAAAAGCTTCTGCAGGGTTAGTCTGCATACTAGGCACTTTTTCCATTATAGTGTACACATTGCACCTAGGATCTGTGGGGTTCAGGGTTAAAGTTTCGGGGTTCGGGATTGATGGGTCAGGATCGGGTTCGGGGTTAAGGGGTTAGGATTCAGGTCTAGGTTTTAGGCTTCAGGGTTCAGGGTTTTCAGGCTTTACGCCTCAGGCTTTAGGCTTTCGGGTTTCCAATTTCCAAGCCTGACGGCCAATCTCTTCATTAAGAGAGAGATTCTTAGATGCTTCGACTGGGTTAAGGCCGCTTCGATGCGCTACCTGGACCCTATAAAACCTTCCGTTTCAGGATTCCTTATTATGATTTCCTTACATAAGTCCTTAAACGGGTAGGTTATTCGGGGTTAAGGTAGTCTTCAAATAGCGAACCCGAATGAATGTTTCCATGGCCTTACACGTGGTTGGCGCGATGAATTACCTGCCAAGCCCTGGTCCTGCATCGTCCTGCAGATAGTTTGGGTCCGTACGTTAAGTCGCCAATTTTGGGTCGTTGAGGGAACTGAAGGAATGCCGATTTCGGCTTCAAGGCTTGCGCCTTATTTACCTGGTTAATTTCAACTGATTTAGCAGCAAGAGCCCAGTAACCGTCAGTAACCCAACCGACGCTAGTATCTGAGAATCTAACTCTATTTTATTGAATATACGGCCTGGCCTTGTCGACCCAGTCACCGGGAGCTTTGTGCCAGGCTATGAACACCTGGGATTGATTGGGTGGGGCGGGGGGAGGGCGGGGAGGGGGAGGGAGAGGATGGTTGCTTTGCGTGTTCTTAGACGGTTTCCTGTAAAGTATCCCGCAGTAGTTGGGGTTAACACATGGGGAGTTTCTTCTTTTCCGGATCCCTCTGCCAAGACGGTCATTTGGTGTTCGGGTGTGAGGGTCCTTGGGATGGACTGCCGATTACAAAGGTTTTGCCTTGTACTATTCTCCTCCCTTGCCAGACTCTTATCATGGCCGCAATCTCTGGGATTCCATGATACGAACGCTGCGCATCCAAGCGGCATCAATATTTGTAGTGTTCAGGCCAATCTCATGGTGGCCAGGACGTGGTTGGACGCCTGGTGGGCAGAAATATTCAGGATTCCGGTCTGGGCTGTGATAGGCACCGGGAACTGGGACAAGCCCAGAAAACCCTGAGCAGGACCATGACGGCCATCATCATCATCACAGTCATCGCCGTCGTCATCCTCCTACTATTCATCATGCAACGTCAGATAAATCTCCCTATATAGCAGACGGAAGTGCTCGGGTAATTTTCCACTTTACAACAACATCATCTGCATCATCTTCTTTTGCATCGCCACAACAAGCACCGCATCACCGCCACAATCTGGTCCTTCTTCAGCACGATACTCCGCCGCCGTCATCAAACCCTGAGCCCCAAACCCCCCAATGGCCCTTTAACTCCTCAGCTCAAACTGTCGCCGGGAATGCAAGCCAAACCCTAAACCCAAAGAGTCGAGCTCTGTTGAAAGTCGGGCAGGAACCTCCCCGAGGGACTCTCGCCGCTACCCGGAACATCGCAAAACCGGCGGAGTGAGTTTAGTGTTGAGGGTTTTAGGCGCCAGAGCGTTTAGGGCTTATGGGTTTAAGGTTTGCCAAGATCCGGGGTAGAATGCTAAGCCTCATGTTGGGAAAGCATCGTATATACAAACACATACACACATACATACATACATACATACATATATATGTATATACACATATATGTATCAAACAGTCAATGAAACAATCCATCCATCAATCAATCAATCAATCAATCAATCTATTTATCCATCTATCTACCCCGCTCTCTCACTCACACTTACAACAACGACAGACGCATCCCACTCCTTGCAACTCCGACGACACAGAAACCCTTCAATCCTAAAGCTTTGCCCTTAGTTGTCCTAGAGCTCCAAATGCTTTCAAAGACCTACTGGCCTGGCGGATGAATTCGCTCGGGCGTAGATGTTGTTGATGTGGTCAGGGACTCTGTAGACGACGCATGGGGCTTCTCGGTAGTGACAGCCTCCGTGGATGATGTGTGGATTGTAGTGTCCTGCAGTCAGCTGGTGAAGCGTGATATCTAGGCGCCTTAGAGCAAGAAAAGGGTTTGAGGGCAAACATTCAGAAGCCCTTCGGAATGACTTTGGTGATTGCTCATGTGAATTGATGCCCAGAGACAAGGCCCACATGAAGCGCACCTTCGATTCACAACCTACTGCGGATCCACGATACCCTGCGCTACACACGAGAAAGACTGCACATTCTGCAAGTTGTTGGAAACAGGTAATGTAGAAATTTGTTCATCAGACGTAGGTTCCAAGGGGCAGCATCGAAGGAAGCAAACTCTCTCGACCGGCAAGAGCACTGCGCACAAATTTAATTATTCAGCTGTCCTTGATCAGAACCAGACCCACGTCCGTGTCCTGAGTCGGCAATGCTATGCTTCCAGGTTCCAAGTCACAGCAAGGGTCTATGTACTCGTATAATAGTACATACTCTGGCCTTCAAGTACAACCTATATAGTAGAAGCCAGAAAGTTGGAACATCATCATCCTCATGTCCTTCAGGTAAATACAGTATAAGGGATCCTAGCGCGATTCCTCAAACAGCCATGTCCCAACTTTCTGGCATCTACTATATAGGTGCTTTAGGCCCAAGTATACTATAATATGAATACATGGGCCGTTAGGGTGTGCTATGCTTCTAGGGATAATTGTCTAGCTCGGTGCAGGCATATGCTGAGCCTTGGTAGAATCAGACTCTTTCTCCAAAGTTTGTCGTTCCTCCATACTGACAGGCCTTATGATAAACCTCAAAAAGTTGGAAACCGGAGTAAGGACAAATAGTGTTGGGATTCCCTATACATTACTCTCAAGGATTGAGGCTATTTGGTTTCCAACTTTTGGGCTTCTACCATATGATACGGTTGATGGACAAAATCCTGCATTACCCATTATAAGGAATATACCATAATTCCCATAGTTTAGGGTCCTTAGGGTCATGCAGGATTTTGTCCATCAACCGTATGATAGTGACGGCAAAGCCTTCGGCCCTTTGGGGCTGCCAGAGCGTCGATGACGTCGTTGTGCTTCAGCACTGATAGCACTGCCGTCACCACCCCGCCTGACAGGGTCTGAGGGTTTGGGGCTTGAGTGTTTAAAGAGGTTTGAAAAAGGTTCAAGGGACCAGGGCTTCAGGGCTTAGCGGTTTGGAGGGTTTGGGGCTTGAGTGTGTAAAACAGGTTCAAGGGTCCAGGGCTGCAGGGTTTAAGCGTCTTAGGCTGCGGGGCACAGGGGTGTGTGGTTCGGAAGGGGAACCGGGTTTGACTGCAAGCTGTCGATCACCGTGGCACGAAATGGCATCCTGTTTCTGTCGGAATAAACTTTTGTGCGGGACCACGGACATATCATCTTACCACATATTCACGCCCTCGGACAAAAGTTTAAAGGCCCCAGAGACATTAACCCTGGACCCCGTAAACTCTGAAACCACCCAACCCGCAACCTTCCCAAAACCCTCTGAGAAACTACTTATAACTCGGTCTGGAGGTTTAGGTTATGGCTTAAGGGTATTCAGGCCCGCTTCCGTTTCAAGGAAGTTTGGCGGATGCTTCGACGCAGAGCTCTCAGCTTGTCGTGCAAAGTGGCACCAGGATCAAAAGGAACGAGAGCTCGAGCGTGATGCCTCGCAGCAAAAGGCCCAAGTGCTGGCTGCCGCGGAAAGGGTCTGTGACCTTGCTGGCCCGCCAACCGTGCAGCTTCGCCAAGTTCTTTATAGAATCTTTGTTCCTCGAGACTCCAATATCCCTTAATTAAGGAATATTCCTTAAATCGTACTAAGGATCCTACTATAATTTAAGGCATATTCCTTAAGTAATTAAGGGATATTGGAGTCTCTGGGCACTCAGGGCATGGCACTGATGCGAAAGCTGCGTCGAAAGACGTCCCCTGAGTCGCTTGTCTCTCAAGTTCAAGGGTTTAGGGTTTAGGGTTTAGTAAGCTTTCCAGCTGCCACCAGGCTGCTTTTTCCGCTACTATGGCAAGCACCCGGAACAACTAACTGGGCAAGCGGTTTGGGTGGTTCTGCACAATGAAGGTTTTTGAATTAGTGAACCCTCACACGTACTCTTGCCACGAAACCCTAAACATCCCTGAACCCTAAAACCCCAAACCCTCAAACCCCTACATCCTACAACCCTAAACCCTAAATCATGCATTAAAGTTGAATGTGTGGGCCAACCTTACACTCTGAAGACGTCGACCGGTATCACTCCCAGAAAAGGCACATCTGCGATCTACGCTCAGGGGTGTAGGGCTTTAGGGTACGGGTTTTGGGCTTAGGCGTTTAGGGCGTAGGTATTTTGAGGTTTTTGTGGCTTCGGGTTTCGGGTAAACCTATGTAGGCGTGCTTTTTTCTTCAGCCCCTGGGAGTTTAGTATAGGGCCCGGAATAGTTACACTATGGTTTGGGGGCCCAATATACCATTATAATAAGGAGCCCCCTGATCCCAGGAGAATCCGAAACCTCTTTTACCCTCGACCCTTAAGCCCAGAAGCTCCCAAACTGAAGACGCCCTGTTGAGCTTCCGGTACACTTCACAGCATCAACGCCCAAATCCTAAACACTGCACCAAACCTGCTCAAACCCCAAAGCCCCACAAGTTTAACAGCCATTTTCAAATCCTAGAAGTTCGGAACTGAACTCCCAAACCCGAAACACATCCCCATGCACCCCAAGGTCAAGCCCTATACTCCCTACAAGCCCCATAAAACCCTACAAACCCTTTCTAAAAGACCCTAAAGCCCCGACAACCCGCCCTAAACCCTACAAAACCCTGTCTTAAAGACCTGATACCGAGCTGATTAAGGCCCCCTATATTATAGTACCATTAGATCCCTTACAGAAACCCTATCGACCCCTTTAAAGGAACCCTAGGAGTCCCCGGCTTTTGGGCGCGTGAAGGAAGGTCTTGTGGCCATCCCAGGTCCTGTCGGCATCCGGCCATCGTTCAGGGCTTTCCGGGACCCTTTAAAAACCTTCCTTTCGGGGGCTCTCTATTATTCCTAGGGACCCTTAGGGGGGTTGGGGGGCAGGGGGGTAGGGGACTATGCTTCCTGAAATAGGCCTTATTAGGTCCTTATTATGGGCATTAAGGCCCCCTACCCCCGTCCCTCTACCACCCTAAGGGTCCCTATGAATTATGATGTCCTTATGTAAGTCCTCAAAAAAGTAGGTTGTTTGGGGTTCCGGGTTTCGGGGTTTAGGAGTTGAGGTTATGCAGGCCTTCTTGGGACAATCGAGAAGTGAAGCACTTGCGGATCAACTACATAAGATGTGACGGCTCAAAGGAGTTAAAGAGATCCGGGTTTAGGACGAAAGGATTCGCTGCCTATGCATAACAACAGTTATTGAGAGTGTTGGTATTATGAATGTTGTTTCTGCTCTTATTGTCATTATGCCACTACTTTTCTACGTCTTCACGACATCCATAGCTGTAATGATGATAAGAATACGAACATGTATAATGCCCATCATGATAAGAATAAGAACATGTGTATTGTCCCTCAAAAGTGTAGTAACTTCAATGCGACTACCGGTCAGCAGAACAACAATGCAAACAAAACGACGACCAACAATGATTCAAACAGAATAATAGAAATGACAACAACCTAACGGTACTTTAACATTAATAGGAAGACACCAACAACTAGCAAAACCAGCATGCTTATCGTGAGCATTGCTTTTACCGGCATTGTAAAATGAGTTGCGAGTTCCCCTGCAGGATAAAGGCACGCAAGTTTGGTGTGCTGAGCTGACGAAGGTGTGTTTGGTGCCTCTGGGGTGGTCTTGTCTTTATTGGGATTAAGTGTGGCAGTCGATAAATTTGGCGCCTGAGGAACTGCGACTTTCCTAGCAATTAGAGGCAGCAAAAGTTGACAGCTGTCTATGTGTTCATGACAGTTTCATTTGGTCTTCTCTTTCGTCCAGTTTAGGATTTAAACCTTCGGGGGGGTATGGTGCGTATTGATCGGATCGAGCTTCGAAGAGAGCTGCAGTCCCTTGGTGTTTTGGACGACGCTTCTCCAGATGTAACAAAGGGGCTTGACTGATGAGGATGAGGTTTTCATGGTATGGTATAGTACTGTATATATATATATATATATATATGATCAGGAACCCAAAGAAATAAGATAGAAGTTAGCCAGGCCCTTGTATCTCTAAGGGTCCATGTACTCATATAGAATATACTAGGGTTTATAATAAGAATCTTCAAAAGTAGGTTATGGCAGTGGAGGGCTAAGCCTGTACCCAGATCTTGCAACACCCGATAATTAAGGAACATACCTTAACTAATATTATGGATCCTACTTTACCTGAATGTTCTCAATGAAATTAAGGGATATGGGAAGATCTGGAAAACCCAAACTGTCGACTTCCACAAGCCACCTGGTGGTAAAACCTGCACCCCGGATTCACGACGTAAAACTGGGGACAAAAGATCTGCTGCAAACTCCGACATTTCGGCTTCAAGGATGTAGGGCTTGTTGGGATTAAGGTTTGGGGCTTAGGGTTTATACTGGAACAGACACCATGGTTCAAATCCCGACTCCCTGAATTCCGGGTTTTACAGGGCTTAAGGCATCAAAACCGTCTCCTGACTGCGACAATCTTTGCTCCCTCATCGACTTTGTCGCCTTCCTTGCAGGCTGAGAAATGCTGGGCTTCGCTACGGTTCAGGGCTAGGTCCCTGAACCTAAACCCTAAACCCCTAATTTCACAAAACCCTGAACCCTAAACCTCTATAAACGCTCAAACCAGCAAATCCAGGAATCCTAGATGTTAAAGCTTTCATCCCTGAGCCGCAGGTCTTACGGCTGTCTCCCCAAACCTAGCAGATTTGAATGCAGAGTTTAGAAATCTAACCAGCCGTCATACCCTAACACCACGGTTTAGGGTTCAGGGTACCTAGTTGTATGGCTTGTATCTGTGAGATAGAAAAGCAGGTACCCTACAACGACAGGCAGGGTTATGACCCAAGAGGTAGGCTTATGGCCACCGGCCTGGACCATCCAATGGTGGAGAGCCTCGGCTGACTGCTTGTGGATCGCTCTTACACTGAAGGTTTCTTTAAGGGTGCGGGAAGGGTAATATAGGGGTCTGAATAATTAGAATAGGGTTTTGGTGCCTATTATACTATAAGGAACCCCCAAACTGGTATAGGTAACTATGAAGGCCCCTATGTTACCATCATAGGGTTTCTGGAAGAGCCTATTTCAGGATACTACAAGGCTCTTAGAGGGTTACTGCATATTTTTGCAGGTCCTTAGAGGACTGCTTCAAACGTTTTCAAGAATGTTATAATGCTTTTTGAGGGTTTTGTGCAATTGTTGTTTTAGTTTTCTATAAGGGTGGTTGTCAAAATTATGGTCCCTTTTTGGGCCCCTAGTATAGTACGGCACCCATTATTTAGGGTACCCGAAAAGGGACCCTAATTTTGACAACTACCCATAAGAATTTCAGGGTTGCAGGATCTTGGGTTTTAGAGATGACCTGTTTGGTTGTTCAGAGCCCTCCAGCGGTTTGGGATTCGGGGATCTCCTCGGGACTGGACTCATCCTGCGTCAGCCAATGCGCTATCACGGGTGGGCCTTGATTCCCACAGTTCAGAGTTCAGGGTACTTCCGGCAACGCAAGATTTGGTCCATCAGCAGCATGGTTGCTGCAGTGTGATGATGATTATGGAGACTCATTTGGCAAAAAGCAATTGCGAATGCTCCAAGCGAGTGGATGATGCATGCGAAATGAAGGACAGGCTTACCAGTCTTGACATGTCTCGCTGTTCGAACTTCGATGTGCGACATGTTCACACCGAAGCTGGCGAAGGTGAAGGGCTTGTGTCAGAGGCACCAGGAAACAAGTGCAACAATCAACCAAACCTACAGGACCTACAGTAATGGAATCTGGACAGTGAGAAAGATTCGAGTAATATAGGAACCTGATTAAGAAACCTTGGGCTTTTACTAGGGTTCCTTATATGAATCCTACCATTTTGGGGGTAAAAGAGGCCAGGGTTTCTTAATCAGGTTCCTACATTACGACACACACGAGGTTCTCCTGCTCTTGTCATCCCTAGCAGCAAACCCAAGTCAAAGTGTCTATTCCTACTCCCACGGAGCCCTGAGTTCTCTCACGGTCTGGATCTCTAAGACTCACAGAACGGAAGCAAGCCCCGTCTGGTCCGTGCGCATGATAGAAGACCCTGACTGCTAAAATCCTTCAACCGTGCGTTACGAAATTGACTGAGGATCCGAATACTATGGTCTTCAAACACAGGGCTTTATCAATCAGCAGTCCCATCTAGTTGTAATGCCAAGTAACATACTTTTTGTCTGTCTTCACAGCCACCTGCACAGGTTCCGACCATGGCTTCGTCATAGCTTGCTGTAGGGTGCACCGCGGCGAGTTTATCAGGGATTGATAAGGCCTTTGCCAGGGTATACAATCAGGAGATCAGTACCGAAGATTTCACATGACGGACGATGGGTTCCTTGATGATTTTAACGAGGCTCCTAGGTTTTCCGCTTAGGATGATCGGTGTATGGCTCAAAGTTCAGGCCTGGAAAACCCTAAAGTCCTAAGTCCTGAATCTACACGCCTATAATGCCCTAGACCCCAAATAACTCCAACACCGCAAACCCCAAAACCCAACAAAAACCAGAAGCCACAGCCCCAAACCCCTCCCAAACCCTGTAGCCGATACCCTAAAGCCCAACAAATCAAACAACTTCCAGCCAAGGCCATGATAAAACAGGGGCTTTAAGAACTAGTGTCTTGTTGAAGTAGCATGCTGGGAGGCAACACTATTGCACAGGAATAAAGACCCCGAAGGAGTAGTACTACTGACTGCTTGTTCAGGCTTCTAAATTAGGGGTCTTGGTACGTATAAGAAGGTTGGGGCATGTCGTGCGATGATTGAATTGAAAGTAATAGATGACATTCTTGCAAACGGTTCAGTCTGCATTTAGCCTTGTGAACCCCGAAACGAGCCCTTACCAAAGTCAATAAAACCAACCCGAAACGCTAAACTCTTCTCAAACCCTACAACACCTGACCAGTTGGCCTCAAAGTCATCTCGAGGTTGCAAACCCGGAGGTGGGAAGAAGTCCGGACCAATAACAAGCACGGTCACCTCAAAACCACGATGGCTGCTTATTATCACTGTTCATCCTAATGGTTGGCGTCATTGTCGTCGTTGTTGTTGCTGTTGCTGGTGTTGTCGGTGATGATGATTATGATGATGATGATGTATGATGTATGACGATGAAGATGAAGAAAAGGATAGCCATGGTGATGGAAGAGGTGATGATGATTGTTGCGATGATGGTGCTGCTGATGCTGTACTGTTGCTATTCCTGGTGTTGTTCTTAATGATGGTGTTGGTGCTGTTGCTGGTGAAGTTGATATTGCTGTTTCTGTAGCTGGTGCTGATGTTGCTGCTGTTGCTGTTGCTGTTACTGTATGAAAAATGTTATTGTTGTTGGTGCTGCTGCTGATGATGCTGATGATGATGATGATGATGACGATGCTGATGTTGTTGCTGTCGCCGCTGTGATTGTGCTTGCGATTGTTGTTCTTGCTGTTGTGGCTGTGATTGTCGTTGTGGTTGTGGTTGCTGTTGGTGTTGTTGTTGTCGTAGTTGTGGCTGTGGTTTCGGTTGTGGCTGTGCCTGTCTCGGTCGTGGCCGTTGCGGTTGTGGTTGTGCTTGAGAATGAGAATGCCGCTTGGGGTAGTTCTATTTTTCTGGCAACCCGACGAAACAATTTTGCAATGAGTTACGCCCCTACATCAGGGCTGGGGGTTTCGAGTCTTTGTATTTTGGGGCGTGGGGTTTAGGGGTTACGTTAGGGTTTTGAGCTAGGCTTTTGGGCGTTAGGGTTGCTTGGGGTTCCTATTTGGGAGGCCTTGCACACCGACAACATATCTAAGACGTTGAATGAGTTTAAAGTTTAAGCCTGAACGCTGAATGACATGAGAATGAGTCTGTGTGGTTTTGCCACCTTGAACGGTGTGGGGTGGGAAAGAGATTCGGAAGCGCCTGCCACGATCAGGCTGTATCGGCTGATCGCCAGTACCATGCACTCGACACCATGTTGTCGCAAGAAAGTTTCCCTCAAGCTCGAACCGTCTAACTCCTCCCAAACCCTTGGAATGTGGCATTTGAAAGCCGGGGTGTTCTAGGATCTCTTGATAGCGCACATAAAAGTTTCCACTCTAAATAGACCCTAAACTTGCTAAGCTCGAAACCCCAACTCGAGCCAGTCCAAGGCACGCCAGACCGGATAATTTCACCCGACTTGACAGGGTCGAGTCTCTGCTTCACGCGCCCGGCGAGAGACTGGGTTGGCTTAGCGTGAGGGCTCCAGGGATGTATCAGAACAATGCCGCCGCTGCTGCCACGAAAACAACTACTACAACTACCACCACGGCTACCCCGGCGGCTACCACTGCTACTACTCCTGCTCCTGCTCCTCCTGCTACGGCCACTGGTACGGCCACTGCTACTCCTGCTGCTAGTGCTACTGCTAGTGCTTCTGCGACTACCACCCCAACACCACCACCACCACCACCACCACCACCACCACCACCACCACCACGACTACTACTACTACTACTATCACCACTACTACGACTACTACTACTACTACTACTATACTACTACTACTACTACTACTAACACTACTGGCACTACTAACTACTACTACCACTACTAGCATTACTACTCCTACTACTACTACTACTACTACTGCTACTACTATTGCTTCTGCTACCACCACCACCACCACCACCACAACGACCAGTCACCAGCACCAGCACCAGCACCAGCTCCAGCACCAGCACGAGTTCGAGCACCAGCACTCACCATCATCATCAGCATCATCTTCTTCTTCCCTCTTTGTGCAGTCTAAATGCTCCCCAGCTGACTCAGTGACTCCGCGAACTTCTGGCTTGGGGTTGGGTACCGGCTTGTTAGGGTTGGTCTGTCTGTGTATCGGTAGCTCCATGAACTGAAACTCATCTGGCGCTCCTCAGCCCTAAATCTTTTCAAAGAGGACATGCAGGTTTATGAAGTGCATCTACACTACACCCTAAACCCTAAATCCTAAATGGTAAATCTCAAATGCTAAACCCCGAACCATCAATCCTGCGCTACTTGGCCTCCACCTTCGCGCGTGCGGTAGCAGGTGGTTGCATTGCGGGGCCTTAAGAATGTGTTGCCCGGTCTTCCTAAGCCGCGTTATCCCCTAAAGCCCTAAATAAACCCTCAGTCCTAAACCCTCCAAAACCCTACACCGAAACCAGGCCGCCGTCTGCTCGAATCTGTAGCTTGCGCCAGCCGGATAGCGAACGCCAAAGAACACATTCCGGCCAGCCTGTGAGAAACCGAAGAAGCTCTGCCAGCCGGATTGAGGGGTTTAGGGATTAGGGATTAGGGATTAGGGTTTAGGGATTAGGGTTTAGGGATTAGGGTTTAGGGTTTATCGATTAGCGTTTAGGGTTTAGGGATGAGGGTTTAGAATTAATTCAGGGATCTCTTCAGGGTTTTTGTAGTGTAGGGGTCCCGAAGGGCTGATAGATCCGTTACCCATAGGCTCCATTATAGTTCTTGTTTGTGGTTGATATTTAGGATCCTATAAGGTAATCCCAAAAAGGAACTACTTTGGAGCGGATGGGCAATATAAGGCTTTATCAGGGATCCTTTCGGGGGTTGGGGATCCTGGTATTGCGGGTTTAACTTAGACCCGTCGTTCCCCTCAACGCCCGAGTAGCCAAAGCCCACGCAGCCCTGAATGCCAAGCCCTGCCTAGAGCAACCGATGTACCTGAACACAAGTGACGCCCCCAAACCTACAGCAGTTCATTTTCCTTTCTTAATATACCTGTGTTACTCTCGGGACCCGAAGAACGAAACATGGTCCTCCAGATGCTTTCCCGGCTTCGTCTTGTAAGTGTGGAAGATGTAGTCCTTGGCGGCTGTTGGTGACATGCAGCGAACTGCGTGATGTATGATGACGGTGCTGAATCACGAAGTACAAAAGTCAGTTCACAACCCTAAACCCTAAACCGCAACTTTGATCACGTGGTTGTAAGGACCCGGCGAAACGAGTTTTGATGGGCATCTCCCACAGTTCCGGATTGTAGGCGAGTCCTGCGTCTGTCTTGGCCATGCAAAATGAGACGAAGAGCCTATATGGGGCCTTCATAAATTCGACAAGGGATTGACAAACAAACACGAGGAGGTGGTCGAAAGTTCTTTCTACCGGACGGACCATTGGGACTAAAAAGGGCCGCAATAACTAGACTAGGATATTGGTGTATAGTGTCGTATGATCGTAAAGAGACTTTTAGGGCATAGCCATACTAAATATTCAAACGTTTCGCGTGCACGTCCTTCTAAGGAGGTCCTCACCAAAGAACCGTACCTTATGATATCCCTAGGGCTCCAGTTCCCTGAATATTAGGATAGTAAGGTACATGATATGTGAGTAGTATCCCGCCATTTAGGTAACTGGAGCCCGAGGGTATTTTATTGAGAACTCTATTCAACCACCGAGCCGCCAACTGCTGGATCCGGCTGTTGGATCCCGAGTAGTAATGTGGCTCTTAAATTTAGGGTTTAGCGTTCCTCATTACTGTAGTGCAACGGAATCGGGTTTAGGGTTTAGGGTTTGGGGTTTGGGGTCTATAGGGTCTTGATTTTCAGGTTTATGGTCTAGGGTGGAGTGTCTTCGTCGACCGGGGTCTTTGAAGGTTCGGGCTTAGGATTGTCCATGCTAACAAGGCAGAAACCTTTCTATAGGGGGGTTTACTGTTTAGAATAGGTTTGGGAGATATATTATGGCAGGACCCCATTGAGGAACGTTAAGAAGTACTGGTTCCCTCGCCGTGTCTGCAGTGCTGTCGGCTTCCCTCCTGCACTGAAACTCCCTGACCCCATGTCCTAAACTCCTAAACCAAGCATCGTCTGCAAACGGCCTGAAACCCAGCATTCCCAGAGACTCCAATATCCCTTAATTCAGGGTTATGCCTTAAATTATAGTACGACCCCTAGTATGATTTAAGGAATATTCCTGAATCAAGAGATTTTTTTAATCTCTGAATTTCCTACGCGCACACCAAGGCTTCAGCTCTCCGAACACGACACGTTTGCTCCTAACATCACCCGCCGAAGCTCGAAGAAACAGTGCCCTTTCCCAAGTTCTTCGCAAGCTAGGGTTCGGGTTCAGGGCCTTGGGGACATAAACCCGATTTTGCTTCCAGATCTGGCAAGACATGACATCCATAAACAAGTAATCCCGAACCTCGAAGCAATAAACTCAAAGCTGCAAAGCCCCAAGCCCGGAAAACTCCAAACCCCGAAGCCGAAAAACACAACACAAAGAAAAAAACACCAAAACCCTACCACCCAGAGACCCAAAACTTCCATAAACCTCAAGCCCCAGCGTGCCTGGAGGATCGTGAACTTTCGACTGGATAATCATCAAGCCCACCTAGAATTGTGCTTGGGAAGTTAGGGTTTAGGTGTTGGGGTTTAGGGTCTAGGGTTGGGCTGCCGCCAAAGCCCTAAACCACCACACTGTACTTTTTGATTAGGATTTGAAAAGGGCTTACACGGATTTTACAAGATGAGGGGTGTCTAGGGCTTCTTGATCAGAAATGTACGACAGGTTAACAAGGACGGCACCTGCCTTTTGGTGCCTTGAATGCTAAAGTTCCTCAGCAAGAAGCCAGTTTGCACCGCCTACTCCAAGCTATTGTTGTCCACGATATTCCGAGTCTGCTGTGTCAGCATTACTTGCCTTTGACTTCTAATGTCAGTGTAGTTCTAGCGACTATAGTAAAGACACTGTAATTAGGTCTTCTTTGCACCTTGATGCAGATCTCGTAAGCAGCCTACACACAACTAAACCCGCACCGCTAACACCAAAAACCTGAGGCAACAGCCTAAACCTAAGGCCCAAACCAACAACCCAGAAAACCTCAAACCAGTAAGCCGCTAAACCCCTACAACCCTAAAACCCCAAACCCTGAACTCTAAACCCTAATATAGGGGCCTTAATAAATTCGAATCGAGTTTTGGGGCCCCTTATACCATAATTAGAATCAGGAGCCCCCAAAATAATATTGGTAATTATTGAGGCCCCTATATTAAACTGTCACACAATCGATTCCAAGCGACACCAGGGCTGAGGACGTAGCCCGGCTGAGCGCAGGGAAGGAGCTTCCTGAGTGCTCTCTTAGTTGCTGAGTTCATAAGCCCCCCAAAAGTGCACACTTTTAGTTTTGTAGTGGGTAATATTATCCCAAAAAGCGTAAAGTGTATCCACTCAGCTACGAAGCTTTTGTTCGGGTTTAGGGTTTAGAGTTTCAGAGTTTAGGGGTGTGGGGAGTAGGGTTTTGGGGGGATTCGAGTCCGGGGTTTTGGGACTTTGGATTTAGGGCTCTAGGATTAAGCGAGTGAGGGTTGAGGGTTTGGGGTTTTAGGGTTTAGGGTTTAGGGGTTTAGGGGTTTAGGGTTGTGGGCTTTGGGCTTGTGGCTTTAGGATCTCAGCGTTGGGGTGCTCGGGCCTGTGGTTTTAGGTTGTAGAGTTTGCAATGTTTAGGGGTTGAAGTTGAAGGTTGGGTTTGGGGGTTCAGGGTTTGGGGTTTAGGGCATGGTTTAGCTTGTGTAAATGACAGGGTGTGCATACACATACATATGTACATACATACATACATACATACATACATAGAAAATATTGATGTATGCACATGTACAAACACACACACCCACAGAGATCCAGGTGTTTCCTAATATCGTGGCTTCTTGATTTGAGCCCGTTTTTCCCTCTCGGCTCCTTGGTGAAAGGGCTTTGGACTTTCGGGCTTAGGGAGGGCACCGGGGTTTCATAGAACCCTAAACCGTAATAGGAGCCTTAAGAATCAGAATAGGGTTTGGGGGTAGTAATAAGGAACCCCGACAATAGTATAGGTAATCATTAAGGCCAGGATTTCGGCGTTTATGTTGTCCGTTGTCCCAAGGGCTCCAGTTAGATAAAGCAACGCCGTTCTCTGTGCGTGGAGTCATCATAGTGGCGCTCCTGGCGATGGTTTCTATGAGTAACAGTAGCAAAGCTAATGGCAAAAGGCCGTGAAGCAATCGCTGCAGAATCGAAGAAGGTGTCTTACTTCAGCAGCAAGCCTGTTCCCTGTAGCTCTCTCATACCAGGGGGGACCATTTCCAAAACTTGCAGTCGCGAGTGTACACGATGCATATGCTCGATGCTCAGAACCGTGAGTAAACCTGCAAGCCCAATTTCACACGTCTTGCGAGGTTGTAGGAAACATGCAGAACTGCATACCAGGATCGTCACGACGCCCATGCACTTTGACCTGAGATGCTCAGTAGTGGCTTCTGACGGAGATGCAAGTTGCTGGGATGACAGATTGGAGAGAGTGAAGGGATTAGGTTTGGGGCTAAAGTCAGGGGCTCTTGAGCGTTGAGCATTCTCTGCGTGATGGGGCCGGCCAGTTCATCGCGGCGTGTGAAATTGAGCCAGCAAAAACAAGTTTGCATGCCCGGACTCAAAACTGCAATCTCATGAAATTTGACCTGAAGGCACTATAATTACCATGAATTGCAATACTAATTACGCTCTGAGCCAAGCATGACTTCACATCCAGGTGGCTGGCCCATGTGTTCTGTGATCAAGCTCGTCCCACGCGGCTTTTGGCTGATCCAGAGCCCAGCACCGTTTTCAATGTAGTCACCCACTTTCGCCTGGATGACAGTCTTATCGTTCAAGTGCGGTTCGGAGTTTAGGGCGAGGGTTTAGGTTTTTCTGGAGGCAGGGCAGCGGTGAGTGAATGCGAATCTGCACTTCCTCTGGACTTTGAGAAAACGATTGAAACAGACAAGTCCTTGCTGCTGTCTCGAAGGGTTGAGGGTCTGTCCTTGTGGCCTGGAAGGGTGGGCTCTGCAGCAGGTTACCACACGTACCCTCGAGATTGCCCCCAGCCGGCATCGCAGTCTTATGTCGGGACAGCGCTGGCTGCTGATGTTCACGGTGACGCTGCCCAGCATGATGTGGATGACGGCCATGACGATGACTGTTTTCGAAATAGAAGAAGATGATAATTACGAAGAAGGTGATGGTGATGGCCATGACGATTGTGAAAGTAACTCGTCGTGATAGTGATGACGATTATGCTGATGGTCATGATGGTGATGGAGGCGGAGACAATGCTGATGACGGGGCAAGGTCAAGAGTGCGAAGTGCCGCACTTCAGCTGCACAACATGCTCCGTTTTTTAATGCAACAGTACGACCTCGTCGTCGCCGACATCGACGCTCGGCTCGTGTTGTCGTTGTCGTCGTCGTCATAACAGCGCCCCATGCGCAATCTTAAGCCCAAAGCAACTCTTTGAAGCACCCCTTGTTGAATCCGGTATGGAACCATTTATAGGATCCACTATAGAAGCTCATCCCTGAACCGTAAACCCTGATCGAACCCAACACTGCCTTACACAATAACCCTTGAACTCTGAACCTTACACACCAAATATTAGACACTAAGCCCTAGGTTCCTAAGCCGCCGAACCCGCACCCGAAAGCTGAAGTCACTAAACTAAAACACCTTAAAGCCTAAAGCCTAAATCTTCTAGGAACCGTATGTTTGAGAACCTTCGTCCCTGCTACAGAAACCCATTTCCCTAAACTTTAACAACTATCTCGTTTGCGAACCCTGGAACCTAAACCCTAAACTCCTACCCCTAAAGCCCTAACTTAGACGGTCTAGGAACCCCAAACCCTAGAGCCTTAAATCCTCTTTTTGAGGCCGGCGCTGCCCAGCCATCGAAGATAAACTGATTGCTCACGGCCTCCACTCGGATGACCTGCTCCTCAGGTTGGTAGCGGGTTTTGGGGGTATAGGAGGTTTAGGGTTTAGTTTTTTTTTTAAACTCCTTTTTGCACCTGCCCCTAGGTCAGCAGTTACAAGGGTTTAGGGGTTTAGAGGCTTAAGGTTTAGAGTTTAGGGTTTTGGCGGTTTAGAGGTTTAGGGCAACGCCCCTAAGCCCTGAAGGCCCAAGCCTGAAACAAAACTTGCTGAGTCTTAAAGCTTCTTTCTTATCTCCGAAAACATTACATAAGCGCTTGAATGATTACCCATACTACTTTGGCGGTTCCTCTTTAATATATTATAACTTATCACTATAGTATAGCGGGCGCAAAAACACTATTCTAATGTTTAAGGCCCCTATAAGTACCACCTGACAACCCTGAACCCCCAACATCTTCTGGCTCGAAACGTACTCCACACCGACAGCCAAGAAAAAGGAAAATCATGTTTCAGTTCCAGAGCCGGATAAGCCAGACGAATGCGACAAGGACAGGATTGAGCCATTCAGAAAGCCAAGAACCTGCAACTAGTACAAATGATACAGCCCCATAAAAATCAGTGAATACCCGCCGCTGAACTCTGTGAACTGAAAACGAACTCTTTTGGACTTAAACCCCAAGCCCCATACGACTTCAGTCGGGTGGCGAACTTCGATGTGTCTGGCTCCAGACCGACCGAGCAGAGGCCTCTGGCCAGAGAGGTCAATACCCCTGAACTAAAGTTAAGGCTCTGGGGCTTCAGGGTTTAGGGCTTTGGTTTAGGAGTTTGGGGTTTTGAGGTTTTGCGTTCAGGGATCAGGGTTTAGGGAATGTCACAGGACTTGTACTCTAAGTTGTTTGTTAAGCCCCCTACAATTGAAGGTGTGGTTGAGGGGTATCGGCTGTCTGGATGTCAACACCTTCAGCAAGTTGGCTTTACCGGTGTTTTTTGGATTATTCTCGGTCGTAAATGATTTTGCCATTATTACAAGGATCGGATGTTGCTGTGTAGGGCCGGGTTTCAAGACATGTCTCTTCTGAATCGGATATTGATCTGGTTTACATTGTTTACGGTATTAGGTAAGGACCTTTTGTCTTTGCTTACTGATGGATGTGCTGTCTTCAAAACTCGACACATGCAAAAGAGTTCTGTAGCTGCTCCTGCAGGACGGGCTAAACTTCCATGTTTAGCATTTATAAGACTTGAGGTGCTGGGGTTCAGAGTGTTACCTTACCATTCTTACCGTGATTGCTTGGCTCACTATGAAGCTGCTGCACCCTTGCATGCCTTGTTTCTACACTAAAACCTAACCCTAAACCCTAACCCTAAACTTGGCCCTAAACCCTAAACCCTAATCTAGAACTACTGGCCGACGATGTCCTGCGAAATCCCCCGGCCTCGCTTCAGCAGGACGACATGTATATTGGGCTCTAGGATGTCGCCCTTCTGGATGTCCCTTGTGGCAGTGGGTTTGGGGTTTAGAGATTAGGGGGCTTCCGAAAATAAGGGGCACCTTATTCTGGGGTCCTTATAAAAAGGATCCGAATATTGGTCCTACTATTTAGGCTTTAGGGTACTATATAATGGTCCCATATTTTCGGAAACTCCCATGAGGGTTTAGGGGTCGCCCTTCTTGGATGTCTCTTGTGGCAGTAGGTTTGGGGCTTAGGTTAAACCGTTAGCAAAAAATGAATTAAATGCCGCTTCTGCTGCTGCCCCTACTACAGTGTGATATGAAGTAAACCTTTGTTTAAAAGGCTCCCCATACAAAAGCACCCATAATTGTGGCCCGAAATTTTGCGCATGTTCCAGAACAGTCCTAAAGTCACATAAACTAGCATTCGCCAATATCTCGAATATATGCCCTACTCAGCAAGTCAACGACCCTGATGCAGATCGCGAAATGCTGGACCCGCATATAAGGACCCCGGAGTTCAGAGCCCTCGCTTCCAAAAAAACCTACATCAGTGGTGCGAAAACCCGATGCAATCTTTGTAAATCCGCAATTGTTAATATGTTGGTGTTTTTTGTTGCCTTTTGAGGCATCCTATTGAACAAAGCATGGGGTTTGGAAGCAGCCAGGATGAGTTTCAGAGTAGTTTAGACCTGGGCTTAAGATTCAAGGTTTACCAGGGGTTATATAATCGATTCAAGACTGAAGAGTTCAACTCGCTGCCGAGGCCACGGCATCCTTTCTCATAGGGACCCTTACGGGGGGTAAGGGGGAGGGGGGTAGGGGACTATATTTCCTCACAGAGGCCTCATTAAGGCACCCTCCCCCCCTCCCCCTACCTCCTAAGGGTCCCTATGACTTACTCAAGACCGACTCTAGACCCCCTGCCTCAACAGCACAGCCAAATTTCGAGCCCTAAACTCTCTAGGTTTAGGGTTTAGGGTCTAGACTCTAAACCCTGAACCCTGAAACTCCAAACGCCACGGCTTCGGGGTTGGGTTTGGGAAATTTCCGGATATCGGTTTAAAAGCGCTTCGGTTTTAGTACTCTTGCAGTTCGGGGTTCAAGATATAATCCCAAACCTGGAAGCTGAAACTCTAAACACCGCTACTAAAAATCTGAAAGTTCCACAGCCCTAAAACTTGACCCGGAACCCTCAATCCTGTATATCCCCTGGAAGATACCTATAAGATTGCATAAGCCACATGGTAGCTCTTCAAGTTTTGGCGAAACAGTGGTCGGCAGCAACTCCCAGAAACCCCAAATTCTAAACCCTAAACCCTAAAGCCCCAAACCCCAAACCCTAAACCCAGAAGCCCCAAACCCAAAACCGTAAGACTGAAAGGGGCTTCCCTGGAACTCGGATCCCCAGCAAACTGGCGAAGAAAGGAGCTCTCTTTTTGTATCAGCTACCCATAGGCCCCAAAGTAGTTCCTTTTTTGGGATTACCTTATAGAAATTCTGAATATGAACCGCGAAAAGGAACTACTTTTAGGCCTATGGGTACTTCCATGATACTATAAGGAACCGCAGACCACAAAAAGCGAAAAAGGCCCGTTGGGAGACCTAGCATAAGAACGTGGGAACCTGACTAAGCCTAAACTCTTGCCCTACAACCCAAAACATTTGGATTCATATCAGGAAACCGAATTTCTTAATCATGCTCCTACCTTAACCTACCAGAACCTACTTTTTTGTAGGGTCCCTATAAATCCCATATTAGGGTTTTTAATAAGAACCTACAAACAAGTAAGGGTTTAGTAGGTCTAGGTACACCTTCAACCCAAGGGGCAGCAACTCCTGCACGATGCCCGCGTCTCCGGCTTTTAGCCCGCGCCGGGTGCCTTTGCGGCCTGAACGGGATCCCAGGCCCCTTCTGCAGGGCTTTAAAGGGTTGTGTACCTGTAGCCGAAAACACGTACAATTTTAGAGTGCCTTATTGTGGTTTCTATATATAGTTCCTGAATACGGTAGGTCCTTTTCGGCTACAGGTAGGGTTTAGGGCTTAAGGTTTAGGGCCCTCAAAATCAGGTTTTAAGTAACCAGGGAGAAAAGCGTACCAACTTTTAGGACAGGTCCAAAACAATAAAGAAAGTATGGTACTCCAGAACCTAGAACAGAGGGATTCTGGTGTGTTGTTATAAGCGTGTTTAATTGGGGTTTCTGTTTTTTGGATTCAGGGTAGTGTTTAAGTTTAGGGTATAGGCTGGAGGACCCAAGGACTACTCCCCGTCAACGGTAGTCGATAACTGTAGTAACAATAGGTTTTGGAGATCCCCTCCCAAGAACCCATAAACAAAAAAAAAAAACGAAACAAAACCAAGTACCCAGGAGCCTTTATCCTAAACCATCAACCCTAAAGATACTTCGGACCTCGGAGGAAAGATAGCGTTGTGCTTGTGGCAACGCGTGAAACACGGACCCGTCTTTCGTGGTTTTCTGGAAAGAAATGGCTTTATTATTCAGGGGGTCTAATTCAGCCCTAACTCCAAACTCCGCAACCAAAACCAAGACCAAAAAACCTAGCCCCAAACCCAAGACCCCAAAAACCTAAACCCAGATACTTTGAGCACCTGTAGACAGTTCGCAACTGGAGGAAGACAGAAAGCTGGGGAAATCGGACTTGCTTCAGCTTTTAACGATCTTGTCAGGAAGCTGCTTGAACCCTCGAGATAGGCTTTCAACCCTACATCATCAGATCCCATCAGAACCCTAGAACCCTAAACCCCAAAATGCTGAACTCTAAAATCCTGAACCTAAAACACCAAAACTCGAGATACTAAGTCCCCGAACACTTCGGGGTTCAGGGTTTAGGGTTTGAGTCTCTAACTTGGGAAGATGTGATAGTCGCTTCTCCTTGCTATTCCGCATTCATCATTCCTTGTAGGGTTTGAACTGGGCTTTTAAGTAACCAGGGAGAAAAAAGTATAAACTTTTTTCATAATGGTTCCATTAAGAAAAAAAGTATTAAAGTATGGTACTCCAAAGCCCAGTGACGGTCCTGACCCTCCTTATCACCACCGACCGCCACCACCTTGAGCGCTACGGCTGATGCACAAAATCCTGCACTACCCATAATAAGGAATATACCATAATTCCCATAGTTTAGGGTACTTAAAGTAATGCAGGATTTTGTCCATCAGCAGTACCACCGTTAGCAATAGAATCAGCATCGCAGGACACACCAAGCAGTACCGACCGCTTCCCGAGATAAATCGCAAGCTCAGGCCAAGCCACCTTGCATGAAGAAGTAGGCCCCGACTAGTTGGCCTTTCCTTGGTGAAACCCTAAACCCTAAACTGAGTTGAATGGACACCTGGGCTTTTGCATGGGACTGTTTAAAGGAAGCGGCTTGGTCTCACAACCTAGTATAGTCCCTTTAAAGGAACCCTTATAGATCCCTTTAAAGGAACCCTTATGGTATAGTAAACCCCATAAAGTTGGAAATCGGATTAAGGCCAAATAGTGCTGGGATAACCTGTACATTACTCTCAAGGATTGAGGCTATTGGGTTTCCAACTTTGGGCTTCTACTGTAGATGCTTATTCCAAAATCCCAGATTAAGAAATCTCTTGACCCTCGCTTCTGAAAGACGATCTCTTATCAAACCCAAACCTCCGAAAACGAGCCTAAACGCCTGTCGAAAGGACACCCGAAAACACTCCAACATGGTAGCTGAGTTGCTTGATCTCGTCGCCCTTCTTCACCTCCGTGGAGAGACAAGCTTAGGGTGTAAGGTTCAGGATTTACGGGTTTAGGGTCGTAAAAGGTTGTCGGGACGTTTTCGGGTGTCCGGGACCCCCGAGATATTTCGGGCTCGAGCTCCGGCATCCCATCCGCCCCTTCAGCTAGGTTCCTGAGTAGCCCCGCAATAATAAGGGTACCCTTGTTCCAAATTATCTGCTTTAATGAGGACACACCAAAATCAAAAACAAAAAACGCCAAAGGGTTGCTACTCAGGAACCTAGTCAGACATGAAACCAATGTTTGGGCTCAGAAACAGTCCTGCAATGGTTGGTGTCACAATGCTGGCTGTGACCGACTATGACCACTGTGATCAGCTATGGCAATGGTGTCTGGTGGCTGTGGTGTTTCTGCCTATAACTATCATACTACAGCCACTGGTTCTGTTACTCGTGCTTGGCGGTACCTGGGCGGGGCGCTGCCTGGACAGAGAGTACAGCCTCACCAAGACCGTCACAACGACGACTACTTTCTACTCGTAATAGTCCTTCTACTGCTGCCTCTGCAAGCTCTGCTAAGAATGGCCGTTAGGTCCCCACTCCGCCGGCCATCTAGACAACGGAGTGTATCGCGTAGTAGTAGTAGTAGTAGTAGTAGTAGTAGTAGTAGCAGGAGTAGTAGTAGTAGTAGTGGTGCTGCTGTTGTTGTTGCTGCAGCAGCAGCGCAGCAGCAGCAGCAGGAATTCTACAAGCAGTCGTATCAGTAGCCTATTCTTCTCCGAGTGACGAAGAAGCCATCCCATCGGACGTACTGATCTCGAGTTGGCACTACCATCTCCTGAAGCTGGTCTGCACGCCGCACTTGCGAATAATGAAGAGAGGTTTGGGGGGTCACGTGGTAGCAATCCTACAGCAAAACATGGTACTCCGACGCTTCTTTGGAAGACATTTTTGCGAAGAGACTCACGAACATCCCACTACCGCTGATCGGAGCTGATTTAGCCAAACCGTACTCTTCCAATCATAAGACAAAAGTTCACATGACGGTGGAAATCTAGACATGGGTGGTGTCGCGCATGATCGGCCGTGTGCTTGACAAGACATCGTCCCAACCTTAACCTTAAAGCTATCGAGACATCCCTTCAGTCGAACATCTCCTGAAAACGCAGAAGTCGCTTCTAATAAGCCCTGAACCAACTGTGGTCGCCCTTGCAGCTGCAAGTCCAGGGGCTATGGTTGAGAACACACCAGCCACTACAGTTCTAACAACAGTCAAAGTGATGATGGCGAAGGTAGCAGTGGCAGCGCTTCTGGGTGCGACTTGCGCCTGGTCCTTTTCGCGGACCCACAGAGTTCGTGCTGAGTCGCTGAAAGTTAAAGTTGTGTCGTCACCGACAGCTCCGCCCTAAACAACCCTAAACCCTGAACCCTAATAGATTCCTTCAAAGGAACCCTTAAAGGACTCCCAAACCCTTAAACCAACAGCTGCTGGTGATCCTTGGGTCGCTCGATCCCAGCCTTCCTGAGACCTGAACCATGAACTCTGAAAGCTAACTTCCGCTAATTCTTGTAACCATAGGGTTTCTTTGAGGGTTCTATAGGGTTCCATAAGGGTTCTAGAAGGGTTCTGTAGGGTTTAGGATTTCAGGGTCCATGTACCCAAATAGTATAGACTTTGGCCCCAAAGTACCTATATAGGGCCTACTTTAAGACCAAAGTAGATACTATTTGGGTACATGGGCCCTTTGGGTTCTTTTCCTGAAGCCTAGCTAAATAACCTATCGGGACCCTAAACGGCCCACGGCCTACCTGTTTTCGGGACTTTAACAACCAACAGGACAGCCCCAGCAGTCTGTCTGGTTCTTAGTAGGGAATGGGGGAATGGGTTATGGGGAATATTATTGGGGATTATATAGGGGCTACTATAGGGATCCATTCCCCCATTCCCTGCTAAGCACCAGACAGTAGCTCAAGCACACCTTCTTAGTCACCTGCCCAAAGACTCCCATATCCCTTGATTAAGGAATATTCTTTAAATTATAGTAGGAGCCCTAATATGATTTAAGGAATATTCCTTGATTAAGGGATATTGGCGTCTCTGGGTGGGAGGCAAGATGAGGGTTTAGGGCTCAGGGGCCTTCAAAGCCAGATTCTGATCTGCATGCAGGAGCCAAAATAAGGTATAGTAACTCTTGCAATAAGTCTACGCTTTAGAGAATGCTATGTGAAGCAGTGACCAGGATCATAAAGACCCACCAAACGCCCCAATCTCCAGAGCGACCGTTGTGCAAGAAAGCTTCGAATGCATCTGGATCAGCTTGTAGACCCGGTGCTGGGATCGTCCTCATGTTTGGGGTGAAGGTTTGGGGGTGTTTTGGGTTCTCTGCACCCACGCAGTGGATCCTGATATAGACTGACTAGCAAACCATGTGGTGAAGGGCTCTGCACCTTGAACCTTAAACCCTCAGGGCTTGAAACATGAACCCTTAAACCCTAAACCCTCCAACCTGAACTCTAAACACTCTCTCCACTGTATACGCATATGTATATGTGCATGTGTATGTATGCATGCATGCATGCATGCATGCATGCATGCATGCATGCATGCATGTGTGTATGTATGTATATCATAGAACAGATTCATTTAACCCCTTATGCCTTGATCATAATTTTAGCTGGAAGTTACGGAACGCTGGAGAATAATCTTAGTAACTGTCAAGCTGACCCACGGAACTCCAACCCATGTCGTCGACATCTCCGATCGAAGTTCATGAGGCGCTATGCACAGTGTGGTTGGGTGACAAAGAGCTACGGCCCCATCTACTGCCGCGTTTTCCAGCATTCTCGGGGTTCTAACATCGAACGCCGGAACCCGTCTCCTTGGTGTGATCATACCCACCGCAACATCGTTCTTGATGAAGTTGCCGGGCTTCACGTTCCTGGGCATACAACGATAATGGCAAGGAGCATCTCGGTCTTACTGGGATATTGTTGCAACCGCACCCATCGTTTCCCGTGGTAAATTCATGCTACTACTGTGACCTGGACAAATATTACCGTCGGACTGGCCAATGCATCACTGACAAAACTAGCCGTTAAGCTTCTTCGCTCGTCACACTCATTCTTCAATGACGTGCTAGCGGCAAAGTGGCGAATGCAGAACACAAGAGACGGCGAAACAAACGACCTACACGGCGGCAATCACCACTGCCCCAAATCATGCGAGGAAACCAACAGCAGCGGTAGGAACACTGACGAGGAGTGCCTAAGCCACTACGACGATAAGCAAGCGACAACAACACGATAAGGGCTCGTCGACGACGACGACGAGGACGCCAAAATGCCGCTGCCAGCAACCACAGGGAAAGAACGAAATACAACACAACCGATAACAATCATGATAAGAACATCAAGGATACAGTAAGCCACTCGGCAGCAAAATAAAGTCGAGCAGCTTCAGCAATGACGTAATGGTTCCGCGAATGGGCGCGACAAAGGTCTGAAGCGGGGCGGGGGCGGGTTTAGGCTTAAGGCTTCGCGGGTTTCTACTGGTCCGTCACCTTAACACGACCCGCCACAAGCCTCTGGCCAACACACCCGCTCAGGTCTTTTTGGTTGAAGGGGTTAAGGGTTTAGGGTTTGGGGATTTAGGGGTTTGAGGCTTTCTGGTTTGGGGTTGACGCTTTGTGGCTTTGGGGTTTAGGGTTCAGGGGCTTGGTGTTCGGGGCTTACTGGGCTTTCTGGGGTCGGATATTGTGGTTTGGGATTTAGGGTCTAGGGTTTAGGTCTTTCCTGTCCCAAGCATGGAGATTTAGGACGTAGGGCTCTCCTACTCTGGGTCCATCATGTAGAAGCCTGAACACATTAGTTATGAGATCATTCCTCGAGGCTTTACGACTCCCGTTTGGTTTTATATTACAATGTACCACCAAAGCCTATTCGAGTTATTCAGGCCGCTAGATAATATGACCGGACCTGCCATTCCGGGTCTATGCTAGGGAGGGGGTTGTTGAACCACCCGGAAACGAAACAGTAAGACATCCTGAAACTACAGATGTTTATAGGGTTCAGGACGAGGGTTTGGGCGTGGGGACTCTAAAGCAACTAGTATCAGTGTTTAGGGTTTCGGTTTAGAGGGGTTTCGGTTTAGAGAGGATCCGAAGACTTATCGAGCTCCAGTTCGCCTCTAGCTCTAGGACTCTAATCCTGGTAAACAAATGAACACCCGCTCCACATCCTGCTAAAACCGTCTGGCACAAGCACAACTGCACAAAGTAATCAGATACTCACCGGTGCTGCCAAAATCAGAATCTCCCGAAACCCTAAACCCCAAAACTTCTATCATGAAATTGTAAGGCTGACGCTTTAGCAGGTCTTCCGGTAAATACAAGGTTCAGACTCCCCCTAAACCCTAGATACTAGACCCTAAACCCCAAATCCTAGACCCGAAACCCTAAAACCTAGACCCTAAACCCCATAAACCCTAAATCCTAAACCGTTAACCAGCACCTCAGAGAGCTGGTAGCAGTTCGCTTGCACCCCGCCTCTTCTCTGTCCATGACGCGATTGCCTGAGCATGTCGCATTCCGGTTGGCATACCGCTCTAACCAGGCTTCATCCATATTTCTGAGCATATGAAAACAAGGGTCCCATCATCTAGAGGGGTTTGGGTGTATTATGGCGCCGTCCTAGTACATAAGGACATCAGGGGGAGAATGTTTACCATTTCCTTTCTTTCTATGGTTCCTAGAAGAAAGATGCCAGGCAGCACACACACACAAGATCATTTCGACACACACGTCCATCATCAAGAAACTTCATCTTGCGTAGGCGTAGGGAAGATGAAACAGAAGCTTGGAAGATGAAACAGAGGCTTAGATGCTCGTAGCTATACCCATGTATGTATACTATACATGTTTATGAAGTATAAGCAGTTATAGAACTACGTATGTGCATGCACACACACACACACGAGTGTGCTTGTCACATGCATGCATACATTCATACATTACTAGCTGCGCAGGTTCCTGAGCAAATGCATGCGAAAGAAGTGCCCTGATGTACTTCTATGGGGCTGCATGTATGCTTGCATCATGCGCTGTTGTTGTTGTTGCTGGACCGCATGCTTCACTGCTTGCTTTTGGCCGTGCAGGTAGGATCTAGCAGGGGTGGTGGTGGTGGTGGTGGTGGCGGCGGTGGTGGTGGTGCTGATAGTCGTAGTCGTAATCGTGGTAGTAGTAGTAGTAGTAGTAGTAGTAGTAGTACTAGTAGTAGTAGTAGTAGCAGCAGTAGTCGTTCGTCGTAGTAGCAGGAAGAGTAGTAGTAGTAGTAGTAGTAGTAGTAGTAGTAGTACTAGTACTAGTACTAGTAGTAGTAGTAGTACTAGTACTAGTACTAGTAGTAGTAGTAGTAGTAGTAGTAGTAGTAGTAGGAGTAGGAGTAGGAGTAGGAGTAGGAGTAGGAGTGGGACAGTTGGAGGTGACCACTGCTCCGCTTCATGGTGCTGGTGCTCAGTACTGGTACCAATACTGCAAAAGGAGCAGGAGGTGCACAGGCAACAAGCGTAGGAGAGAGCAGGTAGCCCATGATGTCCATGAATCAAAAAGACATTAATTGCGGTGGTGACCACCCTTAGCTCCGAACAACGCCCGCTGGAAGCACGCAAAACCAGCCTAAAACAGAAGAACATGCTTTGGGCTGAGCGCCTTGCAGCAACAGGTCCCACGCCGAACGAGCAATTTCCTTCTTGCAGGACGGCTACTGTAAAGGGGGCTTGGGCCTCATCCTTTAACCCAAACCCCACGAGCCCCAAACCCGAAACCGGGCTAAGACAGGAGACGCTTGAGAAGATGGCCGATGAAGATGACATCTCCAGCTTCCACCGCTTGGTTCTCAGAAGCCTACAAGGCTTCAGGCGTAGCAAGGATTGAGGTTTAGGATTTAGGGTTGAGGGGGATCTCAAGTCTTCAAAGCTTGTTTTGGGGGTTGTAGGGTTAGGAAAGATCTGAAAGGCTTCCGGTTAAGGTTTGCGGGCTGTCGGGTTAGGAACGCTTTGAAGCCTGCCAGGGAGATTTCAAGGCGCTGACTGTTCTGCTGGCTTTGGGGCTCTGGAATTAAGGCGAGTTCTGTGATTTCTTCTGTCTGGTTCTTAGTCGGGAATGGGGGAATGGGTTCTTGGGACTACTATAGGGACCTTAAGGGACTATCATAGGGATCCATTCCCCCATTCCCTACGAAGCACCAGACAGTTCTTGGGGTTGTGGGGTTTGCGGTTGGGAAGGCTTCAGGAGACTCGGGCGGTGAAGAGACCCCGGCTCAGGAAGCTTTTAGCAGTCTCGGGGGTTGGTTAATCTTACCTTTGGTTAGTAGGGAATGGAAGAATGGTAGTAATAGTAGTTATAATTCTACCCCATTCCTCCATTCCCTACTAACCAAAGGTAAGTAATTAAACCTGAAGCCCTAAACACTAAATACCTAAACCCTAAACTCCTGGCCCAAAATGCCCAAGGCCCTGGATACCCAATACTAGGCCCTCAACAACCCCAAATGCCTAAACCCAAACCCTACATAAAGCTGGAAAACTCTAAATACCTTTGCCCAAACTTAACACCCTTAAAGCCCTAAAACCTAAACCCTAGTCCCTAAACACCTAACCCCTGCTAAACCCCCAAAAAATCTAAATACCTAAACCCTAGCAACCCTAAAAACCCTGAACAAACAAACACAAATCTAAACCCCCAAAACTCAAACCCTAAACAACCTAAACCCTCAGCCGCAAACCCTACAAGGGGTCCTTTACCGGTTCTACAGAGTTTTCTAAGGGATCCCTTAAAAGATCCCAAAGGGTTGGAGCAGCCTTCCACTCGGAGACCTGGTAGGTGTGCCTGGTCTTCATCTCCACGTTCTCAGTGGCCATCAGGAGGTTTAGGGTTTTAGGGGTTTCAGGGTGTAGGTTTAGACTTTTAGGGTTTAGGGTCTTTAGGGAAAGGGAGGGTTTTGGGTTTAGGTCTTTTAGAGTTCAGGGACTTTCGGGTTTGGGGGTTTAGGGTTTTGCAGGCATGAGGAAAACATACCCAATGCCGTGTCAAGGATTCTATACGGGTTGTCTAGAATTTTACGAGGTTCTACTAGAGCTTTCCCTAAACCCTAGACCCTAAAACCTTAGAGCTTGGTCATGTTTCTACAAGGCTGTGTAAACGCGAATCCGAATATCGAGATCCGGTTCTTCATAGTGGAAGCGAAGTTGAGTATTCAGGGCAGCTGAGGCTGCTGTGCTTCTTTCTGGGGCTTTAACCCGAGACTCTAAACCCTTAAATGAAGCCCTAAGCCCCAAAACCCTAATCCCTAAACCCTAAACCCTAATCTCCAAACCGGGATTCCAGGCCAAGTCCAAGAAACCCTGGGTTCAAAGCTCGTGATGCAAGGAAGCGGTTTTGAGGTTTAGGATTCCGGATCCTAAGGCTACTTGAAGGGGCAGGGGACTTAGTTTTTAGGTTAAAAGTAGAGTTATAAGTGCCCTGAATGGAGTTACCCTAACTATAACCCTACTTACAACCAACTTACTAAGTCCCCTGCCCCTTCAAGTAGGTCTTTTGCGCAGAGTGGCGAACAGGGTTTGCTGTATCCCCAAGGGTCCAAGTACCCAACAATCATATACTCTCCAAAAACCTAACCTACATAACTACCATCCTAAAACCGAGTACCGAATTAGTGGGTCCTTTGGACCCTTGGGGTATGTGCAGATGGTCTTTTCTCCCCGCCTCTCGTGGTTGACCTAACGACTCCTCGGCAGAGCGGCTTTCACGATGGAAGCCTAATCTTAACCTAACCAGAACCTACATTGTTGTAGGGGCCCTATAAATCCCATATTAGGGTTTATACTAAGAACCTACAAAAAAGTATAGGGTTTAGTAGGTCTAGGTAATCCTAACGCTGACGCCCGAAACCCTGCACCCGAAGCATCGTTCCTTCCTTGACAGATCTTCAAGGCAGTCGCAGATGCTGCACTTCAACTCCGACAACGGCTTTCGCGATGGAAGCCCGAACCTAACAATAATTAAGCCCGAGACCTGAAGCATCGTTCCTGCCTTGACAGGTCTGCAAGGCAGTCGCAGATGCTTTGCTTAAACTCCAAAACCCTTTATCGAAGCCATATTCCGGAATATACCTTTAATTATAAGCGGTGGTTTAAGATATGTTCTTGGATTTAGGTTAGGCGTATCGGGCTCTCTGGGTAGAACCTATAGTTCGTAAGTAGGATTTTCAAGACAGAGTTAAAGATCATTCTGGGCACAGACCAAATCACGGACTCCGCACCTGAACCCTGGTCCCTCAAACTACCTCGAGCCCCTGTAATGTGGGAACCTGACCCCAAAACCTTCTGGCAGCTTTCAGGGTGCTGTATACATTTCAAATCTCGGGTTTCTTGATCAGGTTCCCCTCCTCAAATACGACCTTGCTCATACCACCAGTTGCTAGGTCATCCGAGTTGCAAAGGCTGCCAACCCGAGCGATGCTTCAAGGCTTCCACCCAACGATGGAGTTATACCAGGTGGTCTGATTACCTTGAAGGATGCTTGGCCTTTTGGGTTTGGCGTTGAAACTGTTGAAACTCCAAACATCCCTTCACCATGACTTCCTTGGAAGGACCCCGCTATACTTTGAGGAATTCTCCAGGGTTGAGCAATCTTGGAGTCTCTGGGAAAGACAGGGTGAAACAAAAAGACTGCAGTCGCAAGACGAGGCAAGGGACGCCTTACAGAAATACAGGGTGGGTTTGGAGTTTCGTGCGGTTTAGGGTTTAGGGTTTAAGTGTTTTTTCCGGTTTAGGCTTTGGGGTTTTGGGGTTCAGGGAACACCAAGAATGAAGTCATATAGGCTGTTCTTGAAGGCCCATTGACAACTCCCTTTGAGACAAAGCTAGAGCTGTGCCGCCATGGTTTCCTTGTTATGGAGCTTGTGCAAAATACTAAGTTAACACTAAGTATTCTCACGTAAATTAAACTTCCTAACAGGAAGCCTCATAACACTCTTCGAATCCCTAAACTCTAAACTCCCAACTCCTCTAAACCACATACAGACTCACAGAGCCGTGAAGCTTTGGGCCTGGACTTGAACTGACCAGGAGCTGTAGAGTTTTTTTTTTATTCAGGGTATAGGGCCTCTAGTCCCAAGTCACTGCTGACCCCCGAGACTCACTTACATCAGGCTGCCTCGTCAAGGAGCTGTGCTAGAACTCTTTATGATGGAGTGTGAGTATCTCCTTACGCACGAAAAGACACCCTAAACCGTTTGGCGGGGGTTTTGAGACCTCGGTTCTGGCAGGGGCTGGTTTCACCTCATCATGGGGTCCGGGGTGCAAGGCTTGTGCCCACTGGCAAGGCTTTAGGGGTTAGGGGTTAAGTTTGAGTTAAGTTTAGTGGTTAGGGTCTAAGGGTTTAGGGTCCACTGAGTCTACTGCTTCGCTCAACTTTTCCTGTGCTGTGCACGGAACTGATGGCGAATGTCAGTTTCACGTACCTGAGCTGCCCTCAGAGGAACCCCAAACCCTAACCCCGAAACCCCTAAACCATATATCCTAGGCTTCGTTGGGGCTTCGGGCACAGGAAAGGGGTAACAGAACAGTTAGCAAGCTTGCATGACGACCGCTAGCATTTAGGGTTTGGCGTTGAATTTAAGGTTCACCCGGCTAACCCTAAACCCTAATATAGGGGCCTTACTAATTTGAATAGGGTTTTGGGGCGCATCCTACTATAATCATATAATTATAATGAGGAACCCCCCCCAAACTAGTATTGGTAACTATGTAACCTTAACCCTTACGAGCAGGGCACCTTGTATGCGATAATCGCAACGTTCACGTCGTACTGGATGATGTGTCCAGGTCGAAGCTTCCTTCGAGGCATTTCCAGAGGTCTCCTTTTTGGGGGCTCGTTCCAAGGGGCTTCCAGGGGTTCCATAAGAGAAGTATAGCATCTAGGGCCCGGGCCGGTTCGGGGTAGAGAATTTCGACCCCTAAACCCCGGACCTCTTGTGGGAGGCTGAAGCATTGGTAGTACTACTCCTACTGGCCTCCCGGTTAGAAGTGCAGTATGAAGTTCCCCAAACCTCTGATCTAATTGCTCAACTGAAGTCTCATATATCAGGCCGAAGATCTGAGTTGCTTGGGGTGAAGTAGGGTGAGGTTGCAAAGGTATTCGTTTCAACTTCAGCCAATCGAATATCTGTCTGGGCTGCACCCGAAACGATTTTAAGGCCTAGGCAAAATAAGAACCCGTGCTCCTGCCGGTCCCCAGCATCCCTCATAGCCCCGGTGCCAATTTATCTTCATGTTCATGACATTACAAAACTGCCCTGCAAGGGCTGTAGCCATCTGTAAAAACCTGAAAGACGCCTCCGGTTTCTTCTTGAATATATTTTATGAGGTTTAGGGTTGTATCGTTTTTTGGTTCTGGCATACTGTAGTATATTATCGCACATTAACACACTATGGCATAATTCTCATAATTAATACAGTATATTAATAGCACATTCGCTGTGCAGGCCGATGTTCGTGAGAAGCTGGGTCACGGTCCCCTCCGCATCCGTCCTGCAGAGCCGAAGGTTACCGCACGCCGTCAGCACACCTTACACCTAATCGTTTAAAATATTTTGTGTTTTAGTTCACTATAACTATGGTATAGCATGAAAACAGCATATTATTATAATGCTGTAGTATCTAACACCGGGCGATTCAGATGTCTGTGGCAGGAACAATGCTTGCATCATGATCTGCAGTAGCAGGGCGCCCTAGACTTCGCACACGCTGCCATGCCCTGCCGTGGTTTACGGTTGGGGGTTTAGGGACACTGCTGCCATATCTTATATGTATACAAGGACATACATGTATTCCAATGTATGCAATTTGAAACTCTCCGTCATATGCCACTGCCAACGTAAGTTTGATGTTGTTCATGCTCTGCTTCCACAGATAGCAGCGCATGCCTGTGCCGGAAACAGCACACAACTATGCATCCTGGCCTGTATGACCGCCTTCAAATTTACCCCGAACTTTATGACCCTAGACCCTAAACACTTATGCAATATACAACACGATTGCCGTCAGACTCGATGCAACACACAACGCTGGATGCAGCAACAGGTCTCAGCAGACATCATACTCTAACCAAATCTTCATCCAAACATGGACAGTACCTATAGTCTCCTTTGTGGTTCCTTTTACTTGGGTTACCTCATAGGACCCTAAACATCAAAATGGTTAAATAAAGACAAGAACTACAGTGGAGACTGTAGGTACTTCAGTTCAATCTTACATGGCCGCCTCGAGCCTTCCACAAGCCTGCATTTACAAGCGTCTGCGTCCTGAGAACTTGATTTTCCTTCACCTCTTCGCCTGTCAAAGATTGGGTGACAGATAAAGGTCTATAGCGCGCTCCGGGCGTAGGGGGTTTGGCGGTTGACAGCTTTGCAGCTAGCCTGTGCTGCCATCGCTACGAGTTCCAGTTTGCGGAAGGTGGGGCAAGGATTTTCGCCAACGATGTCCAGAAGCTCAAATTCACGGTAGGGGAAGTCTAGACTCTGAAGCTGCCAAAGGGTGGGCAACTGTAGGAGGATTTGAGGCTCTGTGTGTTTGGACTTCAGGGCATGGTGCTTATTCTTCGGAGAGTATGCCTTCACTGGACAAAACTCTTGAACAAAAACTAAGCGCACAACACCCTAGAACTCCAAACCCTAAGCCCATAAAGCCAAACCTTGAACCCTAAACCCCGCGCAAGACTCCAGAAAGTTGGAACGCGGCACCCAGAGACTCCAATGTCCGTTATATGATTTAAGGTATTCCTTAATTAAGGGATATTGGAGTCTCTGTGTGTCAGGATGATCTGAAGGGCAACAGGATTGCCATGTTTCAGCTTTCTTTTAAAAACCAAAACCTGAGCCCTAGACCTAAACCCTTTAAATCTATAAACCCAAAACCTCATAAACCATAAACCTTAAACCCCAAGGAGGGGCCTAGGATCCACTTCCCTCTGAAGATGGGATCGCCGGGTCGAACTTTTTGGCCCTCGTGCACCTGAGCTATTTTCTTGTTTTTTGGGAGTGTTTGGTGTTTCGGGTTTACCTGGACCCCAAATAACCTACCTTTTAAGGTTCCTTACTATAACTTCTTTGTGCAAGCCCTTAAAAAAGCAGGCTATTTGGGTTTATAGGGTGTCGGGAATATTCCTAAGGGTTAAAGAGTTCCTTAAAGGGATCTTTAAGGGTTCTATAAGGGAATTAGGGAATATTCCTTAAATCATATTTAGGGATCCTACTATATCTGATGTATATTCCTTGTAAAGGGATATTGGAGTCTCTGGGTCCTGCTGGTACGCTTAGGGCGAAGCCGGGTTGGCCAAATATAGAGGCCCTAAGAATAAAAAGATGGCTTTGGGGTATGAAGGAGCCGTAAGTTGGTTATTCTAAACATGCAAGCTTCTTATAGCTAGTTTTACTTGGCAGTTCTGGTCGCTTAAAGGCAAGTACGGCTGTACCGATGATCCCGACCTAAATCCCAAACTGATATGGCTTTGAACTGTAAGTTCAAGCTCCGAGAAGTGATCAACCCACAGACTAGATTTTTGGGTTCATGCTTTCGGAGCTTAGGGTGCATCTGCATGTTTGGTGAAGACTTGAGGACTGTGTGGCCTAATCAGGGATTAACACGTTTCTTTCTACACGCCGGAATTCTTGCAGAGGCGTTAGTGAAGAGCTTGGGTTCAGGGTGCCCTGGCCTAGCGTTCAAGCGATGTAGGTTACCAGCGTCAATAAACAGCTGTTTCGGCCGAGCCCTTGCAAGTCCATCGACTGCATCTGCAGCTGTGCGGCCAACCACTCCTGGAACATCCACTTGTTCTCGGCAGTGGCGGCAGCCGTCTGACAGCCAGGATCACTCTATCATACAAGAAAGGGCCAAGAGGGGCAAATTAGCGCAAAAAGGCAGCACACATGCACGACGAACCGCTGTCAATGCACAACCCAGAGCAGCAAGAAAAGACACAAGCCCAGACAGCCAGGAACCCTACAACCAATTCCAAACGGAACAATCAGCTGAGCAAGCAAGAGCTGACAACTACAATCATTATGCTAGATCTTGTAGCACCCAGGCTGCGGACATCCTACGCGGATGACACCGAGCCTCTCAGACCTATATGAGACAGCACTCTAGCCCGCTCCCTGACTCCAGCCTCCAAACATAGGGACCCCTAAAGGGGGGTAGGGGGGAGGGGGGTAGGGGACTATACTTCCTTAAATAGGCCTTATTAGGTCCTTATTATGGGCATTAAGGCCCCCTACCCCCCCTCCCCCTACCCCCCTTTAAGGGTCCCTATGATCCAAACTCAATAGAGGAGAAGACATCATGCAGAAACTCTCTCATGGGGACTTTCCGCCCGCACCCGGAGCACCACCCAGTTGAGTAGCTTTGGGTCGAGGGGCTATTTGCCACAGGGTGTGTGATACAGAGGCCTTGACTGAGTTTGTAGAGGGTTGTTTCAAGGGTGACATAAGGGCTTGAGGGCTCTACAATCTACAGCTACATCGTCGGGGGTCAAGGGTATCGGGCCTTAGGAGGCAGAATAGGGTGCTGGGGGTATGCGACCGTATAGTTATGTAGGACTGCAGGGGCACATAGTTCCGACATCTGCATGAAACGCGACCCGCCCATCACCTCAGCTTGCTTCAGTGGGATACCTTGAGGGTTTTGGGTTTAGGGCATCGGAGACCTTAGGCGGCCATAAGTCCTGCACCCTGCATCTCTAAACCAGAAAGCTTGCATCACTGGATATGTATTTTAGGCGCCGTCACAATGACAGTAGAATAGTCGGGTAGGGCATATAACATCACAACTACAACAATATGAGGAAGCCTGAAGAATAATATTACTTGTGAATCTCTGGGTCCGATAGTACCCAGTCAAAGCTCAACTTTGCACCTTCAGAGCCTCCCCCCACCAAATACTTAAATACACCTGGGTTTAGGGTTTAGGGTTTAGGGTTTAGGGTTTAGGGTGGACATACAGGGAAATCTAAGTCAGGAACCCCTCAAAATACACTGTTTTTTTCTGGGCTTCTTTCTCAACTGCTGACCTGAGTCCACACCAAACCCCGTCATCACCACGAACCAAGATTTGTGAATCGGTTCTGGCCTCATAGGGAGGGATCGCGACCAATCCGGGGGGATCCTCCATCAGTTCGGATGGCCGTTTTTGTTGGGCGTGCGGGCTGAGCAATATGGGTCGCTTTCTTCATAAGGGTCCCTCTTTTAAGGTCCCCCAAAATAGTACGGCACCCTTATATGTCCCGAAAAGGACCCTAATTTAGAGAACTGCGCATATGCATAGGGGGTTTGTGTGCTAGGAGGCTCACGGTTTCAGGGACTTGGGGTTGCGGGTCTTGGTAAGAACTAGAATCCCCAGGGGTTTGGGGTTTAGGTTTATGGCCAGCAACCTGGGAAAAAGAAGGGCTCAATTTTTGGTATTGGGTGGTTGTATAAGGAACCCAACGATCGCAAAACGGCACAACTATGACACACTGGGAGACCTGGATAAATAGGGTCCTTAATAGCTAGATTAGGGTTTTGCTTGTGTACCACACTCAAAACGTGATAAGGAACCCTCAAGTATACTATACATGTAACAAGGAACCCTAAAGTATACTGTAAATATGACGAAGAACCCTAAAGAATTCAGAAATCTCAAACAATTCAAGGCTTCAGGATTGGCCTCTAAACCGATGTTCGAGTCCTGTGATTTGTGAGGCGATGGACTTGAACTGCAGTGCCCTACTATATAGGGGCCTCTAGAATTAGAATGGAAGTTCCTTTAAAGGGGTCCTTTAAAGGGGTACTACAAGGGAGCTATAAGGGTACTATGATATAAGGGCCTTGATAATTAGATTAGGGTTTTGGGGCCCCATTACACTACAATTATAATAAGGAACCCCCAAAAGTGTACAGGTAATCATTTAGGCCCCTATATTACGATGCCTGGCCCATGGCTTCCCAGGGAGCCCAGTACCCCTTACATATTTTAGGATTTAGGGTTCAAGATTTAGGGTTTAGGGTTTATATACCTTAGAATGTCAGGGGCTTGGGTTTAGGCCCGCTTGACAAAGCCCTCTCAATCCAGACCTCTGCGCCCTCACTTGATGTTCTGACAGGAATCATGCAGATACCAATCCAAAGCCTGCCTGCCTTAGTTTAAGCTGTTCCCTCACGTGATGTTCTGACGGGAATCACGCAGACACCAATCCAAAGCCTGCCCGCCTTTGTTTAAGCTGTTGGGGTTCAAGGCTCTTGCATTCAGAGTTCTGCCCTGCCGTCCAAGTCACGTGCTCCATCGGGTTGGCAAAGACCTTGCGAGGTTTTGTCCCACCAAACAATTTGGGGTTTCGGGTTTCGGGCATTGGGAAAATTCGAGGGTTTACGATGCGTTTAAGCCGGGTTTCAGGCTTGGGACTATAAGCACCTAAACCCTAAACCCTAAATTCCTGCAAGCTAAACCTCCGGTAGGTCTCCTAGACTCCTCAACCCAACTCTGAAACCCCAATACCCGATAAAATCCCCGAGCCCCCAAGCTCCACACCCAAAATTCCTCTAACCCCGAAAAGTCCTAAAGAAAATCTTAAACTCTAAACCCTCAATACCCAAAATGACCCAAAAACCGTAAACCCTAAAGCTCTAAACCCTAAACCCAAACCGTCTGCTTGTTCTTCTGTCTTCCTCAGGACCTTCGGCCTTGCAGCGAAACTGAAACTCTTGTTGCCTACCCTAAACCCTAAACCGTACTTTTGTAGGGTCCCTATAAGTCGCCATGAATTCGGTATTGGGGCTCATAATACGTAAGTGCCTACAAAAAAGTAGGTTATGGTAGGATAAGGTACACCATACATACAACGACCAGCGATATGTGAAAGAGTGGCCTAGCAGAAGTACCCATAGAGCGCGGATGGGGGCTTAGGGCCTAGGGTTTTGCCTACCCTATTTATACCAAGGAACTCTAAAAAGGTAGGTTTCGTAGGGTTCGCGGTTTAGCGGTTCAGAGTAGCCTCCCCTCAGCAAACGCGTGCTTCAGAAAACTCGCATACCTCATTTCGGGGTCCGTCCTTACATTAAGGATTCAGCCACATACTTTTGTTTTCTCTCTCTGTCTCTGTCTCTCTCTCTCTCTCTTCTCTCTCTCTCTCTCTCTCTCGCTCTCTCTCTCGCTGTATCTCGCTCTCTCTCTCTCTCTCGCTCTCTCTCTCTCTCTCTGCCCCTCCCTCTCTCTCTCTCTCTGTCGCTCGCTCGCTCGCCCAAATTATGCATACAGACGCAAACTTCAAAACAAAACGTACGCGCTTCCTAAGCCCAGACAAGACAGCCCTCAACAGGCCGGAGGCCTCGCCGACCGGCGCGGGTGCGCCGTCGGGCAGTCGAGCACACACCATGGATGCGCGGCCTCTGCGTCTCCACTCTCGTATGAAGGAGAGAGACCAACACGGGTGAATTAAAGAATATACCTCTAACAACATATGAGGGGCTGATTTTAGGTATTTGCCTTAGGCTTAACGGGGTATTGGGCTTTGTGGGGCATGCTTGAGGGTGTTTGTAGGGAAGGTGCCGCCGATGGACAAGCCAAGACCTGAATCAACCTCGGACCCTTCATTACTATATTGCTTGTTCTTGTATTTTTCTTGTACTGTTACTATTACGACTACGTTTGCTATTGCCGGTACTATTTTCTAGTGCTACTACTACGACTGCTACTACTACGACTACTACTACTACGACTACGACTACTACTACTACTACGACTACGACTGCTAATACTATTACAATTCAGAAGTGTACAGGAATTCCGGTAGTTTTTGGGTTCTTGACGTGACGAAGGAGTATTTTCCATCAGCCGTAGTTTTCTCTAAGGCAGTGTTTGCGATTGACAAAAAACAGGTGCCCTCATGATTGGAAGAGGTCTTGGGGGGGAGGGGGTATGTTGTATTACATCAGCATTCTGACTACAAGGGGATGCGGTTGCATGAACTACGTAGTTTGCATTTGGGATGGGCTTGCGCTTTCGACTTGCGGCCTCGAGTACCACAACAGCTTCATCAGGATCTTAGCCTGGGCTTTGTGTCAGCTCGCCTCGGACGTCCCAGTCTTCTAGCAAAGTGCCCTCTGAGACGTAGAATCTGTCAACGGCTTTCATCCTGGCAAGGAGACATACAAGTCTATTGCCTGTTTTGCGCAGTCTTCCCATGTGCAAGAAAACTGTGTTGGCATCCTGGAAGAGCTGACATCTTCCCAACTTCCCAACAAGCGGTCCACGCCGCTAGGTCCGCTAGGTGACTTTATCTCAACGGTTTGGCCAACTGATCCCAGAACGGCTTCGACACATCTGGCTTTCCAGCCGCGAGGATGTCATCAACATAGTTGGTGACCAGAACGCACAAGGAGGAACTCATCTAATCCTAAGCTTCGAGGGCTTAGGCTGCCGCTAATATAGGTGCCAAAATAATTGCCAATACTACTGTAGGCTAACTATAGTATAAAAGGCCCCAAAACCCTATTCGAATTATTGAGGCCCCTATAGTGTGCTATGCCACTGACAGAGGACAACTAGGAACCACACGAAGAAAGAGCACCCAACTCAGCAAATCCTTAAACATGCAAACACGATTCTGCGTTGTAGTTTTGCGGCCCTGAAAAGTATTTATGAACTGTTACCTCTATAGGAGACATAACGGAATTTGAAAAGCTTCTCAAAGTGCCACCTACTAGAGCACACGAGACCATAAACCGAAAACCAGACTGGAAACCCTAGATGACCCTACACACCTTATCAGCCTCCGACCGACAGCAGAAAGCCCTGAAGCCTAATTAGGCCCCATGCCAAGCCAGAACCAGGAAAACAAGAAAATCACCCGAAACGCAGAGCCTTGCCCCCTAAAGCTCAAAGCCTGCGTCTCTACTAATGAATCTGCCACATCCAATCTAGGGACGTACAACTCCTACTCCTCCTTCCGAAATCTGAAACCTAAACTCCCTGGTTCCACAATGCTCCCGAACGTCAGAAACTACATCCGAGGTCCGAAAAGTCAAAACAAGACACTCGAGACATGAAGACCTGCCAAGAGTTTGAATGATCCAGGTATCTTGATAAGGACTGTGTGCTCACTACTCTCTCGGATCCTTTAAAGCTTGATGTTACACAGGTCACTTAAGTAACATCCATCTCAATCTGCCCCGCCTGCAAACTCAAAGATACGATAGTTGGTGCCTTTGTTCCCGAAACCCAAACCCGGCCTGCAAATTCAAAGAAACGGTAGTTGGTGCCTGTTCCCAAAACCCCAAACCTCACACCCAAAACCCTAAACCCCGCCTGCAAACTCAAAGAAACGATAGTTGGTGCCTTTGTTGCGAACCTGAGGCGCTCGCTTCCGACAGCTTAGTCTTCCGGGAAGGCCCGATTTCTGAACGTTTAATAACTATCAGAACCATCGGGCTCCTTCTTAAGCGTCTTTGAGGGTGCTTCACAGTCTTTGTCGGGTTTCAGTATGGGGGACGACTTCTGGGCCTCAACAGTTGAAATCGGGTTTTGGGGTACAATACTTCCTAGACCTACTAAACCCTACTTTTTTTGTAGGCTCTTATTATAAACCCTAATATGGGATTTATAGGGACCCTACAAAAAAGTAGGTTCTGGTAGGTTAAGGTTATCAAAAGGAGCCCGAACAGGTATATTAAATGCATAGAGTTGGCTTGAGTTGCGAGGTTGTAAAAGACAGGCCCTGCACTCCAACTGTTTGAAACTTCCATAACAAATCTGAAGCAGATGGGGTTTACGGTAAAAGCTCTTACCACTATAAACCCCTGTAGTACCCCTGATAGTATCCCTTTTTCAAGGAACCCTTTAAAGGAAGCCTTAAGGGGTCATAGAGCTGCAAGCTTGTAACTAAAACGGTTTAGGGTTTAGGGTTTAGGGACTCATCCAGTGGCCTCAATAATCAGAATAGGGATGAATAGGGTTTTGGGCTACTGTATAGTATACTTGTAATGGGGAACCGGGCTCCTATAAACTATACTAGTAGTAAGGAACCCTACGGAATAGTGTTGGCCTAAACTTAAACCCAGAAGATCAGCCCTAAAGCCTTAACCCTGCGACCAAAACCTTCAACCCTGGGACCCAAACCCGAGAACCTAACCCTGAACCTCTAGAACCCAAAAGCTAAACCCCTGAACATAGACTTTTCCGATAGTTTTCTGAAACTCCAACACCCTTGAGGATTATACAGGGGCTATGATATCCCAAAAAACTCAAAGGTCACCTGCTCTACTACGAAGGTAACTTTCTGAAAGAAACTCCAACAGGGAAAAATCGACTGGGGCTGGCACCGCCAAGCGCACCTGAGACCGAGCCGTGATCAGGGGTCTGTAGGGTTTGAAGGCTCCTTGAAGGTTTCCTAGAAGGGCTCCTAAATGGGTTGATGGGTGTAGGGTTTCGGGTTTGGTTTAGGGATTTAGGGTTTACGGCTTAAGGTTTCGGGGAAGAGACCGATTCATTCCACGCCCTACTTTTCCAGAGCTCTAGCTACACCCTGCATACTGCAACCGCCTAGACAATGCCGTACGGAAAGCCTTTTGGGGTTTGCCTGGTCCCGGGACAATTTCCTGATAGAAGTCCTTGAAAAAGGTAATCTGGGGCCTGAACCCTAAACTCTAAACGTAAACCCTAAACCTAAACCCTGAACCGAAACCCTAAGCCTAAACCCCAACCCTAAACCGAAACCCTAACCCTAAACCCTAAACCGAAACCCTAACCCTAAACCGAAACCCTAACCCTAAACCTAAACCCTAACCCTAAACCGAAACCCTGACCCTAAACCGAAACCCTAACCCTAAACCCTAACCCTAAACCCTAACCCTAAACTGAAACCCTAATTCTAAACCTAAACCTAAACCGAAACCCTAATCCTAAACCCTAAACCTAAACCCTGAACCGAAACCCTAACCCTAAACCGAAACCCTAAACCGAAACCCTAACCCTAAACCTAAACCCTGAACCGAAACCCTAACCCTAAACCCTAACCCTAAACCGAAACCCTAACACTAAACCACCCTAATCCTACACCTACACCCTAAACCTAAACCCTGAACCGAAACCCTAACCCTAAACCTAGACCCTAAACCGAAACCCTAACCCTAAACCCTAAACCTAAAGCTTAAGGAAATACAGGTGGGGGCTTAAGAAATGGGGGCTTAAGCCTCCTCAAATCACACCAGGCTGAGACCAAGAGGGGATCTGCTGCTAGGAGGAGGGTTGTAACTTGACGGAGCGGCAACGGCAAGCCGTGAGTGAGATGGAAAAAAACCCTAATGGCCGGGGCGTTTGCCAAAAATGCCGAATTGGGCAGTTTTGAGCGTTTTTGGACTGTTTTGGGCGGTTTTGGAAAATGTCACCCTCACTACCGCGTCCACATTGCCGGAAGCTTGCCTCTACTGCATAGCCCGACAGATGCAATATTCCAGCACCGAACTCCGAGCGCGCAGGATTCCGAACCCAAAATAGCGTTTTCCAAACGGTCCCATTTGGGCCCAAATGGGCCCGAATGGTCCCAATGGCTTACGCCCCCATTTCTTACGTCCCCATCAGAGTGCCCTTGAAAAGCCTGAACCGAAACCCTAACCCTAAACCCTAAACCTAAACCCTAGACCCTGAACCGAAACCCGAGGGGTTTAGGTTCGAGGGCGTTGAGACTTCCAGGTCGCCGGCCGGGTACTGCGACGCGACAGCACTGAAGAAGTTCGAAACTCTCATCCCTAGCCGCATCCAGAGAACCTACCTTTGCTAGGGGTCTTTTTATGATTTCCTTACAAAAGCCGTAAAAAAAAACTAGGTAATTCAGCATTCAGGTAAGCCAAGAGTCCCTGAAGGAGTCGGTGTGCTCGAACTTCAAGGTCACTGCCTTGTCAGGCTGCAGTGTTGAGGGTAAGGTTTAGGGTTGAGGCTTCAGGGTTACTGTAAGGGTTTGGTTGAGGGTGCTGAAGATACTGTCAGTGAGTGACAAGGATGATGATGATGACAAAACGAGGATGAAGATGATGAAGATGAATATGACGGCAAAAACGGCGACGACGATGCACATGGTGATGATGGGCATGATGATGATGACGACATCAACGAGCATGGGCATAGCGATGATGATGGTGATGATGACGACACCGATGATGACGGTGATAAAAATGACGATGATGATCATGATGATGATGATGATGCTGGTGATGATGATGGTGGCGACGAGACTGCTGCTGATGAGGCGGTGATGTTGTAACACCGTCATCATGACCACGAAATGGGTCGTGAGCTTGATGGTCGTGTAGCGGGTTGAGGCATCCATATTGGCAAGTATAGCTTAGCTTTTAGATGCTTTTTCGCGGCTGCACTTTTTGAAAGACAATGCACTATCGAATAATGCATGCCTTACAGCACCAACATCACCACAACACATCACCAACACAACTATAATCGAAATTAACATTTATCATTCAGAGGTTTGTCTTCGTCTTGAAAGCAATCGCCATTGCAATGTGCATCTCCATCTCCACAGTCGTGGGTCATCATGAGGTACCCATCATCATCATCATCGTTGTCGTCAACATCGCTGACGCCATGATCATAACCATGGTGAACAGCAGTGCAGCAGGTTCACCATCATCAGCATCATCATCGTCACCACCATCATCAACAGCAGTATAATAATACCCATTGATTCCGTTCTATATCTCTGGCATCATGTCGCTTCGTACAGCTGCAGAAAAAACTTACAGCTGAAGAACCGCAATCAGGAAGTTGCACATGTTGGAAACGAGACTTCTAGTTTACAAGGTCAGCTGTTACGGCGCAAACTAGCAGACAGGCAGGTGTCAAAGACTTTGTGGATAACTTTAGCAGTAGAGGCCTGTGTGCCGGGTTGCTGTAGGCTGGGTTAAAGCTCTGGCCGTTTCTGATTGCAACGAACTCCTGCTGCAATAAACTCAGCTTATGTAGGAATTCATCCGCCCATGTCCTGTACACATGTGTTTCAGCCCCGAAAACGACGCAACATGGAGTCAGTAGTGGAGACGCACGTGGCATCCTTAATATTGCCTCGACACCCCTTACAAGGTAAGCAAGCCATAGATGTGTATATGTTTAGATGAAAGAGACCATAACGCGAAAACACACAAAGCTAAGCACAAACGCAAGGGCCTTATAGTTGAGACCTATAAGATGAACATGCGTTTGTTAACCCGAACGGGTAAGTTCGAGGGTTAAGGATACAGGGCTATGTTCCCACACAGCCCTTAATTCAAGGGGCATTTAATGCTTGCTGCTCCGACTGCCGACTGCTCACGTTTGCAAACGGGAACATGCGTGCCTAATAAACCTGGAGCTGGGCCCTAAGGCCTTAGAGCAAACATAACCTCGAATAAGGGCAAACCCCGCACTCCGAAAATCTGGCGAACATTAAAACTCTGAACCCTGCAATCCAAAAACTCTGGGCAGCGAGCCTGTCTCCGAGTGTTTACTGTCAGCATCTGAAGAACGAAGAACGGCTAAACGTATTCCTTAGGAGTATGGGGTTTTGGGGTCTTAGTTTACTTCAGTATACAATAACGTATTCCCGAAAGCCCTACTCTGACTATCAAGGTCCTACAATACAGAAACCCTACACATGTACTTACATATTTAAGAAATATATGTGTATGTGTGTGTATATATATATAATATGTGTGCGTGTATACATACTTATACATGCAACCCTCAGAAAATCCTATAAGCCCTGTGCCGATTATCAACGACCGTACCTACAGTCTCCATTGTAGCTCCTTTTTGGTTAACCAATTTTATAGTATAGGATCCTAACCATAAAATTGGTTAACCAAATAAGGATTACAATGGAGACTATAGGTATATCTTTGAGATTTCGGGTGGCCTTTTCGAACTGGACCATCGTGAGGGTCATCGGATCCATTGGGCTGTCCATAGCCATGCCCTCCATGGTGGAGGAGAACCTGGGATGGAAGGATAGGGTTTGGGGGTTTAGGGTTTAGGGGTTTAGGGGTTTGGGGCTTTGGGGGTCTTGGGGTTTAGGGTCTGGGGGGGTTTAGGGTTTAGGGAGAACCGGGGATAGCAGGATAGGGTAGGGTTTAGGGAGATTCTGGGAAAGCAGGATAGCAACGACCCCTACCACCCCCTAAACCCCAATCCCTAAACCCTAAACCCAACCCTACACCCGGGCCCGTATTCCTCGCCAATAATAAGCAACTGGGGCCATAACATGGACGACAATTTTGGGGCTTTCCAGGGTCCGGCTCTTTTAAAGTGGCCTTAACAGCGGCTAATTGGAATTCTTTCAATAGCCTTTTGTGGAGGAAACCATACATAATTGCATTATATTCAGGAAGCCTGAGAAACTTTATCATCGAGTACGCCGGCCCCTAGACAATAGAATAGCTGGGTATCCATCAAGACTCTAGAACGAAGGCAATGCACATGGGAAATACGGTAAACAACGGTTGGAATGCACGTCAGCGGCGTACGGCTTCCACTAGAGTACCGGTGCTGTATCTAAACGCTGCAGTATCGTGTGTCAACATATGTGCCATCCGTACGTACTGCTAGCTTAGCATGCAGTCTTCCAAGAATAGTATGCGCTTGAACTGCAACATGCCCTAACTGCAAAATGTCCACAACGTCTTGTCACCGTCTGCAGCACATACTGTCCATGCAAGGCAGGTAGTAACCACGTTGTCTGGACTCACACCCCGAAACCCTTAACCCTAAACCCTAACACGGCCCTGAACCACACCCAACAAAAAGCACAACACCCTAAACCCAACTTTGCTGCAAGCTCTAAGTCTCATGCTTGATTTTTAAGGGTTTAGAGCCACCGGCTCTGAGCCTTCCTTTATCGGGGCCTGAATAATTACCTATACTATCTTGTGGGTTCCTTATAATTATAGAATAATTGGGCCCCAAAACCATATTCTAAGTATTAACGCTCCTATATGAAGCCCGGAATCCAGGCCAGGAACCTGATCTTCCGAAGATGGGGCGAATGGTCCACTTTGATGCCGCTGTTTTTCCTCGGCAGCATTGACTTACGGGGTTTAGGGTTGATAATGGATTAGGGCCCTAAGCCCTATTATAAGCCCTAAACCGTGGCCAATGCCTGAACCTTTGTCCGGTCATAGAATAATGGCTGCATAGCGGCTACTTGAAAGTTTCATTCAGCAGGTACTTGGAACCCCAAAAAGTAGGCTTCAGAGCTTCGCAGAGCTGTTTGGACCATGTCCTAAACGCTAAACCCCAAATCCCTAAACCTTAAACCCTAAACCCTAAACCTTAAACCCTAAACCCTAAACCTTAAACCCTAAACCCTAAACCCTAACCCCTAAACCCTAACCCCTAACCCCTAACCCCTAAACCCTAAACTCCCTGCCCTGAGCTTCTAACCCCTAAGCTGCGAGGACCATCCATCTGTCAGACGTGCAGGGGATGCCTCACATGCTTGGGGCTGTGGGTTTTTGGGCCCGTTCAGGGTTTGGGGTGTAGAATTTAGGGTTCGGGTTTAGGGTTAAGGGCACTTCGGTTTTTATGTTGGCTTTCGCATTTCCGCGTGGCATTTCGGCTGAGGATTTAAGGCCCGCAGATTTCTGTACGGTTGGGTTTTACGGATGAGCTCAACATCCTGAAGATGCCCTGAAGTTACAGAGGGACCCTTTAGGGTTTAAGAGTAAACTGTCCAAATATAAAGACGAAGCGGCGAGACAAGGGCCAAGGTCCAGTCACCCTCGACCTCAACCTGCCACGAGAATGGGTGCATGGGTCTACAGTAGAAGCCAGAAAGTTGGAACATGGCTTGAGGAGGATTAGTGCTAGGATCCCTTATACTTTACCTTAAGGGCCTGAGGATAATGATGTTCCAACTTTCTGGCTTCTACTATAGGTTAGTCAAACCGCAGCAACCGCTACCACAAGGGACAAGAGTCGGCATGGTCCGTATTGAGACACCGTTACTGCAAGGTATTGACATAAGGTCCCCTTTTCAGGGCCTTTGCGGCTTCGCATCCGAACTACAGATGCTGCCGCATCGGAGGCTGCTGTGACCCCCAACGCCAAGATCTCAGGTAACCACAAAGCCTATACCTCAACGCCCAAAGCCCAAATCCGAACTCCGTGCACCGGCCAACCGAAATCCTGAAACTCTATAAACCGTCATCATGTGGACACGAAAGCCCCTAACTCACTCCAATCCCCTCAGCGGTAGGCAGGAGCTTTGCTTGCTTGGAGAACGCAGATTAATACATCAACACAAGAGCAACAGCCCTAAACAGGGTTCTTTTTGAGGAATTTAAATATGGTTTCTTCGTAATGGTTAACATAAACTAAATCCCTTAGTAGGTACCCGGTAAAACAGCACCCTAGCGTCGATCCGAAGATAGCTACGGGGGTCTCAGAGGCTCCAATATTCCGTAAATCAGATTAGGGATCCTACTGATAAGGTATACTCCTTAAATAGGAGATATGGAGTCTCTGGGTTTGGGGTTTAGGCCCTGAACCCTGAACCGTGGCAACCTCTTCGATACCCATCGACGACGGGCCCTGATCGATATCGTAGAACGTCATGGCCACGTGATCCTGGCAGTCTTACCTAAGCCTAAACCTTGAACGCCTTGAGCCTTCAGCTATACGAGAGCTTCGGGCAGCTCCCTAAACTTTAAACCCTATGACTCCAACTGGTGGGATCCGCGGATCTACATGAATAGATCCCGTCCACAAACAGTTCAAACGGAAAGTTTAGGGTTTAGGGTTAGTATAAACCCTACATGAGGGACCGGCCTCCACTTTGCTTGGAACTCGCCTGGTTAAGCAGGATTTTCTCTCCATGAGGCCAACACCCAATATAAACTCTTCCTTCCTAAGAAGTCCTGTATACACATACCAAAACCTACAGTGAACACCACTTCCTGAACACTACCTTCACCCCAAATAACCTACCTTCTTGAGGAGGAAATCACAATAAGGAGCCCGGAAAACGCCCGTTTTCGGGTCCAGGTCAACCCTACACCGGGGAGCGTACGTACGGCAAGCATCATACAGGCCAACTACCAGACAAGTCCAGTCTGAGGCAGGGCTAGCATTTGGGGTCCAGGAATTAGGTCCGTGTAGGGTTTACGAGTTTAGGACAAGAAGGCCATTCCAGGAAACAAGAGATGGATAAACGTGGTGCTTCTCAACAAGGTTCTTCTTCGACATCCTAATGCAGCATACTTCCTGAACCCGAAACACGGCCCGTGCTTCCGTGAGAGTCGTTTTGCATGAGGGTCCCTGCAAAATGCTCAGAAAACAGGCAGACCTCCCAGAGCTCCGAAAGCCACCAACCCTAAATCTAAAACCTAAAACCCTAAACCCTACACCCTGAACCGAAGCCTAAAACCTAGACTCTAAACCCTCTTAAACCCCAACAACCCCTAAACCCCAAAACCCTCAAAACCCCCTGCAAAATGCGGCTCCAAGGGGCCAGGATGATAGGCTGCTTCGTCATATGATCTCGGAAGGTTACCCTCAGATCCGCTTGCGAGAGCTCCGCCTGGATGTGAGGGGTTTAGGGTTTAGGGTTTAGGGTAGGGATTCTGGCTCCGGGTTTAAAACGGAGGGTTTGGGTTTTTGAAGGTGAGGACTGTCTGTGTCTCTGTGTGCGCTTGTCCTTTCGCTCGGCGGAGAGCGGGAAGGGGTGTATATGGCTTCCGGATAGGGAGTTTTGAGGTCTTTTTCAATATACGATCAACATAGTATATGGGAGTTTCCGAAAATTCGGGGTACCTTGTTTTGGGGTCCTGATAATAAGGATCCTACTATTTCGGGTACTATACTAGGGTCCTCTATTTTCGGAAACTCCCATATGTTCAATATAGTATATTCAGGAACCACCAGGAACAACATTGGTAATCATTCCGACCGCTGTGTTTTCACTCCTTTCGGGGAGGGGCTTCGGGTCTACGAAACCCAGGGACTCCGATATCCCTTAATTAACGAATATTCCTTAAAACATATTAGGGATCCGACTATAGTTTGAGGTATATTCCTTAATGCCCTTGTAGAACCCTTATAGATCCCTTTAACGAACCCTTTAAGGAACCCCTAGGTATGTTCCTTCACTAAGGGATAGTGGAGTCTCTGCGAAATGGAGCTGAGGACTTCAGAGTCCAGGTCCGGGGGTGGGGATGCATGACAGGGAGATTATAGTTTTATAGACACGGTTTAGGGTTTAGGGTTTAGGGATTATAGTTTTATAGATTCTAACGCAATGTATCCGGAAAACTACAAATATCATTTCTTTTCGGCTGTTTAATTCACATCACTTGCATATAACCTGCACTTTGAAGTAACCGGGGGTGAAAAGTGCTGCAATTACAGACTTGTATTTCGTACGTAGTGGCTCCTTTAAGGAACAGGAACAAAAAGTATTCAAGTATGGTTCTCCAAACCCAGGTATTTAGCTGTTAAGAACCCTAAACCCTAAGCCCCTAAACCTGCCAGAACATGAGGTTCTAGGGCTTTTTCGGGATATAGCTTCTCTTCCGGATCCATCACGATGTGGATGTTGCCAGGTTTTTGCAGGTACCCCTTTCTACTTATGCAGACCTCGATATCCTATGTGAGGGTATGCTTCTGGGCATACGCATCTCTTCAAGCCAACCAAGAACACTAGGATCGCTGTCAGAATGAATCCAAAAGCATGCCTGAACTTGAAAGACAGTTTCGAACATTGCCTAGCTTTCTCAGGCCAAGCTTGGGCCCAGAGCCTGAATCCCCGCAGATGTTCCAAACTTAAGCAGGGCAAGATTTCTTGTACAAATATGAACCGCAATTGCAATTTAGCGCGCTTGTGGGGATGTATGATAAGGATGCTGCCACAACCGACGGTGTGGTCTCATGCTTGGACCTGCCATTTCCCTATTGCTTCTACAAGTAGCACGAGCACGAAACACATTCAGAACATCCTCGTCAAAGCAACCACATCCTTCCAAGAGCACACATCCCTTAAGCAACTTCCTTCCGTACTACCCTAAGCCTTAAACTCTAAGTCGTTGTCAAGCCGAAGGACCACATTGAGGGACCCATACTTGCCGTGCATCCCGAACATCTTGCTGTCATGCTCCCGGAAATCGTTCATCGCATTGAACCTTAAAGGGGGTGTGATTCTTACTTCCGATTGCCTCCAGTCTACAAACTCTGGACGAGCATGCCAAATGACACTGCGCCGGTAAACAGCTGATGTGAGCCTCCCAGAGAACGTCCCTGTTCAACGAAGAGCTCATGAGGCTGCTGACGCTGCACAGGCATTGCCAATAGGATGAGCGGGATTCAGGGCCAGGGTTCGGAGCTCATGTGGTCCTTAGGGGCCTCATTGAATCGATAATCTCAAGGTCTTAGGGCTGCATGTTTCCCAAAGATTCCCAAAGACCCCCCTGCACCCTAAGCCCTCAACTGGGTCTTGAACCCGCAAAGCAAAGACAGGGTTCCGCAACACTGATTCGAACAGGCTTCTGGGACCTATTCTACTGCAGTTGTAATGGAACTACAATGGAATACGGCTACTAGGCTACTCCATTTGCAGCATGTGGGCACATCATCGCAGTTTCCATAGTCTATGGCCTAAACCCACAACCTAAACCGTGAGGCTATGCAACTTTGCCGGTCGGCCGTTCCTGAAACCGCGACCTTGGTCCTGCGCAGCACCCGTATCTTTCCCTGGAGCCATCCGAACGGCTTAATAGCGTCATCCCAGAGCCTAAAACCTCGGCCGCAACCCAACCTTCCTTTCCTTCTCTCCTATTTACAATCTACAGCTTGCAGCCTGAACCTAATTTCCTGAAGAAGCTCTCGATTAAGCCCAAAAGCCCTGTGGAGATCTTCCCGCTCTAAAGCCTGCAGAGATTTTGCTTCTCTGCTCCAAAACGCCAAGCTACACCATTTCCATCTCCCGACCGTTGTAGTGTCCTTGTAGCTTTCGGGGACTCAGGACTCACGGACGGTTTGGGGAGTGTCAGAACAGAAGGGACCCATATCTAAAACTACGCAGCAAGATCTCTATTATCACAGCGCCTAAGATCACTCCTTTTGAGAATCACGTTTGGGGTCCTGGGCTTGGAAGCATTGCCTCGCGGCGTTATTATGGGAGGGGTGATGTTCTACTAATTACGGTTCACATCGGTTCGTCCGTTTGCCTTTCGACCTCATGAGCTCCCTCCTGGCGAGTATAGCTACCCATAGGCCCCAACGTAGTTCCTTTTTGGTGTTCATATTTAGAATTCTATAAGGAAATCCCCAAAAGGGACTACTTTGGGGCCTATGGGTATGCCTAAAGGCCCAGCTCTTGTGTGCGTCACCTCGCTGGCGAACAAAGCTTTCTTTGTAAGAGCTGTTGAATAGGATCGTCGGCTTCTGAGTACACTGCTTTGTCCAGGATAGGCTTGGTGAGTAAGGACAGCAACGGTAATGGCACTGCCTCTGATAATAGGTTAAAAATAGAGTTGTAGTGTAATATCCACAACAATAAGGGCAACGATGGGGTACGGGGTACTTGTCCTTGTAGGAACAAGACACACAGCGTATCGCTGTGTCAACAGTGCGTGACAGTGGGCTTGGAACTGCAGCATTCGCATCGCAATCAGCTACCGTACAAGCGAGCCCATGCAGGATGGAGCAGTCACTTACATCCCTGACGTAGGTGACCACGACTGCACCTCCTGCTCATGCTGGCAGGTTCTCAAAGGGTCAGAGAAAAACCACAGTCCAGCCTTTCCAGTGCCAAATCTTGAAGCAAGTTTTATTCCACACTGGAGAAGAGAAGCGAGTGGGAAACGACTGCACCTGCTGCTAATATTGCCTCTAATCATGGCAGCGACGACGACAATGGCTTTCTAGCACCACTTCTTCTACACATGCCTAGGCCTATCGCATCTTCTTACTAGACTGATAATACTTCAGCGGTGCACACTCTCACTGCTGCTAGAACGAATATGGTGGCAACTTCATCCTTAGTACTTCCTTCTTAGTAACTACTTACGTACGTACCAGGGACTAGTAGCTGACACAATCTCGTGATGCGACGACACAGACACCGACGACTGCTACTACTATTGATGCTACTGTTAACGGACCAGGTTCAGGGCTGATGGCTTTGAGCTAAGACCGGGGGTAGCATCTGCGCACAACTCGATGCTGCTTGAGCGTAGCCGCTACTGTGCCTGTGCTGCGAACCGCTCGAAGGCTGTCAACCAATGGGAACACCAATGCTTGGATGCATGCGAGCTTCGTACTCTGTACACTAGGCCTTCTTCTCCATAATCAGGGCCCTTGTTGCCGAGGTTGTTGTGAGCAACCTGGGACAATCAATGACTTCCTAGTTGTGATTCTAATGTTGCATCAATATCAAGGTTCCACTGTTTGGAAACCCGCCTGTCAACCAGGAAAAGGCAATTTCGGGTGTCAGACTGCTCACATCAGCACACACATCGCTCTTGCATACCGACTTGCTTCAATTGCTTCGAAACTATGTAAGCTGTAATGAAGAGAGCTGAGTCAAAGAAGTGTGGCTTAAGTATTCAGCTAGCCACGACCAGAATATTCTGACTAACATTCACCTCGTCATCCTCATCATCTTCTTCCTCATCATCATCAACATCGTCACCATCACCACACTATCACCATCACCATAATAATCATCATCGTCATCACCATAATCATCAGCATCATCTTCATCCCTAGGCCCCAACAGCCACTCTCAAACACAAATCCCAAAACCCTGAAGTCATACAGTGAACCCCAGAAAGTTGGAACATCGATTTAGGATGATTCATGCTGGGATTCCCTTTACTTTACTTTAAGGGCATGAGGAGAATGATGTTCCAACTTTCTGGCTTCTACTGTAAACCTAAGGCAACCCTGCATCAGCATCTTGCTCGTGCTTCTGTGGTTGGTCTTGCTGGTGCTGCTACTGCTTCTTGCCCAACATGCGCAGAGACCCCGGGGCCATAAACAAACCTAAGCATCAAGATCTAAGATGTGAACCCAAGGCCCTAAACATAACCCTTCCCCAACCCACAAAGCCCTGAAACCCAAACCCTCAACCCTAAACCCTCAACCCTCATCCCTCAACCCCAAGCCCTCAACCCCAAACCAACCGCGCAAACCGCCAAGGCCCCCAAACCCTGCTCTTGGGGTTCGCGCCCATAAGAAGTCTAAGCTCGGAAAATCCTCACCTTAGGCGCTTCGCTGCCCTCATAAACTCTGAAAGCCTTTCCGATTAGAATAGGGTCTTCGGTGTAGGAACAAGAAACACTTTTTCAGTCTATGACGGGGTACTGGTACCAGTACGTTTCAAAACTGACGTTATTAGCAGCGACAGTGAGAATAGCAATAAGGATGGTCCCCAGTAGGAATGCTGGCAGTAAACACTGAAACACTCCTAGCACTGCTGAAATCCTCAAAAATGGTGACAGTAGCAACTAGAATGGGGGTAGTAAATCTACGCAGTAAGTCATAACGATAGTAAGCAGCATGACAATACAGGGAACGATAAAAGCCTCTTGATAAAGATCATCTGTTCTCCGTACCATATGTGCAGCCCCATACCCCTAAACCCCTAATCCACTTAACCCCTAAGCCCCCTATAGACACATTCTACGAAACCTAGAGGTGAATACTTCGAACTCATCGATCCTTTCTTCGTGACCCCAGTAAGCTGATTTCCTCGCAGATTACGGAAACCTCTAACAAAGGGACCTTAATATTTAGAATAGGGTGTTGAAGCATATTTCGCTGAAATTATCATAAGGAGCCTGATTGAATAAGATTTCAGGCCTCGTGCCGAATGTAGCATATTGGGCTTTCTGGGCTGACTGTGCTAATTAGCGTCAAAACCTTGCGAAGCTTCAAACACACAAACATGTAGATCCCACTACTCCTAATATGGGGGCCTGCAGTTGCAATAAGGAGCCCTACGGAACAATATAGCTAATTACTTAGGCTTCTATAGGAACCAGCTGTGGCATCCCACACCGCAGACCAGGGTTTTGCTTTCTGAGTTTGTCACTGTTCCTGCGTTCCTGATTTCAGGGTTCCTGTTGCTGTTTAAAGGTTCGGGGAAAGGGGTGGGCAAAGCTTACCCATAGGCCCCAAAGTAGTTCCTTTTTGCGATTACCTTCTAGAATTCTAAACATAAACCCCAAAAAGGAACTACTTTGGGGCCTATGGGTAAACTGGGTAAACCCTAAACCGGAGCTGCAGGGGCTTACGGGTTTTTAGGGTTTTGGGATGAGCGGAGCTGGTGTCTTTCGGCCTTTCGGGGTGCGCGAAACCATAAACCTTACAGAATAGGGTTAGGGTTTAGGGTTTAGGGTTTAGGATCCAAGTGCATCAGAAGGGTGGTCCCCTAAACCCGAACCCCCAAAGGCCAAACCCAAAGTTGCACTAAACCCAAAAAGTTATAAACCCTAAACTCAAAATCGCTAACCCTTAACCCACAAATGTAGACCCCGAAATCCCTAATCCCTGAAACCCAAAACTAAACCCTAAACCCTAATCCCTGAAACCAAAAACTAAAAGCCTAAAGCAGATGCCATTTGAAGCAAAGGAGCACTTGGGTGCCTCGTCCAGAAGTATGAACCTCAAAGGAAAACCCAGAGTTGCGATGAAGATGGGCGGTTTAGGGTTTAGGGTGTAGGGTTTAGGGTTTGGGGCCTAGGTTTACAGCTTTTTTTTCATCAGGCCTCCTTCCTCAGTGCGAAGGGCCTGGGCTTGAGGGTTTAGGCTTTTAAGGGTTCGGGATTAATGGTTTTGGAGGATTTTGATCAGCCATGCGAATGCAGGCACCTCTGGCGGAAAACCCAGCCTTTAGCAATTTGGGAGGATCAGAAGAGACGCAGAATCCTAAATGTAAACCGACATAGCAGGATCCGGAACACAGGATCCCAGAAAAAACTGACCCTAGTTTTAAGAAAACACCTCACAAAGAACCTTCTAAAGGAACCCCTTAATTACAAGAACCCCTAGGTTTAAGAAACACTTCTTAAAGAACCCCCTAAAGGAACCCTTAAAGGAACCCCACTAAATAAAGGAACCCCTATAAAGTTCCGGGCTTCCTAGCCAAACTCCAGCGGTTCCGAGAGCAAAGCGGGGAAGTCTCACCGATGGATCTCAGGACATCCAGAGCTCGCTGGAGCGCGTGGCCACCGAAAAAGAGCCTCGGATTTCGAAGAGTTCCGAAAGTCTCACTAAACCCTAAACCCTCGAAATCCTAAACCCTAAGATTTCCAACAGTCTTCCAAGGATGCTGTAACTTGTTGCTGAGTTTTTTCACTAAAATCCAAACCTCAAACACTAGACTAGAAAGAGGGTAGACTATAGTACAAGTATATAGCGACTCCAAAAGAGTACCGGCGTTTAGGCTTTAGGGTTTAGTGCTTGGGTTATTATATTGGGTACAGCACCCTTGCAGCATTAATTACCTCAAGGCCTCAAGTGGCTAGTGCAGGCATAGTGGCCTTGTAATGCTACTCGCTCGGGACTCCAACTGTGAGGGGGTTTGACCCAGCCGTACCTTTCTGCATAAGTTACCGAAGCCCCTATAGCCACCTGTGTTGAAGTGCTGCAGCTGACAACTTGACTTGCAATGCATTTCCCTGATATTATGTGGCGGTCTAACAGCAGCACTAGTTACCCAACCCTCGGGACGCACACTTTCGAAGGTCCCCTAAACCCTAAACCCTGCTTATTCGGGCTGGGTCCCAGCCAGGTAGCGCTACGCATCCGACAAGTCCTCAGTTGCTCAGATCGGCAAACAGGAAGCTCCACAAATCCACTTCCTAAACCTAAAATTGTCCAGAGTTTCCAATTATACGCCTAACCCTAAAGGAGGGTCTCGGGCTTAGGGTGTATGTTCCCAAACAAGATTCAGATATTTTAACTACTACCCAAACAAATTCATATATTTTAACTACTATTTGTTTATTCTTAACCATTCATTAACAAAGCTTTCCTGGGTATCTACCAAGACTCCGAGCTTGACGGCCCGTCGTCTCGTCTCCCAGTCAACTTTCCGGGTTCTCCTCGAACACCTAGCACGGTCAACTCAGCAGCTCAGGAGTTATTGTAGAGTTTAGGGTTCATAGGGTTTAAGGTTCAGGGTTTAGGGTTGAGGATTTAGGGTCAACTCTGCTAGCATTGGTTCCTTTCAGGTTCCTGAAGTCCTGGAGAGGCTCCTACTAACAGTGGTTTTCGATCAGGGCGGCTAGCAGCCCTTATAGTCGTCTTATTGAACAGCAGGTCAATAAGGCAACGAAAACAATAGAAAGATCCTAAGCCTTCAACCCCTAAACCTCAAATCCTAGGCCCAAGCCGCAAGCCCGAAACTCCAAGAACACCCTCAACCCTAAACCTTTTTGAAGCCCAAGAAAAGGCACTAAACCCTAAACCCAATGTAGTTCCCAAGAAAAGGAACTAAACCCAAAACCCTAAACCACAAGAAAACCCAACAGAAAAGGAACTAAAACCCTAAAGCCTAAACCCTAAACCATCAACCCTAAACCCTAAACCCTCAACCCTAAACCCAAAACCCTAAACCCTCAACCCTAAACCCAACGAAGTTCTGGCCTCTGCTGATTCAATAGCGCCTCCTCCTCGACCATGACAAGATCCTCTCGGCTCTCGGCTTTAAGGGGTGGCCGGGGTTTAGGGTTTAGGGGTTTAGGGTTTGGGGGTTTAGGGGTTTAGGGCTGTATACTGGGTTTTATAGGGCTTCATGGGTTTTCTTGCTCTTTGAATAGGCTGTTTATAAAGTTTACGATTTGAGCCTTTAGGGTAAGAGGACTCCCTGAGCTGGAGTTCACCTCAAATGTCGCTCTGATGGATGGACGGAGCTGTCTCTTTGTCCACGCCGTCTGTTCGGCTACGAGTTGGTTCTAGGCCTTAGGGCCTGGGCTTGTGTGAAGGCCGTCTGTTCCTAGCTTTGGTTAGTAGGGAATGGAAGAATGGTAGAAATAGTAGTGATAGTTGTACCCCATTCCTCCATTCCCTACTAACCAAAGGTAAGTGTTAGGCTACTAGTAGGGTTTTGTGGAAGGCCGTCTGTTAGGCTACTGGTCATGCTGATTCTGCAATGACGGTGTTTCCAAGAGACGAATGTCCCCTGCTTTACTAAACACAGACCCTACTAGTCCTACTACAATCTAAAGAATGTCGAAGTGTGTTGTGTGTGTGCATACAAATACAAGCATGTGCAGATGAGCAATGTACACAGAAAATACAACAAAAACGTGCACACACAGAGTCGCACATATGTAGATAGGCACCAGCGTGAATGCACCCGCAAAAGCAAGGTCGCCCCACGCCCGGGTGTCCCGCATTCCGCCACCGCTCGCATTGCCTTCGATCGGCCTCGGCTTGTCTGGCTTCTTGCTAGGAAAACTGTCTAATGCAGGAGCCTTACTAGTAATAGTTAGTTAGAATAGGTTTTTCGGGTATAGAGCCCCCAAGACCCTATTCTAATTATTAAGGTCCCCACATTAGGGTCCCAGTAGCTCCTTAATAATAACGGTACCATTCTTCCTAGTGTTCGGCTGTAATAAGGAGACCCCAGAATACAAAAGGGCAAACGGGTACTAGGTTCATTGCGGGAACTTAACTTAAACATCCTTAATAGTCAGGGTTCAATTTCTGAAAGGCACAGAGACACAGGGATGCTACCTAGAGAGCCCTAGATAAGGGTTCCGACCCAGAAAGAGCCTTATCTTTAAGGCCCTTCAAACACCACAGTCCGACGCAGCCGCACTACAAAGCCATCCTGTATTCGTATTGTTCTGTGCGTTCAAGGAAACCGCTAAAACGTAAAACAATTGAACACATTTGCGTGGAGCACCTAATGCCTCTCGAGCGATACACGAAAGGAGCCTTTGGCAATTACCTGTCTCACTGACTGTCTTATGAAGGAGGGCTTGGTCGAAGTACTAGAGGTATTCGGTTATGGTTTTGCGCTACATTGCAGTTTAACTACATAGGGACTACTACGGGATACATTCACTATCGGATCCGCCCTTGCCCTACGTTGAACCGTAGAGTCTAAACCACAAATTCTTGCAGAACCCCTTATTCAGCAGACCCTGTGAAGGACTTAAAAGGAAGCTTCCAAGGAATCCCTAAACGGGAAGGAACCCTCAACAGGAACCCTTCCAAGGAAGGCTTAAGAGGAACTCTTCAACCCGAAACCCTAAATGGGAGCTTCCGAAAATTAGGGGTACCTTATTTGGGGGTCCTTACAATAGGGATCCTGCTATTTAGGGTACTGTATTAGGGCCCCCTATTTTCGGCAACCCCTAAGTTCCCTATTCCCGAAACCCTAAACGAAAGGCACCCACACGACCTGAGCCAAGCTTCTGGAAGAGCGCTTCGAAAGACATGGTCGCAGCGCTGCGATGTATGAAAGCGTACGGGGCAAAAGGTGCCGGAAATGATGGCTTTGGGGTTTAGGCGTTGGGGCTTAGGGTTTAGAGGGTAGGCGCTTAAAACTGATGGCTTGATTAGGGGTTGTAGACTGAGTGCCTGTCAGGCTGGAGTTCAGACTGGGTACATATATAGATGTACAGATGCGCAAATACACCTGCATCCAACACCTAGGTACATAGCTACCATGTGTATTAGTATAAATATCTGCATAAACACTACGTATCCATACATCCACGGATCTACCCCTTTGTAGGGACCTGTATAGCTCGGTCTATGACAGGCATCATTTTGGGTATATAATATAAGAACGACATAGGGACCTTAACAACAATGGCAACAACAGACTTCTGCGGCCTGGGGTACAAGAAATACATGGGGACTGGACTAAGACGTATGTGGTGGTGGTCGTTGGTGGCCTTTGGCAGGTGTCCTAACAGTCGGTAAATCTAAGTTTTGGGTTTAGGGGCTTTGGGTTTTTTCGGATTTAGGGCTTTAGGGTTTCGGATTTCGGGTGACAGCTCTATGCTGCCTTCGTATTCTTAGTTACAAAAACCATGAAGCCTAGACCTGAAACCGAAACCCAAAACACCAGCTGGAATCAGCCCAAGAACTCGTAAACCTGCACCCTGAACCCTAAACCTAGGTCATGGTTGGAATAGGATTAAAAATGTACATTTTTATTCCTTCTTGGGTTTTAAGTACCCAAGTACCCAGAAAAATGTAAAATGTTACCCAACGATGACAAAGAAACCGTGTAGGGCCTACAGCACCCTGATGGCTAAGGATGTGAGGTTGCTCGCAGCACCTTTCTGCCACTGCTCCTTGGGTGGCGGACTTATCCTGCACCTCAAAGAACCGATGGGGCTCTTGGACGGTTTAGGGCTTAGGCTTATGAGCTTCAGGGTGCCTAAACCCTAAACCTCCATCAACCCCAAAATCATAAACCTACCGAAAACCAAAAAAACACCCCTACAGCCTGAACCCCTTAAGGACCCAATAATAAGGTCCCTGGAAGCCTAGGGTAGGATTTTGGATTTCGGGCTTTGGGGGCTTCTCGGGTGCTCTGGGGAATCCTCATTTAGAGAACTACCTAATTCCTGTCATGCCCCTAGACCCTAAGGCTCCATAGTAGTTCCTTTTGGGGGTTCATATATACAATCCTATAAGGTAATCCCAAAAAGGAACTACTATGGAGCCTCTTAGACCCTAGGGTTTAGGGTTGGGGTTTGAGGCTCCAGGGTTTAGGAGTTGAGGTTTTGGGGGTTTAGCGTTGAGGAATTTAAAGTTTGAGGTTTAGGGTTCAGTAGTGTTAAACGTTTTGAAAAGTTCAGAGCTTTTGTGTGTAAGGGTTGAGGTGTGTGTTTGACCTATCACGGGCCTGAAATCTTCGGAGGTGTCAGGACCTTAAAGCAGAGGGGGTAAGGGCTAATATGCGTCTTTTTGGTTTATGGCGAAAGGGCTGATACACATTGGATTCGCTGGACTCCCTGCTGATGCAGTACAGCACGCCACCCAAGACACTCCTAGCGAATGGGGTCCCAGATGCACTTGCTTGTTGCTTCTGATCTTGTGTTTATTTACTCATCTATGCATCTTGGACTGAAAATGTCGCTACCTGGGCGTGGACTTAACGTACATGGACATGCGATGACGCAAGAATCCGCAACGTGCGTAGGGTGTAGGTCTGATTTGCGAGTCTAAACATGCCATACGATGTAAGAGAAAGGAGGGACCCCCTCAAAATCGAGCACGGCTGTCAGCTTGCAAAAGCCTTCTGGTTTTCTGTAAACTTGGATTTCAATGAGTGTAGTAAGTGTAGACTCATACACCCTATGTATGCCGTAAACCACATAAACCCAAAAACCCTAAACCCCAAAAGAACCCGAAACCCCTGAACCCTTATCCTTGCACACACACACACAAGGGGTCTGTTTTTGCACTGCTGACAAAGTATAGGATACTTGTTTACAATCGTTCGTGTTGTCTTCACGATAGACATGCCTGTTGCAATCCTATGTAAGCATCCGCTTACTATTGTTTACTCATGCATGTCAGCCTGTCTGCATATGATCCCAGTTCGGCCACCCCCCCCCCCNCCCCCCCCCCCCCCCCCCCAATGGTTCCCCCTGCCTGTGGCGTGGTAGGTTGCTTCCCCCTCCCTGTGGTGTGGTGTGGCCCGGAGGTTTCCCCCCTCCCCCCTGTGGCATGGTGTGGGTTCGGGTTTTCTTGCGGTGGTTCCCCCCTGCGTTTTTGGGTCTGTTTTGGGTGTTTGGTATACTCATCCCTATGATGATAATGATGATGAGGACGATGATCACCATCATCATCATTAACTCAAGCACCTCAATGTTTCTTTGGTTGGTCGTCCGGTGTCTTTTGCCCACGTGCCTGCTAACGATGATCGCTTTATGGATCGTAGGGCCACTATCTTCGTGACAGTTGTCGCTTTGGGAACAATAGCCATAAGGTTGCAATGGGCGAGCTGTCACACGGATCGGGCCTGTCAGGGAACGCCGTCCTCGTGACAGTTGCCTTGTTTAAGTCCCTCATGTTGGAGTCGTCTGGCTTTGGGAAATGTCCACAGTCACAAGGATCGGGCGTGTTTGGGACGCAATCCTCGTGACAGTTGACGGCTTGGGCGGCCTCATGTGATTTTCGTGCCGGAGAAAATTGTACTGTGACACGGGTCGGGCGTCTTCGGGACGCGATCCTCGCGACAGATGACGGTTTTGGGGCCCTCACGTGCCAAAAGTGTCCGCAGTGACAGATTCGGCTTGGGGAGTGGGGNGATACCATTTGGGGGGGGGGCGGGGGTCGGCGAACCGAGAACCGGGATCATATATGTATCTGTCTATCTGCCAAACTGTCCTATCTTTCTTAGATGTCAATCTCGCTCTCTCCCTCTCTCTCTCTCTCTATTTCTCTAATTCTCTCTCTCTACCTATCTACCTACCTATCTACCTATCTGTCTATCTATGCACTCAACAACATATACATATATATATATATACAGATGTATTAAACTCCATATGAACCAAGCCATCTTGATTATCAGACCGCTCTGCTTGAGATATCGCACTAGAAGGCTTTTGATGGGCGCGATGCAGGCTCGAAACTTGTGGTCCCTCGAAGGAAGTCTCAAAGTGGTTCCGCCTAAGGGTTTGGGGTCAAGGCTCAGGTCTTAGGGCTTCGTGGTTTGGGATTGAAGGCTCACTCAACCTCAGGCACGGGCCTTCGATACTCAACATCGGGAAACTGCTAGCCAAGGGGGCGGCTCAATGACTGGAACATATCAGCCTCCAAGCCTAAGCAGAGTTATTGACACCGGTTTAGAGTTTAGAGTTGATGCTGTAGAGATACAGCACTAAACCCCAAGACTCCAAACCCTAAGCCCTAAACCCTAAAGCCATAAACCCCAAGACTCTAAATCCTGAAGTCTTAGCGATCGAAGAATGAGCTCCTCCTCTACAACGAGGGCCATAACACTTAGAACATGGTTCCGGGTTTTCGGGTATATCATAAATAACAGACTCTACGGAATACTACTGCTGAGGCCCCTATATTATCTTGAGTTCAGGGCGCATGGTTTAGGGTGTTTGGACCGTTTGGAATAGGAGGATTTAGGTGGTGCCAAACCCCATTAAAGCTGAAGTCTTAAACTCTATGAAGCCTTTAACCTGAAAAGGCTTCAGGGTTTAGGGGTTTAGGGGTGTTTTTTTGGGGTTTAGTTTAGGGGTTTAGGGGTTTAGGGTTTAGGGTTTCTGAGCTGACATCGCGAAGTGAAGTTCTGAAAAGCTTGTTCGAGACTTCCCTCACTCGAGACTACAAGAGCTATCGCCCAAAGCTCCGGCTCGGTAAACTCCTTTCAGAGAAAGATGAGCCGAAGTAAAAACTGCAGCGAGCAGCTGTTAGGAGCTAAGGGGGCTCTTTCTTCAGGGGGGGTGGGGGCGGGGGGAGTAATTGTAAGTATAAGGGTTCCTTTTCGGGAGTAATTCTAACTATAACTAGAAGGGTTGGTATTTTAAATGAAGTTCCTTAACCCCTAAACCTTAAACCCTTCTAGGAACCCTTAAAGTGAGAATGTGAGTTGCTTTATTAACATACCTGTTCTCCAATAAGCAGCATGCAATACCTGGCTCTTGTGTCACGGGATTTGGGTTCAGGTATTTAGGTTCGGTAGGGCCGCCCAGAGACTCCAATATCCCTTAATTAACGAATATTCCTTAAATCATATTAGGGATCCTACTATAATTTAAGGTATATTCCTTAATTAAGGGATATTGGAGTCTCTGGAAGTAACCCTAAACCCTGAACCGTTTAGGTTCGATAGGGCCGCTGGCCCTGTTCTAAGCTCGGGTCCCTTCGAGGTCGGTCGATGAGGGTGTAGGTGTTACGGTTTAGGATTTAGGGTTTAGGGTTTAGGTGTTACGGTTTAGGGCTTAGGGCTTGGGGTTTAGGGTTTAGGTGTTACGGTTTAGGGTTTAGGGCTTGGGGTTTAGGTGTTAGGTGTTAATCCCAGGTGCTTTGGCGCTTTAACCATGTGAATTGGACCGTTTTTGGAGGTGTGTTATAGTAGCCATTGAATATAATACGGAACCATAAGGAACATCAACCCTAAGCCCTAAGCCCTAAATCGTAAGCCCTAAACTCTGAGCCCGAAACCCTAAACCGCTTCAGGCCTAGTAGGCTGCAACAGAAGCCGTTTGAGAACTGCACTCGAAAGAAGGGGCCCCCGTAAGTAAGGGACGACGCAAGCCCACTCTTTTCGGCAACCCTAAACCCATAAACCCTCAAAGCCTGAATCTTAATTCGGACACCCTGAACCCTCAAACTCGAACACTACACCGTCAAGTGGCTCTGCTGCTGTCTGCCCTAGTCTTCTTTGTCCAGTTCTCTGCATGCAATACCACAAGATTTACAGATTGTCTGAAATCTGGGTTGACTACATAAGCCCGTGGTCACAGCAAATCGCCGAAAGAACCCAGAACGGTCAAAAGCGACATCAACTTGAAAACAGCCCCTCAAATCCAATGCCTGAGCCCTTTTCACCCAGCACTCTGCTGTGGCGGCGGGCGACGCCGCCGGCTCGTTTGCCTAAACAGCACCGGAGATCCCACCCTCATTTTCCACTTTCCCCCACTAGGCACCTGAATAGCCCCTTTATAATAAGGGTACCCTTTTTCCTGATATTCCTGTTCAATAATGGAACCCCAAACAAAAAAAGGGTAAACGGGTGCTACACAGGAACCTAGCCCATATTATCCTCAGTACTGCCCGAGCACAAACGAGCAATGCATACCCCAGCGGCTGCTAGGGTTTACCTCAACCCCAAATTACCTACCTTTTTAAGGACTTATACAAGGAAATCATAATAAGGAACCCTAAAAAGGTAGGTTCTTTAGGGTCCAGGTAGGGTTTGTGGTTTATCAGCGTCCAGGGGCCGGAAAGCTTAAACCTCTCAGAGCAAACCTGCCAAAACCCCTGATAAGCTATACGATCTACATGAAACCCAAACTAAACCCTAAAATCCTGAGGCCTATATTGCATCGAGAGAGAGGACCGCTCCGGTGACATTCGCTTGCTACAGCTCCGAAGACTTTCCCCCAAGGGTCCAAAGTAACGGGGTCTTTGTAGGGTTTAGGGTCAAGGGTCGAACAAGGGGTTTAGGGTCTAGGGTTTAAATTTTAAAAGGGCAGTGTCTCATAACAGGTTTCCAGGATTGTACACAACCACATGAATAGTGTACTTGGACTCGTAGGGTTCATGGCTTGCAAGGCACAGATTCCTCCATGTACCCTCCCGTTCATGTTTTCGAGGTATAGGAGTTTGCAAAGAACTATGTCTGCTGCCCTTCGCTTCCACAGCATTTCCAACACAACCTGAACTCAAAACCATCCAAAACCTGAAGCCCCCCAAACCTAGGACCTCGTCGTTTTAAGGGCCTGTGTGCCTTGCAAAACCATCATGAAAATCACTCGAACACACAGCCTCACAGGCCAAGGACGTCGCTGGCATGAACAGTTGAAAGCAAGGCTCTGGGTTTATCGCTTGAAGCGCAGGTTTGGGATTCAGGTTATGTAGGGCTTAGAGTTTAGGGTTTATGGCTACTCTGGAATGTGTCCTGTCTCCGGTACTCTGGTTCAACTTTCAGCGAGAACCTCCGGCCGCGACGTCATGACTGGAGCCGCACGCACGGGTGTGTGCGCTAAGCTGCGATGCAGTGTCCATTCCGACTGAATGCTTCAGAGTTTCGGGATTGGCTGTGCTCACGTCTTGTCATGTCGAAAGCACCATGGCATCATGGTCTCCCAAACAGCCTATACTGAATGTCTACGGATCTGGGACAGGAGTACGCATGATACAGAAGAACACCAAATTGGGTGTCAGCCGTCGTTAGGAAAGTCTGTGTCCTGCATGCCTGCATCGTACTACTCCACACAACATTGTCGGGCCACTTCTTGTCCTGTCGAAAGCACCATGGCATCATGGTCTCCCAAACAGCCTATACTGAATGTCTACGGATCTGGGACAGGAGTACGCATGATACAGAACAACACCAAATTGGGTGTCAGCCGTCGTTAGGAAAGTCTGTGTCCTGCATGCCTGCATCGTACTACTCCACACAACATTGTCGGGCCTTCGCTATCGCTTACACCGGGATAAGGCGAGCTTTGTCATTCTGTCTTTGGGTAAAAGCCCTGCACTCTAAACCCTAGATTAAGCCTTAACCCGAAACCCAACACCCTAAATCCTAAGCGCGACTGAAGCTTTGCCCAGCTATGCGCTGGCGGCTCTTCGCACACTCTGCGGGGCTTTGGCCTGCCAGGAGGAGTGATTTCTTCTGCGTTCTTGGTGGTCAAGCGGGGGTTTCCGAAAAAAAGGGACCCTAATATAGTACCCTAAATAGTGGGATCCTTTTTATACGGACCCCCAAATAAGGTACCCCTAATTTTTCGGAAACTCTCAAGTAGAGTAGACGAAAGATTGAGCTTGCACCCATGTCGGGACCGAACCCCTTAGCAATAGGGTGACCTTGCCTGCTATGCAAACAAAAGGGAGACAAATAGACAAACAAGGGTATCGGCATAAGGGTACTATTTCAGGACGCAGACTAAGTTTCGTGAAGTATCTCAGGGCTTTGGCCTCGAAAATTAAGTCAGGGTTTTGGGGTTACCCTAAGGCTCCATAGTAGTTCCTTTTTGGGGTTCATATAAATAGAATCCGATAAGGTAATCCCCAAAAGGAACTACTTTGGGGCCTATGGCTAAGCTCAGGCACTCAATGCTTGATGCCGAAGCAGCCCTTTGCGTACCCTATTTCTCAGCCCTCTCTTTGGACGACCTGAAGTTTTAGGGTTTAGAGTTTAGGGGTTAGGGGTTTAGGGTTTAGGGGTTTAGGGGTTTAGGGTTTAGGATTTCGGTGTTTAGGCTTAGGGCTTAGGGTTTCGGGGTTTAGGGTTTAAGATTTCACACAGGACAAGACTCTGAGACCTGCCCTAAACCTTCATACTGGTTTAGGGTTTAGGATCCCATCATAGTCCCTCCGTAATTGAACCGAAATTAACCCCAGAAACAAAAAACACTACAACCCCCGAGCCTGATTTAGGGTTTAGTTTAGGGCCGTTTAGGGTTAGAACGGGTTTAGGGGTGCAGAGGTTGAGCGCATAAGGTTCGGTTTCGAAAGGCTCCTTTCAGGGTTTAGGGTTTGGGGTTGGATCTTGGCGCTTGCGGTGAAGGCTTGGAGTTTGGTCTATGGTTGGGGGCTAAGGGTTTATGGCTTCAGGTTGTGGGGTTAATGAGTTTGGAGTTTACGGCTTAGGGCTTAGATGGGCTTTTCGTTCACGGGTGTAGGGTAAAAGTTTCAATTTTCTGGTCCAGCACACTTGGTTTCTTATCTGCGGAATTTGCTGCTGATGGACACAGCCCGGCACCATCCTGTCTTGAGTACCTTACCAAGTTAAACTACGGAACCCAAGAATCGCATGTTCCTGATTCTTGATGATGCACAGGATCTGCAAAACGGCCAACCTCAACACCCAACCAACACCCAACGGAAACATGATGACCATGATGCCCCTGAGGTGAAGTACACGGAACCGCAACGTGAAACATCCTGAATCCATGCTCCATCTTCCCGGACTTCACTGCAAACCCTCTTGCAGTCGAACTTTTCAAGCGATTCAAGCGAAGGGAGTCCAGATTTTGCCTGGGCATTGGCGAGAAGGTCTTCGCAGTTTTCTCGCGAAGGAAGGGATTGGGGCTTAAGGCCTTTGGGGTCTTGGGCTGGGGTTTAGGGTTGAGGGTTTAGGGGTTTAGGGTTGGTTTTTTCTTGAGTTGCGATGGTTCGCGCAAACGACACTCGTAGTGTGTAGGATCTATATCAGCCTGCCCTGTTGTCTGATACGCTGATACGGCTGATCGAGGTAGACGGCTTTACACCGAAGTGAAAGGTTTACAGTAGAAGCCTAAAAGTTGGAAACCCAACAGCCTCAATCCTTAAGAGTAATGTATAGGGAACCCCAGCATGATTTGGCCTTTATCCGGTTTCCAACTTTGTGGGGTTTACTGTAGACTGCCAAGTGAGGCTTGGGATTCCTACGTGAACGAAAGCAGAAAACCACGAGTCATGAAATCAAGTTTACATTTGCCATTGCAGGGTATTGCAATTAATATATGGTAAATTGTACGACTTCCTCATGATAACGGCAAATTGAACAACAACTTCTAAACAAGAACCCTGCTGAAGGGAATTGCGACCAAGATGCTCTGCAGGGCAGCAGGTCCATCGAGTGTCTCGCACGCCGAACGTAAGTTCGCTAGCTGCTCCTCTTTAGGATCGGCGCCAAGGGCATAATATAGAGCTTTATTTGTCTGAAGAGAAGCTAGGCTGCCGAACAATAGTGTCAAGACGTATGTATGATGTATGCACGTATGTATGCATGTGCTTATGTGTTGGTGTGCTTATGTATGTATGTGGGTATGTGAGCATGCATGCATGCATGCATGTATGCGTGTGTGTGTGTGTGTGCTTGTGCGCTGATGTGCTTATGTGTTTATGTCTGTGCGTGTGTATGTATGTATGTATGTATGTGTTGGTGTATGTATGTATACATGTGTGTATGTATGTATGCATGTATGTATGGATGTATGTGTGTATATATGTATGTCTGTCTGTCTGTCTGTCTGTCTGTATGTATGTATGTAGGTGTGTAATTATGTATGCATGTATGTATGTATGCATGTATGTATGTATGTATTCGTGTATGCATGCATGCGCGTACGTATGTATGTACGTATGTATGCATGTATTATGTATGCTGACATTTGTGTATGTGTGATTATATAGTATGGACAGGCTTACAACTCCTGCACACCCCGGACTTCACTGGGTTATTGTCGCATGTTCACCCCTCCGACCTGCTTCCCTTCAGAGCACATCTCGGTAGGTTGCACCCAGACGGTATGGTGGTTGTCTCTCATAGCTATGAGCTTCTGATTAGACCTCTGATGGAAAGTGTGCTACTAAGCCGTTGGGCTTATATTGTAACATGTTGTAACACAGTGAAACAATAGTTCTGGACTGCCAGACTAGAGCTTCCGTCAAGGCACCCAGTGAGACACATCTTGGACCCACAGACGGAACCACCCCATTTTCGCCTGCGCCCCTTAGGAGTCATTAGGAGGCAAGCAATCAGTATGTTTTGAAGATCTGCTTGCTACAAGAAACCAGAACCGGCCTGTGGGCTTGGGTTCTGACAGATCTCAAAGCAGGAAAACCTCAAACTTGGACCGCAATGCATTACAACCTCCGCATCTCCCTTAACCCTGCATGCCTGAAGCACAAAAACCCTACCTCGATCAGAAATTCTCTGAAGAATACAAAATAAGGAACCGTACAAAGGCAGGTCTTTGGGGCTACAGAAAAAAATCCAAACCTTGAACCCTAAACCACCCTAAACCCTAAATCCTACACCCGGACCCTAAACCCTAAACCTGCAACCCTATATGGCAAACCGGTCCTTGGAGGGCTCCCACGAACTTCTTTTGCCTGCATCAGCTATAGGGTTTAAGTTGTTTAAGGTTTAGCCTTCAGACCCAGCGTCCCGCCGCACTCCAGCGGGTGGGGCGCGCTTGAAGTTTTTCGAGGAATCGATGGGGCCTCCGGTATTCTGGGCTCCAGGCCTTTGGCCCTTCCGCAATGTAGTGTGTCGCCATGCCTCGCTTGCGCGCCTCGCACTTCGGTCGCAAGCGGACGTCACTGCCCGCAGGATGACAGCGTCCATGCTACCAGCACGTCCAGTGTCGCAGCATCCATGGGCGCAGGATGCTAACGTCCATGCTACCAGCACATCAAGTGTCGCAGCATCCACGCCCGTTCGGATGATAATGTCCATGCTACCAGCAGATCCAATGTCGCAGCATCCATGCCCGCAGGATGATAACGTCCATGCTACGCAGCATCCATGCCCGCACGATGACAACGTCCATGCTACAAGCACATCCAGCGTGGCAGCATCCATGCCTGCAGGATGATAACGTCCATGCTACCAGCACATCCAGTGTCGCAGCATCCATGCCCGCAGGATGCTAACGCCCATGCTACCAGCACATCCAGTGTCGCAGCATCCATGCCCGCAGGATGATAACGTCCGTGCTACTACCAGCACATCCAGTGTCGCAGCATCCATGCCCGCAGCATGCTAACGTCCATGCTACCAGCACATCCAGTGTCGCAGCATCCATGCCCGCACGATGATAACGCGCTTCCTGGCCCCTGCAGCGAAGAGATAGAGGCAATGTGGCTTCCCGTCGAAGCTGCTGCTCAAGATGTCTTGGAAGTGCTCCATCTCCGACTCTTAGATAGCGAGTGGGAACTCCTGTAATTAGCATAGCTTGCTTTTGCATTTGGTGCCGCAAAAGCTGCTTAGCTTGCTTTTGTTTTCGTGATGATGATGTCGATCATCCTGATGCTGGTGATGCCGTTGCTCAGCGTGCTCACTCTGACGATGACGTTGCTGATCACGCTCAAGATGATGACGAGATGATGATGCTTCTGACGATGACGCTGCTGTTCTGCCCCATGTTGCCGCACGTCCCAGTTATCCCTGCACCCTCGACCCTTGCATTCTTACTCCAAAGCTCTCTCCAAAACTCTAAGCCTTCAAACATAGTTTTAAATCCTACACTCCACATCCCGAAAAGCGTTTCACGCGAGAGGGTCACAACTTGGTCCGTGTTTTAACAAAAACCAAGACCTGGGCAATGACTGCTTTCGATACTTCATGAACAGCGAAACCACTGTAAATAACGGTATAAACCTAACTTTGAACATCATGAGTGACGAGTGCTGCGAGGCATAACGAAGAGACTGAACGAGGTCTAGGGATTCGGGGTTTTGGGTTTCGGGGTTTAGGGTTGCAGGGCTTAGGGGTTTAGGGTATAGCCACATTTGCTGATGGGGCAATCGTACAGGGTGTAGTATTTAGGGTCATGAGGTTTAGGATGTAGGAGGGCCTGAAAATTTATACTAGTGCTTTGGGGTGGGAACTGAGTGGGAATCTACGTCACAAATACACTCTCATCGCAGCTGCTGTAGACAAGCTTTCTGCACACCCCTAAAAACCAGCCATTAAAGAACCACCCACTAAAACAACAACAATAAACATCTGAACGCTTAACCCGCAACCCTAATAGTGACGACCACTTGTTCAGCTTCGTCACCGAACAAGAATCCAAAGGATTCCAGGAACTCGGCCGGTTTCAGCCGAAAGGGCGACTGGAGATGTCCGGCCACTGCCTGATGCTCGCTTCTTGTGGTTTAGTTTAGGGAAGTTTAGGGTTTACATAAAGTTTAAGGCTTACAGCTTTAAAATTTAGGGGTTAGAGGAAGGGTGCAGGCACGGCTTTATGGAGTTTGCATTCAACTACGGGTTTTTTCGCTACGGATTTACAGGGGTTGTATCGGCTGTTGAAGAGCGGCTAAGGGCTTGCTAGGGTTGCAGAAAACAGGGATCCCCGTAAGAACAGGTACTTCTGCCAAGGGTGTTATGGCTTAGGGTTTATTGTTCCTTATTTTAAAGTTCGAAACTTTCACCTGGCATTCGGGGCTTTAGGGTCGAGGGTGCTAGCTTATTGGTCTTGGCTGGGGGATGGGTTTGAGCGTGGGGGTTTTGGAGGCCAGGGCTACAGTAGATAGGGCCTTTGATGAAATCGATGCCTGATGACTGCCACTGCCTGACTTTAGGGCCTCAATGGACCCCATTATAATCTGTGTTTAGTCATTAGCCGGGGCTCTGCAATACCCTGAACTCTAAACCCTTATCCTGAACCAAAACCCACACAGAACGCCTGGCCCGAAAAGGAATGCTGCCTCGGAACAAACCGATAGCGTTTCCTTTGCAAGCCTACTTAGACGCTTTAGGGCTATAGGGCTTTCGTATTTGGGGCTTTGGGATTTAGGGATTTACTGTAGTGCTTCACATTTTCGGGCTCCATGGATTTCGAGTTTGGGGGCTTCAGGGCTTTGTGAGGGTTCACCTTCCCCGAAACAAGACACACTGACAAGCGCAGAGGCTGTCGCCGAAAGCAAACAAAACCGCACACAAAGTGTCTACGAGAAGGCCAGTAAGCTTAATGGTCAAAGTGCAAGACTAAAGAAACCACAAGCTACGCATAGGCCCCAAAGTAGTTCCTTTTTGGGGTTCATATTTAGAATTCTATAAGGTAATCCCAAAAAGGAACTACTTTGGGGCCTATGGGTATCGACAAGGGTTACCCTCGACCCCGAAGCCTAAACCCTCAAGCCTGAACTGAACCCCATAAAGCCCGTACACAACCCTACGAAACCCGAAGGCCAAAATTTTTAAAGCCACCGAAACCGAAACCCTAAATCCTATACGCCCTAAAACCCTAAACCCTATAAACCCTATAAGCCCTAAAACCCTAAACCCTATAAGACCTATAAGCCCTAAAACCCTAAAAACCCTAAACCCTATAAACCCTATAAGCCCCATAAACCCTAAAAACCCTAAAAACCCTAAACCGGGGCCTGTTCAAACTTCCACTCGGCCACAGATTGAACCCAAGCGGCGGCCTGCGTCCTCAGGCTGAAAGGGGGCTCGTTGGGCTTAAGCTTTACAGGCTTTTGGGGTTTCGGGTTTAGGGTGTAGGAGTTTAGTGTTTAGGGTTTAGGAGTTTAGGGTTTAGGGTTTAGGGTTTAGGAGTTTAGGGTTTAGGGTTTAGGGTTCAGGAGTTTAGGGTTTGGGGTTTAGGGTTTAGGGGGGTTTTAAGGTCTTGGCTTTCGGTTGCAGGGTTTCAGTGGGGGCTTTCAGGTTTCAGAGCACAAGTGTTGCTTTTAGCTCCAGTCGTTTGCTCAAAGCACTCGGAGCTAGAGTTTTCAAGGTCAGATCATGCCAGATCCGCGTTTCCAAGTGCAGCCGAGCCGTGCTCTTCATTGCTCTGCCTTAACCTACCAAACCCTACTTTTTTGTAGGGTCCCTATAAATCCCATATTAGGGTTTATAATAAGAACCTACAAAAAAGTAGGGTTTGGTAGGTTGAGGTGAACACTACTAGACTGTGCCTTGACGGTAAGGAACGGAAACATGACGTTCAATTTCAAGTCGAGCATGCTTGTGCACCATACTAGCAGATGTCCAATCGTCGTGCACATCTTTAGGAGGGTGTCGCTCATGGTCTACGGGGTAACCGGCTCTGAACCAGGCTGCCAACGACAGGCAGAAGACTGAACCCTAAACCATAAATCCTGAGCCCTAAACCCTGAACTGAAAGCTGTACCGATACGTGGAGCCGCTAACCCCTAGCCCTAAACCCTAAACGGCCCCAAACCTTAAACCCCTAGCCCAACTCTGCACGGGCTCTGGCAGATCGGATACAAAGTGAAGCGCAAGATCGGACTCACGATGCCTCGTTTAGGGGTGTAGGGGTTTACAGGGTCCCCGCAAAAGAATCATAGAAGTAAAAACAAGGATAGCGGTATCCCTATGAAATGCTGATGCTTATGTCCTTTTTGGGTCTCTACGTTTTATGGACAGGGAGACTGCAGCCTGTAGGGAGTTACGGTTGTAGCGGTTCGGGGTTAGGATCTCGGGAAGGGCTTTACCCAGAGGCCCCAAAGTGGTTCCTTTTGGGGGTTGCCTTATAGCATTCTATATATGAACCCCAAAAAGGAACTACTTTGGGGCCTCTGGGTAGGGTTTAGGGTTCAAGGTTTCGGGTTTGGGGCTTTAGTATTCGAGGGTTTAGGGCAACGGACTCTCAAAACTGCACGAGGCTTCAGATTGCAGCCGATTATTCGCCAAAAGATTGAAGGTGTCTGCTATAAGTAGGGCCCCAAAAAGCACATAAGCAAAAATTAGGATAGGGATATCCCGTATCTGTTGGGGTCCCTTCATAAGCCCTCAACTTGGGCCCTCAACCCCTAGATCCGAAACTCGCTGCCCCAAGGCTTGGGTCTTGGACTTCCCCCCAAAACCCGGCGCCATGAGTTCGAACCGACTTTCCTATAGGGGGTGGGGGGGCTTAATACCAAAAAAAAACTTAATATGGCTTCTTTAGCGAAGTACAATCCCCTCCCCCCCNCCCCCCCCCCCCCCCCCCGCCTACGGGTCCCTATGACTTTCCGAAACTGGCAAGTCACCCCCACATATGACACATGGGTAGTTGTCAAATTTAGGGTCCCTTTTGGGGCCTGAAATAGTAGCTGCCGCATTAAAATTAGGGACCCCCAAAAGGGACCATCATTTTCATAACCACTCATATCGGCCGAGGGCTCCCGGGTTTTGGGGTTTACTTTTAGGGTTTTTGGGTTTAGGGGTTTAGGGCTTAGGGATACTTGGAGGATCATGGGACTTAGTGAGTATGGTTACAGGTATCTTTAAGTGGGGGGGTATAAGTAATCATAAGTATAGTTATCCTAATAATAACCATGGTTACAGGTATCTTTAGGTGGGGGGGTATAAGTAATTATAAGTATAGTTATCCTAATAATAACCCTAGCTACTAAGCCCCATGATCCTTCAAGCAGGATCTCGCAGAGTGCAAAAATAGCGACTGCCTAGGCCAGAGTCATCCAATCGGCTGAGGGTTCAGGGCTGACAGTGAGGGAAGTCTTGAGCAGCGTCTTATTGATGCTCCTCCGGGTTCAAGAGTGCAGGCATCTAGAGTGCGCTTGTAACCAGGACCCCCCCAAGAAACCGAACCCCAAAGTCCTAAGCGCTGAAGCCCCACACCACAAATGGCCTTACAACGGCTCATCCTAAGGTCTAAAACTCTAACGGGGATCAGGGTCGAACATGAGGCAATGGTCATCAGAGAGCGGCCTTGGGGTATGAACCTATAAACCCTAAAACCCTAAACCCTATACGCTAAACGCCCGAAAACCCTCAAAAGCCTTATGAAAAGCACTCAAAGCCCTAAACCAAGAGGACCGAACCTGGTGGCTTCGACAGGGCATCGAAGTCTGCCTTGTCAGAGCCGCGCATCGATAGGAAGTTGAAGGCCAGAAACTTGTAGTACCTTAGGAGTTAGGTTTTTTAAGGGTTTAGGGTTTAGGGAAACTTGTAGTACCTTAATGGGCTTGGGGGTTTAGAGCTTTGGGTGGGGCCTCAAGGTTTTTTCAGAGTTTCACGGTTTGGAGTACTCCTTTAGATCAGCTTGTGTTGGGGTTTAGGGTTTAGGGTCTAGGGGTTTAGGGTTTAGGGGGATTCTGGAGTGTTTGGGGAGAAATAGAAGGCACCGCTCTGCAGTTTCTGTCATGTGTATCAAGTAAGGGCTTATTGGCTGGGCATTTATATTCCCTTTATCCCTTCTGGAACTCGAACCCCAAACACTAAATCCTAAACTCCTAAGCAGTAAACCAAGGCTTTAGGGCTTCCGGAGCCCTTGCAGGGATCTGTGTTGGACTGCGGTTTAGGGTTCAGGGTTTAGGTTGTAGGGCTCGGAGGCTAGAACTGGAAACTGCAGAATTAGGACAGGAGTTGGGGCACTCTATTGCTGCAATTTAGGCTTTAGCCGGTTAGAAAGTAATACAGAAGCCCTGTTTTTGGAACATGGGTTGATGCAGGCTGTATACTATGGACTGCTAGGGAAAACAAAACGTCAAAACAACCGAACCCCATACATATTGTGTAACTACTACTACTACTACTACTACGACTACTACGACTACGACTACGACTACGACGACTACTACTACTACTGCACTACAACAACAACAACAACTACTACTACTACTACTGCTACTGCTACTACTACTACTACTACTACTACTACTACTACTACTACTACTGCCACTGCTACTGCCACTGCTACTGCTACTGCTACTACTACTACTACTACTACTACTACTACTACTACTACTACATAGCCTGCCAACCCCGAATTACTACAACAAATCCGCACACCTGGTAAGCAACAAACCCCTAACTCGGTTTAGGGTTTAGGGTGTTACCAAAACCCATCACCCTGGAACCGCTGTACCCCTGTTCCCTAAGCTCCAAATCCTAAGGAAACAGCTCCGAAATTCCGTGAAAATCTCAGGCAAAAGCCTAAAAGCCCTATACAATAAATCCAGACAACAACTACCACCAAATCCACAATCCCAGATGTTGGTACCCTCGAAGTAAGACCTACAGAGTGAACCCTAAGCGAGCACAATTCCATAAACCGTAAATCGTGCAAACCAAAACCAGTGAACAAAGAGCTGCTTAAATCCATTGATTGGTTCATCCGGCAACCCATGCTAGTTCAAGTTGGTGAAATAACTTCAAGTTGCCATAACCGTTTTCCTGCTTTATCTCCTTATCCTGGCAGCTCGAAAACATGTCAGAAATCTTAAACTCATAGCCCGAAACTCTGAACAAGCAAACCGACACAGCCAGCATGGAAGCCTTACGAGCCCCTTCTCACTATTTTCCAGAGCTCTGATCCCAACAACCCAAACTTTAAACCCTAAGCCCAAACTGCGAACGACCAGTGGCCACTGCTCACTTGTTAGCTGGCCAGGTTCCCCCTCGTAGCCGTAGGAGCTGAGAATACGAGGTGGCCCCTCCGGGACCTTGTCCAGATGTAACTCTAGGTTCCTGCGTAGCCCCTTTGTAATAATACCCTTTCTCCTGATATTCGGTTTTGATAAGGGAACCAAAAAAACGAAAAGGGCAAAAGGGTATTACTCAGGAACCTAGAACTTAAAACTAGTTTTGGTTTGAGGCTAGGGCTTAGGGGCCCAATCTTGAGACTCCAAAACCGCTCAAGTAACGATTATACCCCCTACTTCGCATCTGTTCAAGGTTTAATGAGACATAAGGAAAAAGCACCTCCTTAGCATCAGGACCGCTATGGTTAATGATTTGACCATGTTAGTTCTGAGCAAGCTAATCATTCACGGCACTTACTAAGTCCGGGCAGACAAATACAAAGGCTGCATAGAGTTAAAGACTTTAATAAACAGGGCGTTCGAGGTTTAGGGATTGGGCTTGTGTATCAGGGTTTAGCGGTACAGCAAGAACTTGTAGATAACCGTTAGATGTGTAAGATTCTCCCTATGCCTCCAAGGACCTTATAGTTAGGGCCCTAGACCCCTTAAGGACCCAATAATAAGGTCCCTGGAAGCCTAGGGTGTAAGTTCAGTTGGATGCATTGTCAGACAAGTGTGCCGCAACCACTTCCTCCCTCACTGCTGAACTGGGGAGTTTCCGAACAGAGGGGACCCTAATATAGTACCCTAAGTAGTAGGACCCTTATTATAAGGACCCCAAAATAAGGTACCCCGAATTCTCGGGAAACTCCCACTTGGGTGAATAGCTGCAACAACTACAGATCCGAAACCTGCTCTCCTACATGGGAGTTTCCGAAAATAGGGGGTACCTTATTTTGGGGACCTTATAATAAGGATCCTACTATTTAGGGTACTATATTAGGGTCACCTATTCCCGGAAACCCCCACGTCTCACTACAGCTACAGTCTGCCCTAAACCCTCTCCGGGAGTACGCAGGCTGCTCGAAGAGTGTAGAGCCCGGATTATCACACCCTCTGTCTAGAAGGTTATGAAGAAGGTTATGAAAGGTACTTGTCATACTTCTTCAGGGAGCGGCGGGGTTGACTACCAACTGCACATAAAAACATGATCTTCAACTCCTTAATCCTCAAGATTTATGGTCTATTCCGAAATTCAGGGTGTATCGGACCCTCTGCACACTAACTTGGGGTCTACCGAAGTCTGGGGCGGCCCCCCACGCCTTGAGCACCGCGTCGGTTAGCAGCAAGGTTTTCGACCGCCGGTGGAAAAAGGCCGTCTCCGCATACCTTTACTGGGTTCTTGTTCAGGAATTTGATTTCAGTTACCATCATAGGGACCTATAGTCAATAGCATGGTTTCCTTATTATGGTAACTTAAATTAAACCCCTTAACAAGACTCCAGCTTAAGGGATATCACAGGAAGCATAAGGATTTAAACACAGTTCAACATGAAACGGCTCATAGTCACCAGCGGTAGCAGCAGAAGTATGTTCGCAGTGACAGTAGCCATAGCAATAGCAGGAGCAGCAAAAGCAGCAAAAGTAGGAGTAGGAGCAGCAGCAGCAGCAGCTGCAGCCGTAGCCGTAGCGGCAGGAGTAGGAGTAGGAGTAGGAATAGCAGTATTAGGAGCAGGAGCAGTAGCAGGAGCAACCATTAATCCCAAATCCAAGCCGAAGACCCGGAGGATAGCATGCTTCCGGAGGTTCCAGAGAAGCTTCGGGTTGAAGGCTTGAGGAAACCGTCGTAACCGCAGTCAGCGGTCTGAGACATGAAGGGCAAACACGTGAGCTGAGAGACACACCGTGACCTTTTTGGTAAACCAAGGCACGTGCCAGCCGTGTCAGGGGGCGCCACGAAAAACACCTCCCAAAGAATTCCGAAAGCATAGCTTCAATGGGTTCGCTACTGAAAATTCGCAAGCACACCTAGGCTTCCATGACACAACAGCATTACCACCACAACCACTGAGTCGAGTACAAGCGGTGGTAGTCCTGGTGGTGGTGGCGGTGGTGGTGGTGGTGCGAGCCGTAGTCGTTGGCTCGTAACACAGTCTCGTCGTGTCGTCGTCGTCGTACCACCGACGCCACCACCGCCGCTGCTAGCTGCTAGAACCCTGCAATGAATACCAGCACTAGAAGAACTACCAGCCCTGTGCCCCTAGCAGCAATCACAGTGTGTGAGCGCGGGTGCCTTGTACTCGATTTCCTTCTCCCACGGCGGAGGCCCATCAACCCCCAGCACACCATCCACATGCGAGCCGAGAGGTGGATCCAAGGGCGAAGCTTTCTGGCCAGGGGACACCCACACAGTCGCCTTGGGATAGAGCTGAGAGAACTCGGACAATGAGGCCTTGTGCTCCAAAGCGGTGCCGGGCACTACGAGGTGAGCCACTTCGCCGAGCTCATTCAGCAATCGAAGACACTCGCGGGTGGGCGAGATAGGGCCACATACCCAAAGTCTCTCGTCCTCCATCCGCACGACAATCATACGAATGTTCGCAGAAACCGTGAAGAAGGCGATCACTTGTTCCAGGCCCCATATTAGCCCAGGGACCAACTCTGTTCGCTCTGTTTCCTTGAATGCCTTGGGAGGCCACAATGTCGGCCCAGATGGCGCGTAGCGGTCGTCCCTTCGCAACACTGCATCTGCAGCAGCCACAGCAGCGGCCGCGGCCGCGAAACGCCGCGGCACATCTGAAGCCTCTGCTTTGCAGAGTGTCCGAAAACCTCTGTGCCTCCCACCAGCGGCAGCGCACGCAGCCACGCAAGCGGCGAAGGCTTGCAGCTTTCGCCCCTTAGGGTCGAGGCCGCGAATTTCAGGTCTAAGTGGCTCCTTGCCGACCAGAACTCGGGAGTTGAGACGGCTGCAGGGGGCTGCTGCCAAACCTTCCATGGCGGAACTTACGGAGCTGTCCATCGTGGCTTCGCTTCGCATGTGATGGTGTCGGAAAACTTTGGCTATACGTTCTGCCATAAACTCTTGGACGGAGTCATGATCGACTGTACTGTGGGGCTGCGCTGTTTGGTGCATGTCTTCGATGACGCGTCTGCAGTTCCAGTCCATCTGAATACGTCTAAGTTTGCTGTGCGGCTGTAGGTGTCAGCAGGACGAGAACCCTAAACCCGAAACTAATCACCTCGACCCTAAACCCAAAACCCCTAAACCCTAAACGCCTAAACCCTATCATCATGCAAGGGTTGTTCGAGTCCGTGACAGACGAGACCAATGGCAACATGGGCGTTGCAGGAAATTGGCACCCCAGATCTAGAGCCCCAGTAGTATAGTATAGTACAGCAATAGTATAGTAGAGTGCAGGAAATGTATTAATTGTAAAGTATCTAGTATACTACAGCAGCTTCCTGATCAGCAGACTCAAACCTCAGTATGTGGAATGAATGTTTGCCAGACCTCTGGATCAATGTCAGAGGCAGAGCTTGTCGCTCGGCCCTCAACGTTTTTGCAAAGAAGAGAATGGTACGAAAGTCGCACTGGTCGACCTAAGACAGCAAAAGTCAAGTATGCCAACAGGTCACAACAAATGCATCTGAGCCCTGTCCTCGTTTCAACAAAAGCAAGTCTAGCAGACTTACCTTGCTGCAGCCTGGCATGGAAATATGATCATGTATACATCCCGAAGACTTATAACTGCAGCAGAGTCAAGGCGCTTCAATCCGCTAGAAGCACATCTCCCTCAAGGTGTTCTGTTCCGCCCTCCGGTGCCTGATCTCGAGTGTGTGGATGCTGAGAAGATCCGTCGGACGAGTCGTGTGCGATTCGCACTTCCTGGGCACCGAGAAGCCCCCTATATAACTCTAGGGCTCCAGATACGTAAACAGTCGGTAACTAACCACATATTATGTACCCCATCAACGCAAACTGTTGAATCTAAGAACCATGCGGCGCCTGGATTTAGTTGCTGAGCTGCCTGGACCCAACCTCTTCATCATGGTCGGATCTTGTAAACCTACTAAGCCGTATATTCAGGCTTCATACTCAAGCACCACAAACCTCGAAAGCTCCATCAAGAACCAAGCATAACAGGAACATGGAATTAATATAAGTCAACCGTAGGTTCCCAACTAAAACGCTCCTGAAACAAGGTACCAACAAACAAAACAAACAAGCCACAGGTTAGCTGAGGGCTTGGAGCATAGGATTCACGGCCGCCTCCTGCTGGGAACAGGCAGAGGCCAAACAACAGGGTTTTGGTTGCGGCAGGAGAGTGTGATGCATGCTGGGCGACATGTATCTAAAATAACCAACGTACATGAATGCATGCATGTACGTATGCACTCACATGCGTGCCAGCCACCTGCGCACATGACAAAGTTACGTAGATACAAGCATCCATGCATCCATGCATAAATACATCCATACAATGCATGCATGCAGACATGTATACATTCGTTCATGCATCGATGCATGCATGCATGCATGCATGCATGCATGCATGCATACATACATACATACAAAATGAACATGCATATATATATATATGTATCTGACTATACTTAGTTATATGAAGTTATATGTATATATACAAATCGAAATCTGTACATGCATGTATACCCACAGGTAGATAAAAAAGACAGTAGGTTGATAAATAGGCAGATAGATAGATAGATAGATGATAGATGGTTACACAGATAGTTATACAGATGGGTAGATAGATAGATCGATAGTTGGATAGATCGATAGATAGACAGATAGACACACAGATAGATAGATAGACCGCTAGATAGGTAGATAGATAGACAAACAGATAGACGGGTGTACATACATATATACACACACGCACACGCACTCACACATGCATGCATGCAGAATACGCGTGCCAGACATTTATGCGTGCAGCATGTTAAACTCTATCTCATCTTCCAGCCCGAAACCCGAAACACTAAACTCTGATAAACCTCCCAACCCGGAACCATAAACACTAAACGCTGGTTAATATCCCAACCCGAAAGCCTGAACCCTAAACTCTAATTAATCTCCCAACCGGGGATCCGAGATCCCAAACTCCAAATAATCTCCCAACCCGCACGCTAAACGACCTTCAGTGCGATTGGGCGTCGGCTTTTCGACAACAGATCTGTGCCCGGAAGCGAAGCTCACCATGCTCGTTGACCCAGCCCTGCAGCGTTTAGGGGTTAAGGGTTTTTTGGCTTACAGGTTCTTGAAGAATTTCAATCGGATCTGTAGAATCTATGAGGGCTGTACAGTTTTAACTTGGGATTTGGAGTCTAAGGCTTACTAAACCCCAAAGTCCACCGATTTACAGGTGCCAGTTTTGCTTTTGCCGACGAAGGGTGCAGGTTCAGATTCGCCGATGTCAACGAAGGGTGCAAGTCCAGGTTTGCCTGCACGGACGAAGGGGTCAAGTATAGATCACCTGTTCTTGCACCCTTCGTGGGCAGGGGCAAAAGTCGGGTTGCCAAGAAGCACCTGTACTTGCACCCTTCGTCGGTGTAGGCAAAACCGCTCAGATTAGCCCGCAGAGAAGCGGTTTGACAGCTGCCTTTTTACTTCTGCCGGCGAATTGATTAACGCTTCAACATGTATGTATGTATGTATGTATGTACGTCTGAATGTACGTACACATATACACCTCTATATACATATATGTATATACATGTACACATGTACAAATTATAGATGTATATATATATATATACATATATACATATGTATGTATGTATGTATGTATGTATGTATGTAAGTATATATGTATGTATACACTAGCCATTGCCCGCCTAGCGAGGTCTTTTAATTCTCATTTTTGGACTGCCTGCCCATACTCTGAGATGGCTGGCACATGGATGGTCCAGGCTCGTTGCTTAAGGGGCGGTCACGCCGGACGAGCTGTGATGTGAGACGTTTGTTGACGTTCGTTGCCTCAGTGCTAGGTCTGGCTACTTGAGTTGGGATTTTCAGGAAACGTCTTACTCACGTCATGGCTGGACCTTTTGCAGATGGTGTGTGCTGCTATAGTTGTTCCTGGATGCCCAACAAGTACCGGGTATGCATCCTTGAGATGCCGGCCTAAATGGCTGCCAGCTCCGTCGCAGCGTAAGACTCCTCTTACGGCGGGTGAAGAGAGAGAGAGAGTATGTATACACACATGTACTTTTTTAAATATACATATATATATATATCTATACAAATACTTATATATCTGTACAAACACACATACACACACATGTGAAAGAGAAGTTTTTGGGTTCAGGGGTTCTCAGGGCCAATAGGATTTAGGATTTAGTCTGTAGGGATTGAGGCTCCTGGTCGTTACGTTGGGAGCTCCGTCAGGACGAAACGACCTCTCTAAATTACGTTGTATGAAGGTGCCGTACTCTTTTGGGAAAGGAAAAAGGACCCTAATTTAGCGAACCAGCCATATGGTGCAGTGGCTTTCCAAACCTTATTCAGCAGCAACCACTGAAAACCCGCCAAACAAAACCTGAAAGCCTTCCACGGTTTAATTTAGTACCCCAGGCTAGGCTTCCAACCCTAACCCCCCAAAAATAACCTTAATGTAGGGTCCTGAGTGATTAGAATAGGGTTTTGGGGCCCACTCTACTTTTCATAAGAAGGAACCACCAAAAACAACAATTTTTTTTATAGGTAATTGTCAAGGCGATTGGATTCAGGACTGCAGAAGTCCTAATGACCCTAAACCCTTAAAATCCTAAACCTTAAACCTTGAAACGAGGGTGACTATGCCTCAAATCATGTTCTCCGGGGTTTAGGGTTTTGGGTTTAGGACTATGCCTCAAATCATAAACGGCCTGCTCCACTGTCATGTTCTCTGCGTTCAAGAACCCGCGATGCCAGCCATTGTCAACCTCGACAGAACAGGAATGAAGGGGCCTTAATGCATCTGGGGTATGCGAAGCAGTATATTTATATAACCCTGAGCCCTGAACACAATGAATGTCTGGCAACATGGCGAAGTCTTTCAGACCTCTACTTGACTTTAAGCCTCCAAAGCCTCTGGGGAGTCCCCCCGAGCCTCATACCCCAAATTTCGGGATAGTCTTTGAGTCTTATGAAAAAGAGACCTGCGTGATTTGAGCAGTAACCGTAGCCTTTGAGGAGTTACTTTTGCTGTCTGTATGTAAGTTGTATTGGGCTCTGAGGGCCACCCAGCCTCATCCTCAAGCGAGCTGCTTGACTTGCTGGACTCCATAATTACGACTATACAGGCAAAGCCCTAAACCCTGAACCAAGTTGTTTTTTTCGCCTCGCTGCAGGGAAGGTCCAACTTCAGCGCCCAGATGGTGGACCATCCGACAAACCGAAATCCCTTTCTCTACACAGATGTTTTGGGGTCCAGGCAGGCCCTAAACCATCCGAAACCCGAAACTCCAAACTCTAGACCCTAACCTCTTCATTATTCCCCGAAACCCAACAGGCCTCAGTGTGGCTAAAGTGGAACTTGTGCTCCTTATTCACCTGGGAGCTGGCGTTGTGAGTGATTCCGGGCTCTTTTTGAGGGTCCCTTTGTGATCTTCTAAGGGTTGGGATTTAGGGTTTAGGGGGTGCCAGGGGGTTTACAAGGGCCTTACCAGGATTCCAAGAGCAGGTACCCATAGGCCCCAAAGTAGTTCCTTTTTGGGATTACCTTATAGAATTCTAAATATGAACCCCAAAAAGGAACTACTTTGGGGCCTATGGGTAGAGTCTAGAAGTGTCTGCTTGACAAGCAAGCGCCTCGCCTCGAACGTCTCGAAGCTTTGTGCTGAACTCGGGGACATTTACAGCTCTACTCCGCAAGGCATTTTGAGTCGTTCTCAAAGTCTTGGTGCCTATGGAAACCTTGTCCTCATTCGCATCCTGCCCTTGGCATCGTTTGTTGGCGGTGCCTCGTGCCCCTGCATTCGCTGACAATCCTGCTTGACTGGCAATAGTACCTTTACTAGCGCTAGCTCGAGCGGCACACATGCTGCCAATTCCCATTCATGCTGCTACTAATTGTGCCAGTTAAATTTCCAGTACTAGTACTAGTGTTACTAGTACCAGCAGCAGCAGCACCACCAGCAGCAGCATGCTTATGAGGAGAAAAAGAAGCAGGAGGAGTAGTAGCAGTGGTAGCAGTGGTAGTAGTAGTAGTAGTAGGAGTAGTAGTAGTAGTAGTAGTACTAGTAGCAGAAGTAGTAGTAGTAGCAGTAGCAGTAGCAGTAGCAGTAGTAGTAGTAGCAGAAGTAGTAGTAGAAGTAGTGGTAGTAGTAGTCATAGTCGTAGTCGTGGTAGTGAGAGTGTTGGTGAAGGTGGTGATGGTGCTGGTTGTTATCAGTATGATTATTAGCAGCCGCAGCCGCAGCCCCAGTTGTAAGAGCAGTAGCAGTAGAGCAGTAGCAGTTGCACAGTAGCAGTAGCAGTAGTAGTAGCAGTAGTCGTCGTAGTGGCAAAACCAGTAGCGGCAGCAGCAGGAGCAGAAGCAGCAGTCGTACTCGAAGTATGAGTAAGTAGTTGCGAAAGATAGTAGTTTACACACTTCTGCATGGTAAATCGCACATAGAAATACGTACGCAAACTCTATACAAAGACAGAGAGAAGTACATGTGGGCAATTGTGTGTGTATATGTATATGTCAGTATATGTATATGTATATATATATACATATGTACACACACATGTATATGCGTGTGCGTATATACTTTGTGTGTGTGTATACAGACATACACATATGCACTCCATACCTAAACCCTCAACTGAAGATAACGAAGATGCGGCCAACAAACGTTGGTGCGCTCGTCTTTCCAATTTACGAGAGTGATCCAGTACCTGTTACGGCTTCAAGAAAGTTTCGGTCACCAAACAAAGTACTCATAACCCCAAACAGAACTACCTCATGGGGTATCCCTTCGAAACAGACGTTTACACCGATTCTACCTCACCTGCCACAGGAAACAGGATTCCTGTTGGACTTGTGGGAGGCATGCTTTTCGTTTTTGCGTTTAGGGTTTGGCAGCGCTAAAAACTCCAGTTTCGGACACGCTAGTCGCGCTTACGGCCTGGTGAGGCCCTTACCTGGGAAATTGAAGATTGAAAGTAGCTATGGCGAACATACCGAAAGTGCCACGCCTGTCACACGAAACAGGGTTTAACATAGGATTAAGAATCTACTGAAGCAACCCGTCGTGTGACATGACATAATCTGAAATGACAGGAGATGACATGATATGATATGACATGGTACGATATGATATGACAAAGGTAACATATGGTATACCATGACATGAAAGGACATGTGATGATGTGATTTGGCATGTCACGGGTTGCTTCAGCAGATTCTCAACCCTATGTTAAATCCCCCCGCCAGCAAGAAGAAACACAAAGTAGGCGCAGTTATCCCCCATGTGCATAAACTACTTACTGGCTTTACAGCCTTGCAGGAGCCTGTAACGATTTATCAAGACCCCAAACCCAAAATGCTGGAATATCCATCTTCGAGACAAAACTGCATATAGTACCATCACTCCGACCCTGAAATATGGAAACCAAGAACCCTCCACTCCGTCTAAAGGGGAGATGGTCATCCCGATTTGGCGGTTTAGGGTTTAGGGTTTCGTCAACTCCAGCAGTTTTGCCGCTATGTGTGCAGCATTCTGCTACACCGGGGGTTGACTGAAAATAGAGCGAAGAGTGAAAACTGATTGACAGTGATAGCTGTTTAGAGCTTCGAGTTTACTATCGGGGTTCAGGGTACCCTTGGCTCTACTTGCCTAAAAAATTGCAATACACTGTATGGTTCGTAGTCTACCATTATATGGAGCCCCAGCGGAATAGATGTCTGACTTTACGAATGCGAGTCGGGGCGAACTTGATGTTGTTCACGGTCCATTCATCAATGTCGGCCTCGGTCTCGAATGCGCAGCACAGACAGGGGGGGGGTAGTAGTTAACTTCATGCTAGCTTTGTGTATGCACTACATCCTGCGCCCTCGTTAAGAAGACTATATCGAGTAACTTTTCTATGCGACGACTCACGTTGCTTCCTACTACATACTCGCAGTTCAGCTAGGGCACGGCGACTGCATTCGATGCCCTAACAAGCTTAGCATGCTGGCAACAGGAGGTTGGGCTGCGATGCTAGCCGAGGACGACCTGGACCTTGAATTGCCATACCTGTTGCGGGTCACCTAGTTTGCTGTTATCGGATCCTAGCAATACGGCAACAGCATATCCCAAAAGGTGCTACCATCAAGGGTCTAGGTAGTGCTTGCCCGACAAGTCCTGCGAGCGATGCTACTCGAACTACACGATGATGACTGCGACCACTCAAACAATATCATCGTTGTAGCTGCATTTCAAGCATCGAGAAGACACCACGCCTGACCATGATTATCATATTAAGCATCTTCATCTTAGCAACACACGGCAGTAGCAGAAGGATGTGTTGTAACTCGGCTGGTGATCATCCTTGAAACTGGACATTTCTGCAGAGCATCGGCACACTTAGCAACCCAAAGCTTCAATGTCAAAAGTACCGCCTCTAGTTGGGATGTAAGCCCGAAGCCCTGTCAGTAGAATCCAGCTGCAGGTCATCAGCGAACTGCTCGGCTTGGAGTACTGATCAAGTACAATTTTGGCCCGAATGCAACATTACGGTGATACCCTGCTTGAAACAGAAGAAATGTAAACCCTAAACCCTTAAACCCCTAATCAAACCCTTAAGCCCGACATCCTTAAACCCTACTTTCATTTTTAAAGAAGCTGACCCCTAAACGCCTAAACCCTACAGGTAGCAAAGACTCCAATATCCCTTAAATAAGGAATATACCTTAAAGTATAGTAGGACCTCATATGATTTGAGGAATATTCCTTAATTAAGGGATGTTGGAGTCTCTGGGCAACACCAAAACCTAAACCCTAAACCCCTAAACCCTAAACCCTGCAGGTAGTGCAGACTCTTCTTTAAAGAAGCTGGCAGAAAGGCAAAGTCCTTTTTCGCCTGCGGTCTCAGAAGTGCTTTGCGCTGAGGTCTCTGTCTTGCAACACTGCTTAGAGGCTAAGGGTTTAGGTTTTAGGGATTTAGGGTTTAGGGATTGGGGGTTTAAGGTTTCGGGATTTAGGGTATAGGGATTTGGGGTTTATAGGGTTTCGGGATTTTAGTCTTTAGGGATTTAGGGTTTAGGGGTAGGGATTTAGGGTTTGGGGTTTAGGTATTTGGGGATTTAGGGTTTACGGGTTAGGGTTTGGGGTTTAGGGGGGCTTGGTAAGCCAGCTATGAAAATGCTATGGATCTAGGATGGTTCTGCCATAAGGGTATCATATTGCAAGATGCGTAAGGAAGTGCAAGATTTTGTGCATCACCCAGCAAGGAGGAACTCTGAGTACTCGTCTAGGACTCCGGGGGTACATCAGTGGTACATCTAGGAAACCTAGAAACTTTCTTAGATTCTTACGACTGGCCTTACATCTGGTCCTTTGGGCCTTTTACCAAAGCACAGCAGGCGGTTTGGGGTCAACCTGGACTCCAAAAGTATGATAACAGCCTGTTGATAGATGTTGGGCCATGTCTTTACCTGCTTGTAGAGATTTAGGTAGGGTTTAGAGAGTTTGGGTTTATGGGGTTTAGTTGAGTGTAAGTTGAGGGGAGGGACCGGCATCTTGAAAGCTACCCCAGACTTCTTCGCCGAACTGAGGCGAAGCGAAGTCGCCTCGACCAGCAGGCGCTGGGAAGCTTGCGCATGATCTGCTCGGAGTACACATGCTCGACTGTAGGGGCCCTTCTGAGGCTTTACGTTTGAGTGTTTAGGTTTTAGGGTTGCTGGGCATACAATGCTGTAATGTAGGGGTCCTTCTTGCGGTTTCGGGCTGGTTCCACACTACTAGTATATCTATAAACCCTATGGCATAGTAGCGCTAATGGTTCCGGAGTCTAGATTAACGAAACTAGCATAACTCACACTAGAAAACTGCAGTGGTATATATACATACACATATACATATACATATACATATACATATACATATACATATACATATACATATATATATATAGAGCATCAAGAGCAACTCCTCCAGTTGCCAATTTTGCACAATGCAGGCAGGCATGGGAGTATCTCAAACTTCGCCAAGAAACATAAAGTAAAGCATGTTGGGAGCAGGGGAGTATACTATATATCAAGTAAGGCTGTAGGTCGGGCTGCCATGCACTTACACAGTCGTAATGGTGAAGTCCCACCGTAAACCGTACACCCCATATTCTACCCCCAACGCCCTCAACCCAGAAACCCCTAAACCCTAAACAACCCCCTAAATCCCAAACCCTATACCTAAAGCCTAAAACTGAGAGCCTCCCCGCCACGCCATGCAAACCCTACCTTTACTTTGCTACTCTGGAAGGCACTATGCCGTCGACTCTGCCGTCGAATTTCCGCAGGCGCTGCTCTTGTCAACCCTTGGCACATATTATAAGAGGAACCATTCAGCAAGCCTGGTGCCCAACAATGGTAGGATCATGCACATCCAAAAGGTAAAGACATAGATCGTGCCTGTTCAGCTTCAGAAAAGCCCTGTAAACCCCAAACCCAGGCAGTCGTAGAAGCGCTGTGTAAAACCTTGTGAGAGATCTGCAAGCTCTTATACATGCAAACCTGTGCGGGGCTCTATCTCAACCCTAAACTTGGACGGCGGAACTTCGCGGCTCGGGGCACGCCGATTCGTTCAGACTGAAGCAAGGACAGACATCGTTGCAGCCACGGTTGCTTTTAATAGGGCTTTCGGTTATGAGGTCTTCGTCCAGGGTCATCTGTCAGAGCCCCCCTGCAGGGTCCAGAACACATATATACTAATGAAGAATCTAACTAGCAAGATTTCTGGAATCTCTTCGAAATGGGACTTTGACTTTGGGGCCCTAACACGAAACCCTAAACCGTTGTTCGGCCGTCATGCCCTCCTTGCCCTCGGAAAAGCCGACATACACCGAGCTACTAGGTTGGATCACGCAACAGTATTTTGTGTTTTGGCCATCAGAAATGACAAACATTGTCGAGACTATGTATGTACGTATGTATGTATGCATGAGGTGTATGTGTGTATGTGTGTGTGTGTGTGTGTGTATGTGTGTGTGTATGCATGTACATATAATATATATACATACAATATGTAAACGTATGTATAAATACATAAATCTTAGTCGCTTATACTGATTAGAGCAAAGTTTAGCGGTACACAACACCATTTGTATGATTGTATGGTGCCATATGAGGAAATATTCGGTTCAAATCTCAACACTCCGCAGGTTAATGTAGAGCATGCTTAGTTTAGAGCTTGGCCCGGAATACTTTGTTGCAAGTACCTATCTACCTCTGTATGTCTATCGTTATAAGCACATGCATTGGCGCATGCAGCCGTAAAGTACATACAGATATGGGAACATGCATGGCAAGTCTTGTGCACGTTCCGTGCTCATACACAAATGACGATGTAACGATGTAACGTAGACCCCCAAATAACGAACCCCTCGCCTTTTATCGGGATTAGTAATGATTAGTGTAAGGATCCTATGACTGTAGCACTCAAGGAAAGGGGTTCATGAATCAGGAGTCTGCCTTGGTCAGGATCGAGGATTCCCGAGTTGCAGCTCGTGCTCGATAGCTAGACAGATAGACAAAGCGACAGAAAGATAGATAGGCAGAAAGATAGATGGGCAGGACAGGATTGGATTAGGATTGGGCAGGACAGGACAGGACGGGACAGGACAGCGAGGAGAGGCAGCTAGAAAGATACATAGCTATCTAGCCAGATAGGTGGATAGATAGACAGACGTAGATACATAGATAGACAGATCGACCGATAGTCAGTTCGATAGGTTGGCAAAAATATAGATCGACAAAAAGACGCATAGGTCGGTCGATAGGTCGATCGATAGATCTATCGACAGATCATCAAACTGAAAGACGAACGAATGTAAGAAACAACCACAAATATATAGATAGATAGATACACAGGTAGGCTGGCAGGTAGGTAGGTACATAGATGCAGATTGCATAGCTAGCTAGCTAGATACATACTGTGGATGGACAGGACCTTGCACAACTGTTCATAAACTTGTTTTGGTCCCGTTTTAACATTGGCTGCGAAAGGCTACAGGCTGGATTTGTTCCATTGGCCGAAATCTTGTTCTGCTCAAGTAGTTCTACCTGCCAAAGTTTATCCACCGTAGGTAGGCAGCTATCCTAAGTAGATAGACGGTTATAAGTATAACCTGAGTTCAGCTGTCTCAGGCTGCAAGTAAGCATGGGGGGTCGGATCCAGGGTAGTCGGATTCAGTTAGGTCCTGGTAGAAGTGTGCATGTTGAATGCTCCACATTGTTATAAGACGTGGAAGACCCCATTCAAGCCACCTCGTGTATTGAGCTCATTGTCATTCAAGCTAGATTCTAAGCTAGATTCCCGAATTAAGGGGTATTATTGTTCTTTCCGATGATGCCGAACAGAAACACCAAGCCCTCGAGACTATCCAGCTCCACAAATCCAATCCGAACATCGATGACCCTCCCTTGAAAAGCCTCACGTCTTTCAAATCAAAGTCTATGTCCCCAAGGGTCCTAGGTACTGTTGAGGGAGTACTTCCCCAAATCATATTAGTAATTCGATATATAGAAACCCTACATTCTACTATATAGGTACTTTGGACCCTTTGGGTGTTGGTATCCGCTTATATCCCTTGAACAGCCCGTTCATCTTAGTAAATCGACTTTTGCTTCCCCCGCAACTCGATCCTGATGAACGTAGAACGCACAAACAAAAACAACGATAAGAGATAACAGTGTCTTGTAATGTGTATGTAGATCAATAGGCATATATACACATACTTACAGTATATGTGGTATAATGGCATATGGGAGCTTCCGAAAGTAGGGGACCGTAATATAGTACCCTAAAGAGTAGGATCCTTATTTCAAGGACCGCACAGTCAGGTACCCCTAATTTTCGGAGACTCCCATATATATATATACACACACACACACATACTTACAGTACATGTGGCACAATGGCATATGGTAGTTATACGCCTCACATGCACGGAAGGAAAAGCTGCCAACTCACCGGTGCCACGTGGCGGGCTCGCAGCCGAGAGTATGATACTTGGGGTATACTTGGGGTTTAGTGTAGGCTTTAGGGTTTTAGAGTTCAGAGCTTGGAGTATTGGGTTTTGGGTAATTATAGAGTTTAGGGGTTAAGGTGTTGCAAAGTTTCTGTTTTGGAGGCGGTCAGAGAGATGCCTGCGTAGCTTAAACATGCTTGCGTCTTTTTAAAGGGGGGTCCTGGTGCAGGGCATCAGGAACAGGGGAATACTAAGGATAAGAGTTACTGATTCTTCAGACCTTATATCAGCCCTCATCTACTGAACCCACGTATGCTGATAATTGCCGTACATTCGTTGCTTGATACTGTGACTTAAGGTACCTTCGCGAATTATGGGGTATCGCCGAGTTTCTGGCTTGTGAACCGAATTCTGGACCTTCAGCTCGTCGAATTTTTATATAAAACTGAGGCTTTCCGACTGGTTCTACAGCGCCTTCCCTGGCGACAGCTCTCATTGAATTGCGAAGCTGGCACTAGACAACTGGGAACAGAAAGAAGACTCGGAACGGAAACAACTAGCTTCAGAAAGCTGCAAATGCAGACTGCATGCACCTAAAAACCGCAAATCGTTCGGCTACTACTGCTACTACTACTACTACTGCTACTACTACTACTACTATAGTACCAGGACTAGTACTGCTCTCCTACTCCCACTGCTACTGCTACTGCTACTCCCGCTACCGCTACATCTACTGCTACCCCTGCGGTTGCTGCTACGACTGCGACCACGACCACGACGGCAACTACTAATTACAATACTACGAGTACCACTACTACTACTCCTTGCTACGAACCCCTGCCACATGGACTGATCTGGGTTGCGTTGGGCGTCGGTGCACGTTGCGGAAGAGGTCGCCACACTTATTATCCTAGCCCCTCCATCTAAATTATTTGTAAGGGGCGCGATATTATACTAGGTTTTCAGGGTATGTTTTTGTAGAGTCGTATTATATTGCGGACGTCTACGGCATAATGTTGGTAGTTGCTCTCAGGATGCTATATTACAGGCAAGGTCTTGGTGGGCTGCCTCTTCTCAGTCCATGTCGATTCAAATAGCGGCCGACGAGCCCAGAACCTGAGATTTTCTCTTTTTGTCTATCTAGGGCTCCAACTAACGGTTTATGGTTTTGGGTTTAGGGTACTGGTATAGTAGGCTACTAACCATATAGTAATATCGTATATAACCGGTAACCCGTTATGTAGGCAACTAGAACCCTGGGGTTCTATAGAACTTATAGCAAGCTTTGGGTTCAGGGTTCTAGGGCTACAAGGACCCTGCAGATTCAGTGTTTGGATCTACCTTGACCTCCCAAACCCTACTTTTTTGTAGGTTCTTATTATAAACCCTAATATGGAATTTATAGGGACCCTACAAAAAAGTAGGTTTTGGTAGGTTAAGGTAGGGTGACAGGGGCCCTGCAAGACTGAACAAACAGGGTACGGTAGCTGCGCTTGTAAGTAACCAGGGAGAAAAAAGTACAAACTTTTATTTCATAATGGTTCCTTTAAGAAAAGAGTATTAAAGTATGGTACTCCAAAACCCAGGTAGCTTGCGCCCTCATGCCAGAAGCTTGTCCACCATGGCTTCGCTGCCCCCTCGCGTCACTGCGTGCTTGGTTACAGTTCACGATCGACAGAGGAGGACATGTTTTTGCCGCCCAACATTTGCAGTCTTGCTTACTTGCTTGAACTTCCCCATAAATGTTTTAGCCTACGTAGACCCGAGACCCTGAATCCTGAACTCTTGCCTTAAGCTTAACTTTAACCCTAAATCCTAAACCCTAAACCCTACACCCCTACACCCCTAAACCCGAAACCCCTACTGTAAAACCCTACACCCCTAAACCCTAAACTCTTATGGATCCGTTTAAAGCAACCCCTATAGATCCATTTAAAGGAACCCTTCTAGATCCCTTTAAAGGAACCCTGATAGATCCCTGTAACGGAACCCTTGTAAATCCCTTTTAAGGAACCCTATACTGTACACCTTAATCGGAGGTGCCTGCATGATCAGCTCACTCCAGGGCTTGCGCTTTGCAGATCCTCTGCGCAGCTCGCGGGTTTTGCGGAAGGAAGGTTTAGGGTTTAGGGTTTAGGGTTTAAGGCTTAGGGTTTAGGAGGAAGCAAGCACTTATCCCTAAGGCTCCATGTGCCTATATAGTATATACTTAGGCCTTAAAATACCTATGTAGGGAGCCCTTAAAGGCTTAAGTATCTACTACAGGTACATGCAGCCTTTGGGTATGTAGTTCAATGAGGTAGGGTCCCTGTTTAGGTCCAAAAGTACGGCACCCCTATAAAAAGGACCCGAGAAGGCACCCTAATTTAGATAACTACATACTACAGTGAACCCCATAAAGTTGCAACATAGATTTTCGCATGATGCATGCTGGGATTGCCTATACTTTACCTTAAGCGCATGAGGATGATGATGTTCCAACTTTTCTGGCTTCTACTGTAGTTTTTGACAGCAGACATCGAAACGAGATCATAGTCATCCCAATTTCCATCATCACCAGCGGCATTATGATCATCGGAAGTGGATGGGCAGTATGCAGAATCAGCGTTCTATGCTAGGCAAGAGGGAAAATTAACATTGTGGTGCCTGCTCCTCCTCCTCCTCCCCTCCAACTTCTACTTTTACCTCTACTGAAACTGCTACTGCACTGCTACTGCTGCTTCGGCCGCCGCTGCGGCTGCTGCTGCTACTCCTCCTGCCGCTGATATCCGTGGTGGTGTAGCAGCAGGCAATGAAGTCAGCTGTGTAGGGCAATTCTAGTGTCGGGGCCTTGATAATTCGATGAAGAACTTATTGTTCTCGTAGCTCACCTTGTAGGTTCTCTGTATCGCGAGGGTCTATGCTGTTGAAGCACCAAGCATCGGACGAGAAACCTAAACCTTTTTACACACGCAAAGACCTCAGTGCGAACGGCTTCTGCTGATGATGGCATACAGCCTTTGTGCTGGCTTCTGCCGAGAATGGCTTAATGCCTTGGCTGGCTTCTGCCTATCATGATGTTCTAGGCTGGCACTTTACACGTTGCTTCAGCCTAAAACGCAGGGCCTTGTTGGGCTCAGTTACACATACAAGGGCTCACAGATCATGCAGCACATTGACTGAACATCCCTGGCTTTCCGGAATCTATATTCGAATAGGGTTCCTTGAAAGGGGTCTACAAGGCCTACTATAAGGGATCTATAAGGATACTATAGTATAGGGGCCTTACTTATCAGAATAGGGTTTCGGGGCTCATTATAGTACAAGTATATTAAGGACCCCCCCCTAATAGTCACCAAAAAGTATAGGTAGTTATTGAGGCCCCTATAGTACGCGGTCGACAAGTAAAGGTCGAGGACATACATGCTCGTGTGCTACATGAGCCTACCTAAACCTTAAACCCCAGTCCCTAAACGCAAATCCTAAATCCGAAACATCAAACCCTGAACTCTAAACCCTCAGCCCACAGCCTACCTCTAAGACGTTCAGACCAGTTGCGGGCATTGCAGTGAGATTGGACCTCCCGTCGTAAGCCACCGATCAATGCACTCCCTGGCACAGCTATGAGCCGGGTTCCTTTCTAATTAGGGATCGATAAGGGTACAGTACAGAAAGGGTTCTATAAAGGATCGTTAGTGGCTTACAGTTTAGGGTTCAGGGTTTAATCAATTAGGGTGATTAAATCAGATTCGCTTGGGAAGACCGGGTGATGAGAAAGAAAGCCGTTTCAGCGGGGCCTGCAGGTTAGAGTGCAGGTCAAGCTGTCCTTCGTGTCGCAGTACGATCGTCCATGCATGCATCTTTGTGTTACATCTGACCCTGCCCTCGATGGAATCATGACTTGTTGTTTCAAGTTGCATAGCAATGTCTATAACGTAATATGATAATACGATAATATGCTACAGTAGCACTATGAGAATGCCATAAGAATTCTAAAACACTACTATAATACAGTTTAACCTGCCGAATCCCCATACTCCCAAAACTGCCAAAGTCGCTCTGTACCCAACTCTTCATAATCTAGCAAAACTTACAGAAACGTTCCAGAAACCCTCAACGAAATCTTGATATGTAGGACCTTCTGGAAGTCGGACTTGGCTCGACAAACTATCGCATTCAGAGTTCAAGACCCATCTGTGAAGGCGACGGTTCGGGGACCTTTGAGTTTGGGGCTTTCGGGTAATAATTTCCGGGTGTCGCGGGATTTGATGGTTTCTTTTACAGTGGTTCTTTCCGGGACAGGGCCTAGTAGCTTGTATTTCAGCGGACCTTAGACCCCACACCCTTCAGGGCTAACGTTGTCGGACCGCCCCAGAACAACAAAGCTCATGAATGGAACAATCGGATGAGCCGACAGGGTCATGATCTCAGGGTTTATCTGTGTTCATGCTTAACTAGGTCAACGGATGTACAGAATGCAGGTAGACAAATCATGGATAGTTCGACTAGTTCGACTGTCAGGCAATGGGAATCGCACAGGACTGCCGATCCATTGTTTTGAGATCTCTGATAAAACTGCATCAACATTGCAGCGATGGATATTGTTGCCATGCTTCGTCTTCTCTATATTATACATACATGGCATACACACATAGGGACACTGGTACTCATATTAAGTCTTCCGACCACTTTTCTACACCCGAAACACTCCCAAAAATCCCAAAAGTTCGGCCCAATGCCTGTGAAAGACGTGGGCGCAGGGCAGCTTCCGAACTTCTTCACCGGCTTCATACGCCTGCGACACAGGAAAGGATCTACAAGGCTTTACTTATGTAAGACTTATGGGATTGGGAGGTAGAGTTTTGGCTTAGGGTTTATAACTTACGAGTTGGACTTCAGGGAACAGGGTTTTGCGGGCTCATGTCTGGTATTCAGACTGTAGTTCCAAGGCAAGTCTTCAAGGCTGCGTGATTCTGTGGAGCTTTTGTTTTCTACCTGCGAGATGCCTTGGAAGCTTCAACTTAGGGTTTAGGGTTTAGGGTTTAGGCTAAACCCTAAACCCTAAACCGTCCTCAAGTCCTCAGCCCACATCTTATGCACAGATCCAAAAGGCCCCTTCCCTCTTCCTGCAGCTACATTCTAGTCCCTGCCCACTTTTGTGCCGAACCGGGACCTCCTGGCAAATGACGCAAGATTGGTTGCTGTTGCCGAGCTGTGCAGACCACTTGAACCTGAAAGCAGGCATGGGTTTGGCCGTTGTGAGTGTGACAGCTGTCGACGAGTATATACCTATGAACATGCATAGCATGTCTACCTGTGATCACAACCACTTTGCCAGCACGGCGAATACAGCTACTCCGTCTTTCTAGTCAAGTTACGACAACCACAAGTGCAGTCTGGAGTAGTCATAGTCGTCGTAGTCGTCGTACTAGTTGTAGTAGTAGTAATAGTAGGCTCAAGTTCAGCTGCGCTTCCCCGTAGCTTGAGCCGCTAGCAGGGGCCCTAAGTGGCCGGTCCGTACTAAGCCATGGCCCCTGACTACCAAGACAGCTGTAACACAAGCCTGCGATTTGCAGGTGGCGTGATTCTACTCTGTTGGCTCTACCAACAGATGGTCNAAAAAGCGTACGAGCGTGAAGACTGAAGTGCCTTTCTTCTTGTGTAATCTTCCTTCACGAGAGATATGTACCTATCAGACGATAGGTGACGGGAACTGCCTGTGGAGATCTTGTGCCAAAACGGTAGGATGCCGTTGGTATACTTTGAAAACGAAAACTTTGAAATATGCGTTGACTCAACACAAATCCGAACCGGAAACATTAAAAGCCATTGCAGCGCTGAAGAAGCGTAACGCTTGGGGTAATGCTCTTGCGTTGAAGCTTATTTCTGAATACGTCAGTCGGCCGATTGTCGTTTGGACTCAGGGAGGGATAGCTTGGTTTGGTAACACTCTGACTTCCGGTAAGTTGCC
>BGNK01000889.1:702-39786 GCA_003297005.1 Symbiodinium sp. clade A Y106
TCATAGTAGTCGTGTCGTAGTGTCGTAGTATTAGTCGTAGTTGTAGTCGTAATGGTAGTAGTAGTCGTAGTAGTACTAGTAGTAGGAGTAGTAGTAGTCGTCGTCATCGTCGTCGTCGTAGGAGTAGCAGTAGTAGTCGTCGTCGTCGTGGTAATGGTAGTAGCAGTCGCCGTCGTCGTCGTTGTCTAGCAGTCGTCGTTTTAGTAGTACCAGTACTTACTTGTAGTTAAAGAAGAAGGGAGTCGCATTATACCAAAAGGTCTCCGCCACCCTGCCCCCCCCCCCCTTCCCCTACCCCCCTAAGGGTTCCTGTAAGTGAGAGTTCAGGGCAAGGGTATACCAGGACCTCCCCAGTTCCCCTTCACAGCGCCCTTAAGGTCCTCAATCGTGAGTGTTTCCCAGAGACTCCAAAATCCCGTAAATATACCTTAAATTATAGCAAGATCCCTAATATGATTTAAGCTATATTCCTTAATTAAGGGATAGTGGGGTCTCTGGGTTCGGGTATAACGGAGGGTAGTTGGATGTAGGGGGGTGGGGGGGGGGTCTAGGTAAGGATATAGGATGGTCTAGGTCAAGGCTTTAGGAATGAGGGTTTCGGGTTCAGGAGTCAGGGTTTAGGGTTGAGGGGTTGTGTCTTGGGCGTCGGGACATAATGGGAGTTTCCGAAAATTAGGGGTACCCTATTTTGGGGTCCTTATGATAAGGATCCTAGTATTTAGGGTACTATATTAGGGTCCCCTGTTTAAATTTTCGGAAACTACCAATGTTCACGCGCTTGCGAGGGCCTTGTAGAGGGGCTCTAATCCTAGGGGCTTGACGAGGATTTCAACCGCTTGCTGCATACCACGGGTCGGTGGATTTTCCAAGCCGAGCAGAAGTAATACATAGCAAACCCTAACTCCTAAACTCTATACAATGCAACTCCCAACTGTAGAGTGCGAGTGAAAGTCGCTTCTCCTATACTTCAGCACCTCGTGCTCGTACGGAAACTGGGCTCGGGTTGGGGGGCAAATGAATTTCGATGTTCAGGGTCCCGAGACCTTCCGATATCCTCTAATTCGGAAAGGTGCCTTAAATCATATTCGGGATCCGACGGGAATCTCACGTATATTCCCTATTTAAGGGATATTGGAAGGTCTGGGTCACTCCGGGCGACGGGGCTTTAGATCAATGTTAACCTCGAGCAGCCTTCTACTCACCCTCTCAGAAATCCTAAAGCCTTGAACCCTTATAGTAGTAGCCATAAAGTTGGAACATTATAATCCTCATGCCCTTAAGGTAAAGTACAAGGGATCCCAGCAACAATCCTCCTAAAGCCATGTTCCAACTTTCTGGCTTCTACTGTATCAGCAAGGCCCTGAACCCTAAACCCACAACCCTAATTGCTAATGAGCCCTAATCCCTAAACCCAAAACCGCATCTGAACGGTAGACCCCAATACCCTAAACCCTAAACCCTAAATTTACCCTAACTACGAAACCCTAAACCCTAAACCCTAAATTGACCCTAACTACTAAACCCTAAACCCTATCCCCTAAATTTACCCTAACTACTATACCCTAAACCCTAAATTTACCCGAACTACTATACCCTAAACCCTAAATTTACCCTAACTACTAGTGACCCCAAAACCCTAAACCCTAAACCCTAGTTTACCTAACTACTAATGAACCCTAAACCCTAAACCCTAAGTTTACCCTAACTACTAATGACCCCAAAACCCTAAACCCTAAATTTTCCTCTAACTACTAATGACCCCAAAACCCTAAACCCTAAATTTACCCTAAGTTTACCCTAACTACTAATGAACCCTAGGCTGCCTCGGGGCCCTGAAAACCCCGCGAGTCTGAACACTCCTGGAACTCGCACGCAAGCATCGAGAGGTCATGAGGACCCTTAGGGGGTAGGGGGGAGGGGTTTAGGGTCTAGGGTTTAGGGGCTAGGATTTTAAGGGTTTAGGGGTTTAGGGGTTTAAGGGGCCTTAATGCCTATAATAAGGACTTAATAAGGCCTATTTCAAGAAGTCTAGTGCCCTACCCCCCTCTCCCCTAACCCCCTTTTAAGGGTCCCTATGAAGAGGGTTTCCCTGAAAGCTGACTCCCTAGGTGAAACCTCAAGTCTAAACGATGGGGCTTCCTTTAAGGGGGTCTTTGGGGGTTCCTTTAAGGGATCTACAGGGGTGCCTTCAAGGGATCTACAGGGGTTCCTTTAAGGGATCTACAGGGGTGCCTTTAAGGGATCTATTAATACAGCCTTCTAGTCATAACACTTATAGTGAACCCCGGAAAGTTGGAACAGGGTATAGGGATGAGCAGTGCTAGCATCCCATATAGTGCGCCTTAAGGGCTATGTGGATAATCATGGTCCAAGTTTCTGGCTTCTACGAGAACTTCAGAGTCTTTTTTGCTTTCTAAGGGGGTTCTATACTAAGCCCTAAACCCTAAACCCTAAATCCTAAACCCTAAACCCTAAACCCTAAACCCTAACCCTAAACCCTATGGTAACCACGAGGATGCCTTCAGCAATAGTATTACTGATAACTGAGGCCTCTTTTCCTAATCCCTGAGCCCTAGGTTTCCAGAAGACCAACACCAAAATATCACGGTTTAGGGTTACACCTTCACCAAATATTTTGGGGTTATAGGCCCAGGGTTTCTTAATCAGGTTCCTACATTACACCAAAATGTCACCAAAACATGCAAACGTCTTTTTTGTCGCACAAGTCTTCACTTGGGTGAAACCTGGCGAAGTAAATTGCTCGAACCCAGAGACTCCAATATCCCTTAATTAAAGAATATTCCTTAAACCATATTAGGGATGCTACTATAATTTAAGGTATATGCCTCAATTAAGGGACATTGGAGTCTCTGGGAATGTGACTTACACAGAAGGCCTTGAAACAAGAAGATGACTCTGATCAACAATAATCCCAAAACCTCTAAAACCCTTGCACCTGAACCCCTTGAAACCCTTAAACCCTGAACCCTAAGCCCATAGTTTGACATGACATTGCTTAAGCAACCTCCGCTCATTTGTCTCGTTTGCAGGGATTGTTGAAATCCCTGTGCTGGCTGACGAAACTTCCGGAGTTCACTGCTTCGGTTGATGACATAAATCCTGCAATACCTTAATGACCCTAGACTATGGGAATTATGGTGCATTTTTGATTATGGGTAATGCATGATTTATATCATCAACCGTTGCTTGAAGCACCGTCGACAAATAGCCTTGCACTCCACGGGGCAGCGGCGCAGTACATAGTGGAGCAAGCTTCCAGCATTCCCGGTACAGAGAACCATGGTGCATCTGAAGGATCACGGTCGCGAGCTCAGGGTGTGCAGGATCGAGGTTCAGCGCGTCGCTGTGGTCCTGCGGACTAGGAGCTTAACCGCTGTTCTGAGAAAAAAGCATCAAAAATGAAACCCTGGTTGGTTTTGAATACAAACCTAGTGCTACAGTTCAACTTTGACAAATCTTCCGAGAACCCCCTAAACCCTAAACCCTAAAAATACTAAAAATCCCTAAGAACCTTAAAAGCCCTAAGAACCCTCTGGTCCTTTACGTCCACCGATGTCGAGGCGTCCACGGAGCGAGTCGGTTCAGGCCTGGGACGTAGCTGAGGAATAGGGTTCCTTTAAGGGATCCTTTAAGGGTTCCTTTAAGGGATCCTGTAAGGGTTCCTTTAAGGATCTATATGGGTTCCTTAAACGGATCTATATCGGTTCCTTTACGGGAGCTAAAGGGTCATGATAGTAGGTCCCATCACAGAACAGCTACTGGTACTTTCCAAAGCGCAGGTACATAGGACCCTTTGGGAAGTCAGCCGATTCCAAAGTCTGTTGTTTTATGGTTTCTAGTGATCCTTTCAAAGTTGTTGTGACTGTTTCAAGAAGCTGTGAAGGGTCTTGCAGGGATAGAGTTCTTGTTTGCGAATGTAGATTCTGGCTAGGGACCCAGAGCTGTTTTCTATAAATACGGGGTTCCATGGGGTTTTGTATTTAAAATGTATGTGTATATATATATATATATGGAGTCTATAAGGCTTCAAATACAAAGCCGGCACCAGCGAGTGACTACGGCCTCTGTTTTGTAAATCACATGCTCAACAACTCCTCCACCTTAAGTCGCGATAGCACAGCCTTTGTGATACAGGCTACCTCGCAGCTACAGTCTTCAGTTGGGCAAGACAACGCCGAAAGGTCGAAAACCGACCAAACCCTGAACACACACAACCCGGGTATAGGGTCAAGGGATGTTAAGGCTGTCGAGGGTGAGAGGTATTAGGGTTGAGGGCATTATTGTCAAAAGTTTCATTGGCGTAAGGCACGTTACATTACTTTCCACAAGGGGGCTCACGCAGTTCAGCTTCGCTCTGCACCGCCCCAGATACTCATTGACTCACGGAAGCACTCTTGCAGACCCGGGGCAACAGCAAGAAATGCACGACAACCCACCACTACTTCCGTATACTCTTTGAGCCGAAACCTTAAACCATAAACAGAGCACCGTAACAAACACACACACACACACACTTTTGTAAAAGCTTAAAAACCCCTTATAGGATCTTGTAAGCCGCCAATAAAATGGCTTCCAGAACCATTCTCAACCCCCTGGAATGAATCTTCCAAAAGCCTTATCAAACCTTGACGCTTTAACCTTGCACAAGTATAGAGCCGGGGACCTGGTTTGTGCGTCCTGGCTCAGGTACGTGCCAGGTCGAATTCCTGCGTCACGGCGCTGAAGATAGGGTTTGGGGTTTGAGGTTGCAGATTAGGGACTTAAGACTAGGGTTTAGGGTTTGGGATTAGGGACTTGATGATCAGCATAGGGGTTTGACTATGCTAGTCGAATCCTGCGAGGACCAAACGGGGATGCTGCTAGTATCTGCTAGAAATTCAGGGTTCAGGGGGGAAGGGCCTTTGGGTTCCTGGTTCCAGTGGTTTAGGGTTGAGGGTTTAGGCTGGAAACGGCCGGGGGGTTTAGGGTTTAGTGGTCTTTGGATTCAGGGTATTTATGGGACATCGGCGGGAAAAGCACGGTTCTTGCGGGGTGCAGGTTAATAGTTGAGACTTATCTAAGTCTTCCGTTCGAGTTTTACAGTTCGAGTGGCTGGGTTCAGGGCTTAGGGTGTAGGGTTTGTACTTACGCCAAAGATAGTGGGTTTAGGGGTTTGGGGTTTAGGGTTTAAATGTCAAGATTACCCAAGCGGGTCCATACGCACTACTGTTGCGGAATTAGGTCCCCCGGAACCATGATTAGGATGTTCTTTTCGGGCCAGATTCCATATTGGTAATACCTTTGGACATGCAGTAACCCTAAACCCTAAACCCTAATCCAGGATAGTGGTCATTATACAGCAACCCCCAACCCGGAAATGGGGTAGGCCCGAAAAAGCAAAACCTACTCAGCTGCTTGGGTGTGGCGTTGTGAAACTTATTGCAGGCCTCTGGTGAATCAACCGTGCTCCTGATGCTTGTTCAACAAAGGGCTTACGATGCGTCCTCAAACAGACAGTCAGCCCTATACCGAAGCCCACAAGAGCTAAACCTGAACCAAAATCCCCTAAATCCTGAAACCCAGACCATCGTAAACCGCCCTAAACCCCGAAATCAAAACCCAGTTCCACCCTAAACCCTAAACCCTTCCTTCTCGATGACAGCGGTGAGCATGTCACGCTTTTTCATGCCCTGGCGCTCATCAGCCGGCATCTGGTACCTCGGCTCTTGCCCAAGAGCCCGTGTAGGGGTTTAGGGTTTAGGGGTTTAGGGGTTAGAGCTTAGCGGTTTAGGGGCTAAGGGCTTGGGGTCTAGAGGGTTTAGGGGTAGTTTAGGTAAGTACCCATAGACAGGTTTGGGTAAGGGATCTTGCAGGGACCTAGAAGAGGTCTACGAGGATTCTCCATACCGGGAGTACTCACACTAAATACATTGTAGTTCCTTTTTTTATATACCCTATTTCGTATATGGGATCCTATAAATTTAACCCCAACAAGAACTACAATAAAGACTATAGGTAGGATCCTCTTAATTGCAGCTCTCCAAATGGCTCCTTCTCGATCCCCAAGGGACTACGCGCAAAGAAACCCCACCCGGAGCCCGGTGGTGCCGGTTTAGGGTTTAGGGGTTTAGGGGTTTAGGGGTTTAGGGGTTTAGGGTTTAGGGGTTTAGGGTTTAGGGGTTTAGGGTTTAGGGGTTTAGGGGTTTAGGGGTTTAGGGTTATAGGGGTCTAGGGTTTAGGGTAAGTCTTCGCATCGCCTGCCTTGGCCGTACGATTGATGATATAAATCCTGCATTACCTTAATGGCCCTAGCCTATGGGAGTCATGGTATATTCCATATTATGGGTAATGCAGGATTTATATCATCAACCGTAGGATCCTTGAAAGATCCTAAATTTTGAGCGCTTGTACCGGGTTCTTGTCTAAGGAATTTAATTTAAGGTACCGAAATAAAGAAATCATATTATTTACTATAAATCCCTATTATGGCGACTTAAAGTAAATAAATTCCTTGCCAAGAACCCAGTTTAGAGCCCTCCGGGATCCCCTTAAAGGAACCCTACAGCTCCGACTCCGGAACTCTACAACTTAGTTGCTGAGTTCATAAGCCCCCAAAAGTTTACACTTTCAGGTTTATAGTGGGTAATATTATCCCAAAAATTGTAAAGTATATCCACTCAGCTACTAAGACAAAGCAAGGTCTGGGATTTTGAGAATCAGACTTCGCACTTGCGGTGTAAGGACTTGGGTCTGTTATTGAATTTTTTTGGTCCAGGGTTTCGAGTTTATGTAGTTAAGGCTTCGGGTTTCGGCTATGAGGTTTTAGGTCTGTTTTCGGAATTAGGACCATTCGGAGGCAAGGTCTACCTGGACCCCCAAAAGTATGTAGAATAATGGCCTTTTATAGGTGTTGGGCCATTATTTTATCTACGTTTGGGGGTCTAGGTAGGGTTTAGGGCCTAGAGCTTAGGCTAGGGCTTTCGGTCTAACGGAGCTCCAAAAACCCCATTGAATCATTCAACCCCACAACACCCGAAAATCCCGCACTCACAAAAAACTGATGCTTTGTCAGCGGCTTCTTTGCCAAATGGTATCTCAGCGATTGTTTTTGCCTCGGATGAAGGGCTTCTGCACTGAACACGTGCTGTAAAGGCTCCTACAAAAACTTGGCTTGCCGGCTGATGTAAACAATGTCGACTGGGTTCTTGTTGAGCGACTAAACTGAAGATACCGTAGCTGAGGCTTGCAGTGAACATCATGGTTTGTTATATTCGACTTTTACATTGCCCCAAGGGTCCAAAGGACCCAATAATTAGGTACTCGGTTTTCGGATAGTAGTTATGTAGGTTAGGATTTTGGAGAGTATATGATTATTAGGTACTTGGACCCATGGCGTTGTAGCTGGAGCAACGCTTGACGAACGCCCGGCAAGAAGGCCGACCTTATCTCTACGTGAAAGCTGCCGATACAAATGAGGTCACACCGAGTGTACTGTTCTGGAGAAGCACCTAAGCTTGCTACCTAAACCCGGTAAAGTACGTAAAATAATGGCCCAATACCTAAAACAGGCTATCATTCTACATACTTTTGGGGCCCAAGTACTGGTTTACTAGTAGTGCTGTTACTGTGATTGAACGCTTTCGATCTTGGGGCTTGCGGGGGTGGGTTAGCAGCAGGATACTTAGTGCTTCTTGTATCTTCCGATGTTTATAGGCGGAGGCGTGCACACACACAGCATTCAGTGTCGTTGAAATGAGCTGGGTGAAATGTGCTTGTTTTTTTTGCAATTTTTGGAATTATATTAAAACTGAGTGGCAACCGCAGGAGGTTCCGAAATCTGGCGATATCCACCTGGCAAGTCGCGCCAGCGACAAGCAAATATTGTATTGTGCCACCGTGAACCCGATCAACCGCTTAGATAACCAGAAACTCCTGCAACTCCCAACATCTAAGCCAACAAACATTGATCCTAAACCCTAAACCCAACAAACCTTATGCACACCCACCTACTGGAAGGATCAGGGGCCTAGCGGAAACGGCTTATAAGCAAGGCAAACGTACTGGCTCATGCCCCACGGATGGGACCTTATATCAGCAACGTGCCTTCACCGGCTCTATCCCTTAAGATCCTGTCAATAAATCGGGGACCAAGGTGCTTTAGCCCCGGGCGAAGAAATGTGAACAGTTAACCCGACAAACTTCAATGTTAAACCCTTGTGTAGGAACCCTTGAAGCATTGTCTTTCATTCATAAATCGAAACCCTAAACCCTTGAAGCACTGTGCTTCATTCATAAATCGAAACCCTGACCTGCAGAACTTCAACCGACACCCCAAACCTAAACTTAAACCCCTAAACCCTAAACCCCTAAACCCTAAACCCCTAAACTAAACCCTAAACCATCCTCACTGACGCTAATCCGAAATCCAGGACCCAGAGATCCCAGTATCCCTTTATTAAGGAATACACCTTAAACCATAATATTAAGGCCCCTATAACTTATTAAGGTATATTCCTTAATTAAGGGATATTGGGATCTAATTTAAATGATATTAAGGCCCCTATAACTTATTAAGGTATATTCCTTAAATAAGGGATATTGGGATCTCTGAGGAACCGAGGCCCACCAGCCCGGGCAAAACATGCCCCTGAAGGTTAGCGGTTTAGGGTTTGGGATTTGGGGTTTAGGGTTTAGGGCTTGCGGTTCGGGGTTTAGGGTTTAGGGTTTGGGGTTTGGGGTTTGGGGTTTAGGGTTTAGGGTTTAGGGTTTCGGGTTTGGTGTTTTTAGTTTAGGGTTTGGGGTTTATAGGGTTTATAGGGTTCAGGGTTTAGGTTTGAGGGCTTAGTAGTCTCTTAGGTTCAGGGCTGAGGCTTTAAGTCTTATAGCTTAGATGCTGTGTAATGAATCGAAGTCTAAGGGTCGGATTTTCAGCACGTCTTGACTATTCGTAACTGCGGCATCGGCAGTGTCGGGTTCATGTCTGGATTCAAAGCCTTAGCCATGTCGGCTTCAGCGAACTAGCATCTTTCGACAGAGCATTGATCATTCCGTCCTGTCCTATTAGTCAGAAAGTCGACAGGGTTCTAGCAGGCATCCATACCCACATGTAACTCGATGACATTTACAATCAACCATATCGCGATTGTCACCGTCATGGTTCATCACCGCCAAAGCACCCTCACATGGACGCCATACAAAAGCAGCCAAAAGCTAGAGGGCATTAAAGTCGAAAGCTGGAGAACCATATAATGAAGGCATCAGAAGCCTTACAACACAGTTTCCGGACCATTAGCCGGACATGTACCACGTCCGTCGCGCGCCTGATCCTCCCATCCTTCCGCATCATTCATGTGGTCATACCTCAGCTTCTAAGAGAGACAAGATCCTGAACCCAAACTTCAAACCTTAAACCCTACATCCTACACCCCGCTGCGCCCTGAATCTGATACAGAACAACCATACTCCGTCATAGTGTCTTATCTAACCTTTACCCATAGGCCCCAAAGTAGTCCTTTTTGGGATTACCTTCTAGAATTCTAAATATGAACCCCAAAAAGGAACTACTTTGGGGCCTATGGGTAAGACAGAGCGCTACGACCAAAAGTCCTAGAGCCCCAAGACCCCAGTCGCAGGAGCATGATCTGACTCTCCCACTAGCCTCAAACAACTACCCATAGGCCCCAAAGTAGTTCCTTTTGGGGATTACCTCATAGAATTCTAAATCTGAACCCCAAAGAGGAACTACTTCGGGGCCTATGGGTAAGCCCTACAAACCCAAATGCAAAACATACTTGAGCTGCAACTCCTCTCATGAGTCATATACCTCTCCTACGTAGAACTCACTGGCCCAAAACCCAAGGAAATAAAAGTTGAAACTTTCAGAATCGACTACCTTATAAGAACCCCAAAAGTTGAAAAGTTGAGTTTGCAGCCCATTCAATCACACATCCCCTCATCCCCAAAAACCTGTAACGATAAAACCCCATACCCTTAAACCCTGAACCAGCGCCCTATAACCCTAAAACCCCATGCCCGAAACGCCTAAACCCTGAAGCCCTCAACCCCTAAACGCGAAAGCCCAATGCCCCAAAGTCCCTATAAAGTTATAGTCTAATCAACCCTCAAACTTGGGACCAAAGCTCCAGCCCTAACCCCTAAACCTCAAACCCGGATTTGGAATTAAACCCTACAAACCCTGAACCCTATAAACCCTATAAACCCCAAACTGAAACCCCCTGAGCCCCAAATTGAAACCCCAGAAACCCTCGGCTGAAACCCTAAACCCTAGGCCCAAACCTCCTTGGCCCCATTATAGGGCACCAAAAAAGCACATAAGAAAAATTAGGATAGGGATATCCCATATAAACCCCCTTATAAAGAAGCCCAGTAAGGTAGGGATATCCCGATAAAATGCTTATGCTTATGTCGTTTTGGGGTCCCCAACATTAAACCCCAAACTGAAACCCCAGCGGCATGAGCTGCACGGCATCCATGCGCTCGGCCGCAGCCTCGCCAGCCTGGAGACCGCACCAGCGACAAAACCTGTGGCAAGTGTTTTGGGTTTGGGCTTTAGGGTTTGGGGTTTAGGGGTTTAGGGGTCCAGGGGTTTAGGGTTTAAGGTTTAGGGGTTAGGGGTTAGGGGTTTAGGGGTTTTGGGGTTTTGGGGTTTTGGGTTTAGGGGTTTAGGGTTCCCTCCAACCCGAAACCCGAAACGGTTTCGGGTTTCCGGATGGAGGGCTGGGTCGGTTTCAACAGTCCCAAAACTATTTAAAACTAGTCCTTTAAATTAAACAATAAGGGAAATTAGGGAAGCATATCCCAAATCGATACTTCGTGTGGCAAGGCGTCGAGTCCGGGGCTGTAGGGCTTAGGGTTTTGGGGCTTAAGCGTTTGAGGGGTTTAGGCCCTTAGGGTTCAGGGCTGTACTTTGGCGATATGGCTTAGGGCTTTAAGGCTTTAGGGTTCCCGGGTTTAGGTGTTTATGCTTTACGGCTTCATGATTTACCCCCAAACCTCCACGTGCACAAACAGTGCCTACTTTGGGGTCTAAAGTCGATAAATACTACCTACTTTGGCCTATTTGGGGTCTTAACCCTAAACCCCACGACCCTTCTGAATCCTAAACCCTAAACCTTGAACTCCGAAGTCCTATACCCTACCAGCACCCCCCAACTACGCTCTATCATACCCTAAGTACCCACTATTAAAGGCCATAAGGGCTCTATTACACGGCCCTTGGGGTCCTGGTAAACCCCTAAGCTTAGGTTTAGGGTTTCGAAGAGTTCTGACTCTGGCTTTGTGCGACTCGGAGCCTGAGGGCTCAAAGGCTTAAGGCCTTCTTGGAGGGATCGGATGAGATAGATAGAGGTTTAGGGTTCAGGGTCTGGGGGTTTAGGGTTTAGGGTTTAGGGGTTTAGGGTTTAGGGCCTAGGGGTTTAGGGGCTTAGGGTTTAGGGGTTTAGGGCTTAGGGAATTATTGATACCTGCTTGTCGAGTATCCCGAAGAACTAAGGTTAACCCTTGGGAATATGTTGGGATCTTGTAGGGATTATAATACCCCCAAAAAGGTTAAAAGGCTATCCACTCTACGACCAGGACTAGGATATTGATAAGGGAAGGTGAGCCCCCCCCCCCAATTTCCGCGAATTCGATGAGTTCTCAACGATGGGCTTTCGACTGTGCAGTACTCCACCCCGAGAGTCCAACAGCCTTTCCAGAACCTACTATTTCTGAATATCATACGCTTGATGATAGAAATCATGCATTACATTAATACACTAGACTGTAGACACTATGGGAAATATGGTAGGATTTATATCATCAACCGTACACAGGGACTTTTTCCTACATTCAGGACTTGTTGTGGGGAACCCATCCTCGACGCCGAAAGAGGCTCTGGCCAGAGGCTTCTGAGCATTCAACAGGGGGCCGAGGGATTCTTTAACGTAACCATAGGCCTGAAAGTAGTTCCTTTTTGGGATTACCCATTAGAATTCTGAATTCTTAATATGAATCCCGAAAAGGAACTACTTTGGGGCCTATGGGTAGGGGTCATGTCCTGGGGGGGCCCTTGTCATTAACAAAACCCATAAACCGCAAGCGCGCCAAAACTGTCACATCAAAGCCCCTACCTCACCCAGTATCGATCGCAAAAAAGCTTGAAAGACCTATATGTATGGTCTTCGGGCCAACAACCCTGTGCGGACAGCCTGAGCCCTAAACTCTATAAGCCCTAAACCCTTCAAACTGTCTTTTCAAATGTATATCTTCGCGTAGGTTTGGTATCTGCCCAGAAGTTTGCGGAACCCTTTCCACAAATCCCACCGTCCTAGGGTCGGGGTGGGATCCTTGTAGAACCACTGAAGGGATCCTTATAGAACCCACTGAAGAAAACATCATAGACGAACAGCTTCAAAACGAACCCCTTCTCTCAGTGTCAGTTTGAGATCATTTGTTAAGACTCCTCTATCGGACCGTTTTAAACGCAACTTTGAGAACCAAACCCTTCTGTCAGTGTCGGCTTGCACCGTTTGTGGAACCCGATTGAAAGAAACCTTTTAAACACAATCCTTCTATAGAACCCTCCACGGAACCCTCTAAAGGAATCCCCTTATCTTGGGCCCCAAACCTAAACCCGAACCCCTTAACCCCAACCCTAAATCCCAAACCCAGAGAAGGCTTTCATGGGATCCCGACCTCGCCGGTTCGTCGTCGTCCCCCAGGTCCTGGGGAGTTTAGGGTTTAGGGTTGAAGGTTTAGGTAGTTTGAAGGCTTCGGGTCTCTCGAAATTCCCATGAAAATTTCAGTGTAGGCGTAGAAGTGCTACAAGTCTATAAAGAGTTGTGTTTGAGTTTAGGGTTCAGGGACTGATTCATGTAGCCTTCTGCGTTGGGCTTGGCTTTTTGGAGTCGAACAAGGGCTGCATAATAAGGGCATGTGTAAGAGTTCTAGTTCTACTCGGCAGTTGGCTCAAGCTTTCCCATCTACCCTGTGTTAGACCCTGAAAACCCATTGTTTGAGACCATATACTACCATAAACCCTAAACCAAAACCCTAAACTTATAAACCCTAATTTCCATTTCAGGGTACGAGGAGGGTCCTGGGTAAGGCTCTTGCGCCTTTCAGGGTTAGGTCTTGGGCTTTCGGCATAGGATGTCCGGCTTCAGTTCTGGGTTTGAGTTGGAGTTTCACTTAAACCCGAAACCCCGAGTTCTCATGTATGTACGTGTATGCAGATGAATGCATGTTTGTATTGTGAGTAATGTGTATATATATATACACATACATATACGTATACGGTATACGTATACGTATACGTATACGTATACGTATACATATACGTATACATATACATATACATATACATATACATATACATATACATATACATATGTACAGTACATTTGCATATATATATATATATTTATTTATTTACGTACACATACCTACACACACATGTGTGACGTCTTCCTTGTGCTCGACCCCTCTTCCCACAATGAACGAGGCCCCCAATGCCCTGCAGGGGCCAAGCACACAGACAGCAACAAACTCCAGGCTCGAACGACACCCGAACCAAGAGATTCGGGCCGAAGAAGCAGGCAGAATCAGGAGACGACGTCAGCAGCCATACAGATAAACATGTCTGAGCCTGGGAACATAGTATCAGAAACACATCGAGACCAGTCCTGCTGACACTGCTTGCAAGTGTTCCCGCCGCATGCAGGACACCGCGTCGCCTGGGCTCATCGGAAACCGGCCGTATCGAGGAAAAGAATCGGTGCCGATGCTGCTAGATTAAGAGTTCCCGGCTTGGGCGCAAACGACCCGTTCCTTGCACTGGTATTCGCATTTCGACCCTGCAAACGGTGCAATCTACACAGCACAACACACCTAACAAGAGTCTATCACATCCGCGTATCGCGCAAGACAAAAGCTGAACTTGTGAAGAGTCAGCAAGAATCTTTCTTGTGGTATAAACTGTAGTCCCGAAATAATGTCAGCAAGATATACCCCGAAATGCTATTCTGCGTAATCAAGCCCTTACAGAGGTGCTTGGACAGGGCGAACGAGAAGGCTTAGGCGAGAAGGGAATAGGGTTTTGGGGCCCATTATACTATAACTATAACAAAGGAACCCCCACAATAGTAGCTCCTAATTTTTTTTTAAGCTACCATAGTCTTTTTAAAGCTCCTGTAGTCTTTTTAAAGCTACCATAGTCGTTTTAAAGCTACCATAGTCTTTTTAAAGCTCCGATAGTAATCCACACTACGACATTTTCTAAACCCTCGGTCATAAGTCCTAAGCCCGACATCTGCAGTGAACGGCGCAAACAGCAGTATATACGTTGAGGTTTACCTACCCATAGGCCCCAAAGTAGTTCCTTTTTGGGATTACCTTATAGAATTCGAAATATGAACTGCCAAAAGGAACTACTTTGGGGCCAGAGGCTCATACCCTACCCCCTTTTTTAAGGTACCTAATAACCTAATATTCTGTATATAGCAGATCCTGACCATAAAAGCAGGGGTAGGGTATGAGCCTCTAGGTAAGGGGTTTACCTGTAGCCGAACAGACGTACCGTTTTAAGGAACTATATATAGAAACCAGAATGAGGAGCCCTAAAAAGGTAGGTCTTTTCGGCTATAGGTAGGGTTTAGGGAGGGTTCAGAGGTAGGGGCTTATTGAAAAAGGGTCTTCGCGTGTCGACGGTTGCATCACAAGTGGTGGAAGTGCTCCTTTTCGCGGTGACAAGAGCTCAAGTAGGTGGTATCCAAAACAACCCAAGGGCTTAAGCCGTGGCTTAATTGAGCCCTCAAAGAACCAAACAAGAAGGCCTTGTTGGCCAAAGCTACCGGGCCAATAGGTGTTCTACAACTAGTCTAAATAACTGTCTGGTTCTTTGTAAGAAAGGGGGGAATGGGTTATGGGGACTACTATTAGGGACTACTGTAGGGACTACTATAGGGATCCATTCCCCCCTTCCCTACTAAGAACCAGACAGATAAGGGTATTGAGGGTGCATTGATGGATCACCTCACCAACAGCGGACGACCCGAAGCCCGAAAGCAAAACGATGCGTAATATCAACCTTCACGTCAAGTCGCGCCCGCCCGTTCAAGGCACTGGTAGCCTTGTGGGAATATGCAGGTGTAGGCTAGCTATAATGAAAGAATTGTGAAGGTTGCATTCTGTGCTCGTTTGGGTCACGAGTTGTGCTGCAGGGTTGCGGGCAAGGAATACCTCTTAAACTGAAGAAAATATAGAAGACATGCTTGACATCCTTGCACCCCTGAGAAGTACACCGAACCCTGAACCCTAACCAGGGTAATGTGGGAACCTGATAAAGAAGAAACCTTGGGCCTTTATTAGGGTTCCCTAATAAATTCTACTATTTTGGGCTTATAGGCCCAGGGTTTCTTAATCAGGTTCCTACATTACGTAGAATGATGACGGCATCCTGGGCCTCCTAGAGGGGAGTTCGAGTTTCCAGCCTTTCGCTGAGTTTTGGGTTTAGGGTTTTAGGGTTTAGGGCCCTAAACCCTAAACCCCAAACCCTAAACCCTAAACCCTAGGGTTTAGGGCTCAGGGTTTAGGGTGAAGCTTCAGCAGCATCCCGCTGTCGCTCCGATTGCGGCGGTTCAGGTTTTATGCATATCTCAAGCTGCCAAAGTCCACTTTTTCGTAGGTTCCTTACTACTAACCAAAATACAGAACTCATAGGGATCCTACAAAAAAGGCAGGCTTTGGTAGGTTAAGGTTGGTTTGGGGGTTTAGTTCTCTGGGTGTCCCTGAGTTTTCCGTCTTGGGCCAAGATCGAGGTCCGTGTTTAGCGCAGCTTATGTCGGCTTCACGAAGACATGGGCCTTTCTTGGGATGAGAAGTCTCTTTGTTGGGGGTCCTTATAACCAGTATCCTACTATTGGGGGTCCAGCATAACAGTGATAATTTCCCATAATACTCATAGTCATATGTACCCTACTGGTGGGGCAGTGCATTGCCCTTGATTTCTTGCCACGCGACAGCAGTCGAGCGTGCTCTCGCCGTTGTTTGCTGCCTGCGCAGGCCGCACCGTCAAACTTGGGGGACTGACAGGCGGTGCGGTTTCCTCAGAGCCTCCCAAACCCTTTAATAAAGGAATATGCCTTAAATCATAGTGGGATCCCTAATATGATTTAAGGTATATTCCTTCATTAAGGGGTTTTGGAGGCTCTGGGTCGGGCCTGAGAACCCCGGACCAGAAAACTTAAGAAATGATGGCTCCTGAAAAGTAATTTGGATGAGGGTTGGGGCTTAGCGTGAAGGGTTTTAAGGTCGGAGGTCTAGGGTTACGGGTTTAGGGGTTTAGGGTTTAGGGGTTTAGGGGTTTAGGGGTTTAGGGTCCAGCTTGGGCATGGCAGGTCATGATGAAACCAGTGTTGAATGAAACCCCCTAAACGTTTAATCCTAAAACTGAAATGGCACTGGTGCTACCGCAGTCATAAGGACCCTTAGGGGGGAGGGGGGTAGGGGGCCTTAATACCTATAATATGGACTTAATAAGGCCTATTTAAGGAAGTATAGTCCCCTACCCCCTTCCCCCTATCTCCCTAAGGGTCCCTATGACTTAGGCTGGCTGTGGAAGCCACACTTCGACAGGCGACGAGGACTAGATCCCTCAACCGCACAGTCATAACTCTGTAGGTGTGGCCGTGGGACTGCTTCCTATCATACCTTCTTGAAGCCGCTGCCTGCTGCGGGGCACTAATAAAAGGGGCGAAACTTTCTTCAAGTACTTGCTCATCTGGAGTGAGGAGGCCTTTCATTGTCAATACTGTTCCTTCGCTTCGAACTCGTTCTTAATTACAGAACTGATAGAATATACCCCAAAAAACACCCTATACTAACAATTAAGGTCCCAATAATGATGACCCTTGGGATTTAGGCTTCTGCGGCGCGGCCTCGTCTGCAAGCGCTGCGGCACCTCGCATCAACCAAAGGGACGAAACAACGCCCTTAGGGTCCAAGTATTCCTTGTTCCTTTCAGGCCTGTTTTGGAACCGAAAACCAGAAATAAGACCTCCTGCTTGGAATGAACCCTTGCAAATAATACCAGAACCCCTAAACCCTTCACCCCAAACCCTAAGACCTGCTATCCGCAGCACCTCGCGGCAACCGGAGGGAAGAAACACATGGCTTGTGGTCAAGAGGTAACTCGCAGAATCCCGAACCCTACAGTTAAGTTCATAGATCAGATGCTTCATTCATGTCGGATGTGAACCATCTAGCTGCGTCTGCTTCCGCAGCCGTTGCACGCCGTTCTCAACAACTGAACCCGTGAACCGAACCCTGAATAGTGCTTCCTTTCGGCGAATTGGACACCAATCCCCCAACAGAAACAGTTCAGACACATGTTGCATTAAAGTTGCTCTTCGGCTTTCGCCGAGCTTTGGGTGCCGTCGTTTCTTCGGTTGCCTGGCAGTTCTGAGCAGAGCGAAGTGGGAAATCTGCAGTCAGGCTTGCGGCTTTTAGTGTGGGCGAAAGCGCACATACCGCACATACCGACTATGCCAGCTGCTGCAGCAATACTCGAAGCGACCCCAAAACCCCCATGCTCCTCCTCCTCACCACCACCATCATCACCAACACCATGATTCGGTAGCTCAGTCGTATGAAGAGTCACTCATATGATCTGCTTGGCTTCTCGGTCCGACTACCATTACGCCCAGCCTTGTCTGAAGGCTCCGCAGCACCTCATGCTGGCCGGAGGGAAGAAACACATGGCTTGTGGTCAAGAGGTCATGCGCAGCATCCCGAACCCTACAGAGTAGTGATTAGTGATTGTATTGTTTGACAAGTCGGACATTCGCAATTCAACTGCACATGCGTCCCCAGCCGTTCCCCATAACTGAAACCGTGAATCGAAGCCTGGATTCAAAGATGGTTGCTTCCTTTATGAATTGAACCCCAATCCCAAGGAGCCAGCAGAGACTGTCGAGAAAGGGTATTGCATCAGAGGCGCTCTTCGGCTTTCGCCTAGCTTTGGGTGCGGCCTTTTCTTCGGTTGCCTGGCAGCTCTGTTTGTGGCGCGCGAAGAGGAGGGGGTCCAGGGTTTAGGGCTTAATTTGGGTTTAGGGTTCTGGGTTTAGGGTCTATTAGACCCAAAACCCTAACCACTAAACCCTGATTGAACCCTAAACCCTACCTTAACCCTGAATAACCTACCTTACTAACGACTTGTATAAGGAAATCATAATGAGGAACCCTAAAACGGTAGGTTGTTCAGGGTTAAGGAAAGCCCTAAACCCTAAGTCTAGCGTTTCCTAGACACAACATTGGATGCCCAGTAACTCAGGGCTCCATGTGCCTTTATAGTAGAGACTTAAGCCTTAAAGGGGTCCCTATATAGGTACTTTAAGGCCTAAGTATATACTATATGGGTACAGGGAGCCTTAGGGAACCCAGGGCTCCCTTTTTGGGTATTGGGTAACTTTAGAAGGAACCTACGGTTGATGGACAAAATCCTGCATGACCCTAAGGACCCTAAACTATGGGATTTACCGTATATTCCTTATAGTGGGTCATGCAGGATTTTGTCCATCAGCCGTAGGACTACAAAAAGTGAAAAAGGGCCCACTGGGAGGCCTGGACATCATGGCTTATGCAAGCGCCTGCAACTGGACATGAAGAGTCCAGCCCTCTCCTCACCATCACCGGTGTCAGCTTAGGTCTTAGGGTTTTGGGTTTAGGGCTTAGGGTTTAGGGCTTATAGGGCTTAGCGTTTACGGCTTTGGGCTTCGGGTTTAGGGTTTGGGGTTTCGGGCTTAGGGTTTAGGGGTATTTCCACTAATGTAGTGGCATAGTTTCACCCCCATGATAATGATAATGATGACCTTGTTCTCAAAATCTGGGTGCTCGTATCGTGGCCCTTATAGCATCCTTAGAATCCTTTGTCGAGACCCCTTTCTACAACCCATAAACCCTAAGCCTAAACCTCTAAACCCCCTAGGCCCTAAGCCCTAAACCCTAAACTCAATATTGGCGATTCAGGCTTCTGCGCCCCAGCCTTGTCTGCAGGTTCCGCAGCACCTCGGGTCAGCAAAAGGGCTGCAAGAGGTCCGATAGGGGCTTGTCTTGGAAACCCGAAACCCTATAAAGGAATCCTAAACCCCAAAACCCTTTAAAGTTTACAGGAACCCTGGACCCTTAAGGCCTGTGGGTTTAGCGGTTTAATCCCTACATCCTAAAACCCGCGACTTCAAAGGTCCAGGAACGCATCCCCATCTCCTTCAATAAACACCAAGTAACAAGTACCCCAAACCCCAAACCCAAGCCCCAAAATAATCTTCCGCACGGAGCCGGCCGTAAGGGACCGAGTTTCAAGAGACCCAACTCAAAACCCTAAATCCTAAGCCCCATACTCAAAGGCAGGTATTCGGCTTTTGCATCGCTTTCGACTATCGGGTCACGCAAAGGTTCATATAAGGTGCCTTGATTTTTAAGAACAGCGTTCCTAAACAACCATATTCCACCCCTCCACCCATCCACCCATCCACCCAGCCACCCAGCCACCCAGCCATCCATCCATCCATCCATCCATCCATCCATCCATCCATCGGACAGCCGCGTCGGCAACAATCATAGCACCGATTATTCAGGCTTCTGTTTCAAGGCGTTAGAGGTCCGCGTCGAATTGGAGGCCGCAACAACGCCAATTTCACGCTGGGCTCTGTTGCCAATATAGGGTCCACCGCAGTTTGTGCTTCGGGTCACCTTGCTTTTGTGATTGTAGGATCCAAACCACAAAGTGTTGCTAACTCGCGAACCAAAATGGAACTACAATGGAGACCATAGGTAGAATTCAGCTCACGGATTCCGTGCGGTGCGGAACTCTCTCTGCGTCTCTCTCTCTCTCTCGCTCTCTCTCTCTCTCTCTAGCTAGTCTCCGATCCAGGATTTGTTCGGCTCGTTCACCTGCAAATCTCAAAAATCATACAGATTGGATTGTTGAGCCGAAACCCTGAATGCAGATGCTTGGTGGTGGAACAAGCGAGACAGAGACGCCTGCGACGGATATTCCATCAGAGTTGCTTTCCGGCTTCCGCCCAGCTTTGGGTGCGGCCTTCCTTTCCGCTGCCTGTCGGTTCCATGCCGGCCGGAGCAGTAGTTTAGGGGTTCGGGGCTTTGAAACTGAGATTTCGCATACAGCCGAGACTTGCGCAATGCCCATAACACCAAGCAGGCTTCTGGGCTCCTTATTTCTACTTTTACCGCATATTCTACCCCAAAACCCTCACCTCGAACACTAAACCCTCCCAGAATTATTCAAGCCTCTATCTTGTAGTCTGTGGTTTCCTGGGCTTTTAAGTAGCCAGGGAGAAAGAAGTATAAACTTTTATTTCATAAGGGTTCCTTTAAGAAAAAAGTATTAAAGTATGGTACTCCAAAGCCCAGTTTCTGATTGACCCGACCAAAATTCCTTGTATGGTTGCCACGCGCAAGGGGGAATTATGAAGTATGTCTCTCAAGACGGGGTTCTAGATCCTAATTAGGGTTTAATCCTAGGGTTTAGGGTTGGGTAGTTCGGGTTTTGGGCACCATCAGAAGTCTCCATTGCGCAGCCCCAGAAGCCTCGAACCCTGAACACTTAAACCCCTAAACCCCTAGACTCTAAAAGAACCCCAAGCTGTCCTGCTCAGCAACCTTTTTGGCTGGTGGCTTCTTCGAAGCAGGTCCAGGTGGTCCTAGCAGGCAGCGATGTGGCTATGGGATCGTTAAGGGACAGAGTGTCCGAAGAAGGCATAGGGTTGGTTTCGTTGGGCTTAAGGATTACCATAGGCCCCAAAGTAGTTCCTTCATGGGGCTCATACTTAAAATTCTGGTAATCCCAAAAAGGAACTACTTTGGGGCCTATGGGTAGGGATTAGAGTTTAGGGCTTCTGGGGTTTAGGGTTTAATCCTATAGTCATCCTCAAGTCCGCATTTGTTCTCTGAGAAACCCTAAACCCTAAACCCTAAACCCTGAACCCTGAACCCTAAACCCTAAACCCTAAACCGGCTACCTTTCCGTAAGGATCCTACTGACCGGTGCTGAGGGGTAATATAGGAACCTGATTAAGAAACCTTGGGAATTAGGGGGCCTTTATTGGGGTTCCTTTAAAGGGGTCTATAAGGGGTACTACGTACAAGGGATCTATAAGGGTACTATAATGATATAGGAACCTGATTAAGAAACCTTGGGTCTTTACTGGGGTTCCTTATAGAATCCTACTATTTTGGGGTTATAGGACCAGGGTTTCTTAATCAGGTTCCTACATTAGCTGTAGCTGGGGCTGTATCGAACCCCGAACATGCAGAGATCCTCTAACCCGAAAGCCCGCAAAAACCCCAACTGAAAAGAACATCGTTTGAGTAAGGATGCAGAATATAGGAGCCTGGTTGAAACAAGTATAGCCGTATGAAAAACAACAATGAAACACCGCTTCGAAACTGTGGCGTCTTAGACCCTGCATCCTGAACCCTGAACCCCTGAGCCCTGCAACCCTAAAAGCCCTGGAATCCAAAGGCCGGAAGCCTCAGGATCCTAAAACCCTAAACCCTAAAATCCCCAAGCCCGAAGACCTTACAAAACTATACCGAAACCCTGAACTCAAAGTCCCACAAGCCCTGAAACCCTATAACCCACAGGCCCTAAAACCCTAAAGCCCTAACACCTGAAACCCAAAACCCTAGAACCCTAGCCCTCAACCCGAATTCCCTAAACTCTAAAACCTTAAGTACAAAATCCCACAAACCCTAAAGCCGTAAACCCTTAAACTGTAAACTCCCCAAGCCCTATAAACAAAGCCCTAAACCCGAAAACCCTGCCTCCTGGCTTCGTCTTTGGCTTCACTTTCGCTTTGGGGCGTTTCGCCTTGCGGCTCGTCACAGACTCCGCCTGGGTGTGCGGCAGGGCTCGGAGGGGTTGAAAGGGCTTTAGGGTTTGAGGGTCTCGGCTGGGGTTTTGGGGCTTGCGGTTTAGGGGTTTAGGTTTTTTTTTGAACTCCTTTAGGGGTTAAGGGTCTACTGAAACCATTAAAAGTAGGCACGGACCAACACCTGCAAAAGGCGATTATTCTGCACACTTTTGGGGTCCAGGTAGGGCAAGTGCTTCGTGGGTTTAAGTACAGTGCTTCTCGGATTTTTGATGTAGGGTTTGGTTGTGTAACAGCATCGTATCACACGCGAAAGGCAGACAAAATCGTCCCTAGACACTGGTGTTAACGGGCATATGGCGCTGGGCCATGCTACTGTATGTTATGTATAGTATGCTTTCATACAATATGGGGACTCTTTTGGGGATGCTACTCAAAACCCTGAGTCGACAATCCCTAAATCCAAGCCGTACAGGCCTTGGTATACCAAGCCACTTCCGGCGAAGAAGCGGGGGAGGAGGACGAGGAGGAAGAGGAGTCGGAGGAGGAGCTCCTTTGACTCCTTTGGCCCCAGATAAGCATCAGGTTGTTGATCACATCTATATGGGAGTTTCCGAAAATTAGGGGTGTATTACTTTGGGGTCCTTATACGAAGGATCCTACTATTTGGGATGCTATATCAGGGTCCGCTATTTTCCCTGGTGCTTAGGAGGGAATGGGGGAATGGATCCCGATAGTAGTCCCTATATAATCCCCAACAGGTGGTCCCAATAACCCATTCCCCCATTCCCTACTAAAAACCAGGCAGTAAACATGAGGTTGTTGATCACATCTATACCTGTAAACACCTACAAGACAATATGCTGACAACCCCTTACTTGGGTTCTTCATAACAAGAGCAACGGAACTTCATTCCCTGGGGGTTCATGTACCCAACTAGTATATACTTTGGCCCAAATGTACCTAAAAAGGGACTACTTTAAGGCCAAAGTAAAAACTATTTGGGTACATGGACCCTTAAACCCTAAACCCTTATAGAGCCCTTATAGTAACCCTAAAGCATCCCTATTTTGGGCACATGGACCCTTAGGGATTACTATTCAACACCCAGGCTCGAACAGGGAGACAAGCGCCAGGGAACCGACGATGACGCTGCCTCGTCGGACTCTGCCTTTGCGCGGAGGGTTATAAGTCCATAAGTTATTAAGGGGTTCGGGTTCTATAATGGGGTCCCTTTTGAAGGGTACTATAGGATTCTATAGGGTTTAATTAGGGTTTAGAGGGCGTATAGGGTTTACACGGCATGTCGGCAGAATAGGGGTCATAGGATTAAGGGTCCTCTTGGGTCCAGGGTTCTAGGTTTTGGGGTTGTGGGGTTTAGAGTTGAGGGTAATCCGTCTCTGCCGATTTTCGTCCAATCTCCGGCGACATAAGGTCACGTGGAGGTTGCCTAACCCGTGAAAGCTACATGCGTAGGGCTCTTTTTTTTTTTTTGGTAATTTTCCGTATACGTCCTCAAACAGTAGCTCTTGCGGTTAAGACTTAACGTCGATCATCACTATCACCACAGTTCTTGTCATGAATGCTGGAACCATCAGTAGTATAATGTAAACTGTCTTCTCAGTGGTCGTTTATGGAGATGTCCTCAACCCAAACTCTACATGCCTAAGACCCCACCTCAACTTTCGTCTGCAGATCCGCCACTTCGCTGTGGTCGTCGCTGTGGTTGTCCTGCTTCTTCTGGTCGAAAATAAGGGTTGAACATCATGTTGATGACGAGCCCTGAACCTTAACTCCAGCCTAACTCCACAAATAAACCTGGATAAACCTGGCCCTCAACAGCGCGATGTTGACGGCATGGCTTCAAGAACCAAGCCCCTAAAAAACGCACGATTTAGCAGGGGCGAAGCACGCAAGACCAACGTGCTCAAAAAATGCACACACACACACAGACACACACACACAGAGGCACACACAGACACACACACACACAGACACACAGACACACAGACACACACCGACAGACACCGAGACACACAGAGACACGCACAGACACGCACAGACACGCATAGACACACACACGCACACACAGACAGAGACAGAAAGACAGACAGACAGACAGACAGACAGACAGAGAGACAGAGAGACAGAGAGACAGAGAGACAGAGAGACAGAGAGACAGAGAGACAGAGAGACAGAGAGACAGAGAGACAGAGAGACAGAGAGACAGAGAGACAGAGAGACAGAGAGACAGAGAGACAGAGAGACAGACAGACAGACAGACGGACGGACAGGCGCACAGACAGACAGACTTCGTAAGTGATGATGACGATGAGTAGGAGATAGCGATGGGCGATTGAGGATGCAGGACGTACACACCGATACCCCCCACCTAAACCGACACGAATACCGGCCCTGCTAACCCCAATTGACCTGAGCCAATAGTAGTGCTACAGTAGTGCTCCATATTGCGTAGTCTTAAACCCTACATGCGAAACCTTAGTCTAATCATGCTAGACTGAACTCTACAATTTATAGCCTCAGTCCTCTTGGGTGACCTCGGCAGTTGGTTGCCCTTCGGTCAGCTCCGTATCTGGAACGTCCTGCATCCATTGCTCGGACACTTAAGCAACAGCGGCCTTGATAAATTGAATCGTTTGAATCCTACGGGGGGGACATTCATACGCAACCCTAAGGAACAACACCATTTTTCGCATCTATTACGGCCCTTGTCTCCGTTGAAGGTTTCGGCTTAGGGTGTTGGAGCGGAGTCAACTCACGAATCTTTAACAGGGCTCAAAAAATTGAATACGGCATATCCACTTTAAGGGACTACTCCGACGGCAAAATACCCCAATGTGCTGCTTCGCCTGCCCACTGCCCTAGAACGGCTCAAAAGTTGAAAGCCCACCACTGTCCCCAAGACCCAGGTCAGAAACCCAACTGACATCAACGAAAACTGACCGAGGAGACCCTCAGGCAGAACAGCAAAACTTTCTAAAATCACCCCTTCAGATAGGTGCTTGAAAACCCTCATGGGGGGGTTTAGAGAAGACTTTTCGTTGAGATGAATTGTCGGCACTGTGGGGTCCTTTCCGATAGCCTCTTCAGCTGGCTGCAACTTGCTGGCACTCTGCTCTGGCTGCGACTTGTCCTTCCAAGCGTGTATGTGCAACGCCGCTGTTAGTAGCAGCAATGTTGCACTGGCCTTTTTTCATTTGGAACCTGATAACTAGGTGACCATCTTTAATGCGTCGTTCCCACGGAAAAGTCATTGTAATTCTTGCATCTGATTTGGACCGTCCTCTGATAATGCGTTTTTTTGCTTGGCCCGCCGTTTTGTTTTGGCTTGCTCTATCCTTCGTGCTTACGGACAATCTCGGCTGAGCAGAAGACCAGGAGAAAGGGCCTGACACTTGATCTGCAAAACAACTCCGAAGATCCCCCAACCCAGAGGCTCCAAGTCAGGAATATACCTTAAAGGGTTCCAAAAAGGGGTCCTATAAGGGCTCTACAAGGGAAATAAGGAATACCAACCCCCAACCCCCAACCCAGAGACTCCAATATCCCTTAATTAAGGAATATACCTTAAATTATAGTAGGTTCCCTAATATGATTTAAGGTATATTCCTTAATCAAGGGGTATTGGAGTCTCTGGGGCCCTATTTTTGTACCCTTCTAGAACGATTAGGAACCCCAAACCCAACCTTGAAGCCCAATAAAGCCCCAAACCCGCACCTTAACGCACTATAACGTACCCGTCTAGAACACTTCAAGGAACCCTTAACCGTGCCCGAAAACCCAATATAGATCCCTTAAACGAACTCTCTTACCCCCTAAACCCTAAACCCTACCTCCATGTCTCAAAGTCGAGACTATGAGACTGAGGACAGGACTCCCGAAACCCATCCAAGACCCTTTTATAGTCCCAAAGGCTCCATGTACCTTTATAGCAAATACTTAAGCCTTAAGGGGGTCCCTATATAGGTACTTTAAGGCCTAATAAGTATATGCTATATGGGTACATGGAGCCTTAGGGAGTCCAGCCCACCCAGACCCCTCGAAACCGTCCATACTTAAATGACTTAAATGCTTCCGTCCTATGTGCCCATGCCCTAAGGGTCCATGTACCCCAATAGAATATATATTTTGGCCCTAATGTACCTTAAACTGGGGACAATTTTAAGGACAGGTTGCACCTTGTTTGGAAGCATGGACCCTGAGGGATAGTCAACTAGACAGCAGCGGGCATACACAACGGGAGATCCCATCGCCCTTGTGGCACACACCTTAAAGCACCAAACTCCAAGGGTCCAAGTACCCAATAATCATATACTCTCCCAAATAGTAGCCTACATAACTACTTTCCGAAACCTAAGTACCCAATTATTGGGTTTTTGGACCCTTGGGAAAAACCAACAATCATGCTGCCCCTGTCAGGCCTTGGTTCCTTACTGCAGAGGCTAGGAATGTTGGACCAAAAACCCAAGGAGCAATACTCCATTTAGTCAATACCCATAGGCCCCAAAGTAGTTCCTTTTGGGGGTTCATATTTTGGAATTCTATAAGGTAATCCGAAAAAGGAACTACTTTGGGGCCTATGGGTATCGACTATATGCCAAGTTGTCAGACCTTGCAAATTGCAATACTTCAAACGTCCAGGATATTCTCAAGGGCCGCATCGGTATGTATTGAAGCCCTCCCGACACAACTACATACCATAGATGCCGGAACACCCTTCTTCGAGGTGATAAACCCTAAACCCTACACCTCGAATTCTAAAGCCTAAACCCTAAGTGTTCCGCAGGGCAGCAAACTACAAGCTTCATGCCCGGCACGGCGCATTGAAAAAGGCAAAGGGGACATGCTCGTCCGATCATGTATGCCTTTACCCATCGGCCCCAAAGTAGTTCCTTTTTGGGGTTCTACTTTGGGGCCTGTGGGTACACTCATGGTATTATTACGGTGGCAATTGGCAGACTTCTGTACTACCTATAGTCTCCATTGTAGTTCCTTTTTTTGGTTTAACCAAATATATAATTAGGATCCTATAAGGTAACCCCAAAAAGGAACTACAATGGAGACTATAGGTAAACTAAACCCTATTATCCCCAAACCCTGTAAGGCCTAAAAAACCCTACACCCCAAGAACCCTGAACCCATTTCATAAACCCTACCTGTAGCCGAAAAAAACTGTGCTTCTCAGGGTGTCCTTACTCTGTTTTCTATACACACGTCCTAAACCCTAAACCCTAAACCCTAAATCCTAAACCCTAAACCTAAACCATGGAGACTATACGTAGTATTGGTAGAGCCCAGGTCTGTCCGCATGGGGGTTGCCTTCTCCGAAAACTTGGGAGGCGAAATCCAGATTTTTCTGAGATTTCCGCATCCTTTTCGGACTTTGGGACTTCAGGAAGGGAGTTTCAGAATATAACCCTAACCCTAAACTCTAAATAGTAGGATCCTTACTATTTAGGGTATAACCCTAAGGCTCTGGTACTCATCCCTCGGCATGTGCTTCACTAGGGTTTAGGGTTCGGGGGTTTGGGTTTAAGGTTGTAGCCTTTGTTTTCTATGAGTGCATTGTAAGGCTGATCATGTGGGAGTTCCCGAAAATAGGGGACCCTAATATAGTACCCTAAATAGTAGGATCCTTACTATAAGCACTTCAGAGTAAGGTACCCCTAATTTTCGGAAACCCCCATGTAATGGTGCTCTAACCCTAAGGCTCCATGTAGCCATATAGTATATACTTAGGCCTTAAAGTACCTATATAGGGACCCCTTTAAGGCTTAAGTATCTACTATTAAGGTACATGGAGCCTTTGGGTAAGGGGAGTGGAAGTAAATATCCCTGTTACGAGGGCCGCGCGAGACCCCGCCGACAGGGGCCCTCGCAATGTTATAAGACTGAAGTTCTGTTCTTGTTGCGCGGGTCGGGCATTCCAGAGCCCACAACCCGCCAACTGTGGAGCCTGAAGCAGTAACTATCAAGAATGTACCCTCGAACGTACACTTCAGCATACGCCATGAATTCAAATCCCTATCCTCAGGCTCTGGTGGCATAGCACATCTGCGCAAGCGGCGTCGTCGTTTGCCGAAGACCTGCCCCGACTCCACCGTTCTTGAATTTCAGTCTGAGCTGAAATTAACACTCTCAGAAGGCAACCAAATGTAACAGAACCCAACAACGCTAAGCAACAGCAACATGTTGACAGAAGATTCCTAAACCCTACCCATAGGCCCCAAAGTAGTTCCTTTTTAGGGTCCATATTTAGAATTCTATAAGGTAGTCCCAAAAAGGAGCTACTTTGGCGCCTATGGGTAAACGCAGCTCAGGTTTATGGGGTCAGCCTTCCGGTTTAGGCTTGAGGACTTCACTGATTCGAGCTCTCTGGGTTTTTCGGGTCAATGGTTTAAAAAGTTTTGGGTGTAGGGTAAACCCTAAACCCTTAGGTTTTAAGGTTTAGGGTTTGGGGCTTAGGCTTAGGGCAAACCCTAAACCCTACAATGTCAAGGGTTCGGGAACAGAGTTTGGGTTCGAGGTACAGCGTAAGTGTAGGTCTGAGGGATGATACCCACTCTTAAGAACTGCCCGAACCTTTGAGTCTTTGAGTCCACGCAGAACGGAAGATTTCCACAGTGACTTCCCCGTCAAAACATCGAGCACTGAGGCCGCTGCACCACGAAATGAACGGAATATGCGAAAGCATAAGCTAAACGAGCAGCAAAAGCAGGGAACACCACCTGCGCAACCCTGGAAGCTACATACCAAGCCCGAAAACCTAAAACCTAACCCTTAACCCCCCGAAGGCACGAAGCATAAACCAATGCTGCGCTAGAATCTACTACCCCGAACCATGTCAACGAAGGCAAATCCGAAAACACATTGACTCTGTATTCCCAACCCTATCTGAAACCCTATGAAACCATAAAACACCCATGGTAACAGGCAACACATAGAGCCCTAAACCGGCCTTCTCCAAGGTCTCTTCTGCTGGCGCTTGCGTCGCTTCGCTTTCCTCTGGCTCGGGCTTCTCCTGTCAGGGTTTTGTCAAGGTTAGGTTTTTTATTGAGGACCATATCTCTCGCGCGAACTCCAAAGCCCTCTTCGGGCAGGCTACGGTACTCATCCCTCGGCATGTGCTTCACTAGGGTTTAGGGTTCGGGGTTGGGGTTTAAGGTTGTAGCCTTTGAACAGCGTCGCCTGCGAAGGCATCGCCTCGTCGCTCACAGGGTCAGGTCGCAACTTCTCCTGGGATGATTTTAAATGTAGGGTTTGGGGTCTAGGGGTTTAGGGGTTTAGGGTTCAGGGTTTAGGGTGGCGTGCGATCTGGGGCTGAGGGCGCTGAGCCCCCAAGGGTCCAAGTACCTAAGAATCATATACTCTCCCAAAACCCACCTACATAACTACTATCCTAAACCCGAATACCTAATTATTGGGTCCTTTGGACCCTCAAGGAGTCCAGGGCCTAGTCTAGGGTTAGCTTCCCCTCAATCTGCCGTTCTGTAAAATTTTTCATCGAAAGCACCCAGATCTCCCAAGCCCAGACCCCAAACCTTAAAGTTCTTATGCTGATGTAGCTTTGACGGTAGGGGACCCAGGAGAAAGCGGCACATCCATGAAACAAACTTGGGTTTCGGGCTAAAAGGCGCAAGTTTAAGTTTGCGAGTGTGTAACATAAAATCCTAACTAACTCGACCATGGGGGCCGGGCCTTTGGGGGGGAGGATGATAGTTGATAAGGTAAGTATCCCCAAGGGTCCAAAGGACCCAATCATTAGGTATTCGGTTTTAGGATAGTAGTTATGTAGGTTAGGATTTGGGAGAGTATATGACTATTAGGTACTTGGATCCCTTGAGGTATTGCAGGGATCTTTTTAGGAATACTACTACAGTCCTGCGTACTCAGGCCCCTATGCTACATCGAACACCCAAAGGCTCCATGTACCTTTGTAGTAGATACTTAAGCCTTAAAGGCGTCCCTATATTAAACCCTAAACCCTAAATTATAGATACTTTAAGGCCTAAGTATATACTATATGGGTACCTGGAGCCGTAGGAACACCGTCCAGACCCCTGAGCCTCAGACCCCAACACGGACTGCACGCTGAACTCTCACCCTGAGTCCTGTTATGCAAAGCTCATACGAGAGTTTCGGAAAGTAGGGGACCCTAATATAGTACCCTAGATAGTAGGATCCTTATTATAAGGACCTCAGAATAAGGTACCCCTGTTTTCGGAAGCTCCCATACCTGAACCCTCCAAAACTTACCGCTTTAGGTGTAGCCGTGAATCCCAGGAGGGAGCCTCCTCCTCCCGCATAAGCATCTCAGTGTCATTCAGAGACTTGGGTGTCCAGTAGTCCTGGAAAGAGACACAAAACCCTTAACCCCGAAGATCCTACCTCAAGGGTCCAAGTACCCAATATAATCATACTCTCTTACAAATAGTAACCTACATAACTACTATCCGAAACCTAAGTACCCAATCATTGGGTCCTTTGGCCCCTTGGGCTGGGGCTAAACACTGGCTTTGTGGAGGTTAGGAGTTCCCAAAAAAAGTGCTTAGAATCCTCATCCTCTTTCCGGGCAACCTAGAAACCCCTCAAACTGAATGCTCAAAAAGAAGGGCGCTTGTCTTCATGTAGCCGTGTGTGTGGACGGCAGAGGCAACCGCTGAAACGGATGTTGGTCTTTGGGCTTTGGGCGTGGAGTCCATATTGTGTCCCAGGCTTCTGAGGTTTGCTTTAAACTTACTGCAGGAATTTGGGCAGGAGTCTTGGTTCAAGGTTTCCAACGGCTGAGGGTTGTCGAGCTTAAAGCCTATTTCCGAGCCGATACGAGCTTTTCTAAACCCAGCATGCCAGACTCAGACTCAAGAACAAAACAACGTAACCCTGAAGCCTCGAGCGAACCCTAAACCATGAACTCCAAGTCCCGTAAACCCTAAGCCCTAAGCGCTTGCTAAACCCCCAACCCCTACGCGGACCCTATAAAAGCAGCAGCTACATCTTTAAAGACGTGTATAAAACAACCAAAAGAAGGAACCCTAAACGGGTAGATTATATGGGTGGTTGTCAAAGTTATTGTCCCTTTTAGGGTCCCTATTATGATACGGCACCTACTATTTAGGGTACCCAAAAAAGCGACCTTAATTTTGACAACTACCCTTCTGTGTGGTACTTAAGGTTTCGGAAACTCTAAACCCTTATAGAGCCCTTTAAAGGAACTCTTATCGTACCCTTATAGAGCCCTGTAAAGGAACCCTTTTTAGCCCTTTAAAGGAATCCCGGGCTCAGGAAATTCCCCAACAAAACTCGGCCTCTGCTGGCGTCTGGCTTTCATTCAGAGCCGAGGGCTTCGAATTGTCCTGGCAAGAGAAGCAAGAGAACAGGACCACAAAAAAAGATGTATCAAGGTACACGAACAGACTTTAGAGGCCATAATAATTACCTATACTATTTTGGGGGTTCCTTATTATAGATATAGTATAGTGGGCCCCAAACCGGTAATTTTTGGAGGGTTTACCCATAGGCCCCAAAGTAGTTCCTTTTGGGGGTTCATATTTAGAATTCTATAAGGTAATCCCAAAAAGGAACTACTTTGGGGCCTCTGGGTAGGGGGTTCAATCAAGAAGCCAGGTAGCCACCAAAAGAAGACTACAGTATTGGAGAGTATAAACAATAAGACAATACATACAGATCTACACGGAATGAGGCTATGGCTATGAGGGTTTCTATGCTCTGACGACAGGGAACCCAAAGAAATTGCATTACGAATTTATACTGACCCCTAGACTAATTACAAACTTCCCCTGAATATGCTTGGCTCCGGAGCCCTTCATTGGGGGACCCACGTCCCCACTTTCCATATGGGAATTTCCGAAAATTAGGGGCACCTTATTTTGGGGTCCTTATGATAAGGATCCTACTATTTAGGGTACTCTATTAGGGTCCCCATTTTCAGAAACCCCCAAATCCCTAAACCCTAAACCCTTTATAGAACCCTTATAGATCCCTTAAAGGAACCCTTGGGTCCCCTATTTTCGGAAACCACCACCATCGAAGTCCGATGCTGGGTTCAAGGTTCTGCCCATAGGCCCCAAAGTAGTTCCTTTTTGGGTTCATATTTAGAATTCTATAATGTAATCCCAAAAAGGAACTACTTTGGGGCCTGTGGGTGGACTTAGGAACTGTAGAACTCCGTGCGGTTGGAGTTTGAGGATTAAGGCAGCGGGGTCTAAATTTCGGGTCTAGTGCTGTTACGCTTCAGCGTGCAGGGCTTCATTATTCGGGTCCAGATAGCCCACCCCCTGTATGAACCCGAAAACATCTGACGACCAAAGGCCAGGTTCTTACACCGCTGTTCACAGTGTTGTTCCGGATTTGGAGCGTTTGGGCTTATCCGCTCCAATGCGTCCCACACGGAAACTTAGTTGCTGAGTTCATAAGCCCCAAAAAGTGTTCACTTCTAGTTTTATAGTGTGTGATATTATCCCAAAAAGTGTAAAGTGTATCCACTCAGTTGAAATACTCACACATATCTTCCTTCTTGCATTCCTCCTTGAAGCCCCTCCCGGAGTTTCTGGTTCAAGGCTTTTGCTGCACGGGACCCCGTTCTCACGTGGGACAGATCCTCAACTCCCTTGAAGACTGCCAGAACACTCAGAAGTCAGCTTACCCTAAGGCTCCATGTACACACATGGTATATACTTAGGCTAAAGTACCTATATAGGGACCACTTTAAGGCTTAAGTCTCTACTATAAAGGTACATGGAGCCTTTGGGTTAATATACACTCGAACGCTAAGAAACCCTGAAACTCCGACTCAAATGTCACGAAGCCCTGATACCCATAGGCCCCAAAGTAGTTCCTTTTTCGGGGTTCATATTTAGAATCCTATAAGGTAGTCCCAAAAAGGAACTACTTTGGGGCCTATGGGTAAACCGTGGAAGCCTCATGTTTTGAACTCCAGAAGTTGGTGCTGCGTCTCTGGGCAAGGTTTTTTGTTTTGGCACGCGGATTTCTTGGCCGGCAGTGCACGCGAAGTTGTGCACGGATTTTAGCGCGGACTTTTTTGAGGGAGATGGAATCTTAAGAATATCCGCTGCAAAATCCGCGAGAAAATTCGCAAGCAACTCCGCGAAACAACCCGGCAGGGCCATGCAAAGAAATCCGCGAAAAAACCGTTGCCCAGACAGCGAACCCTAACCGAAGCCTCGAGCCCATATCCGTCGTCCGTCGTCGCTCTAACCCTAAACCCTAAACCCCTAAACCCTAAACCCCGAACCCCTAAACCCCTAAACCCTAAACCCCTATAGGCCCTATAAGCCCTAAACCCCTAAACCCTAAACCCTAAACAACTCCACCGTGAAAGCCCGACAGCCTGGCATACACCCCTTTTAAGCCCGAAGCCCTACAGTGAACCCCAGAAAGTTGGAACATGGCTTTAGGAGGATTAGTGCTAGGATCCCTTATACTTTACCTTAAGGGCATGAGGATAATGATGTTCCAACTTTCTGGCTTGTACTGTACATACCCAGACCCTGAGTGGTACCCGCTAGTACCCATAGGCCCCAAAGTAGCTCCTTTTTGGGGGTTCATGTTTAGAATTCTATAAGGTAATCCCAAAAAGGAACTGCTTTGGGGCCTATGGGTATAAGGACCAAAAGGCCGCTACTAAGGGTGCTTGGTGGGTGGTGGCACTATTCTCGAAAGCCCTCAACCTAAACCCTAAACCCTAAACCCCTAAACCCTAAACCCCTAAACCCTAAACCCTAAACCTTATAAACCCTAAACCCTAAACCCTAAACCCCTAAACCCTAAACCTTATAAACCCTAAAGCCTAAGAAACTCAGGTCTCCTCTGCAGGCGTCTCCCTGGCATTCGCAGGCAGCGGCTTCGAGATTTCCTCGCAGGAGAAGAGACACAAAGCAAGGATTTTCAAGATTCTATCCCTGGGGCTCCAAATAGCCCAAAGTAGGTACTATTTATAGACTTTAGACCCCAAAGTAGGTGCTATTTGTCTACTTGGAGCCCTAGGGTATGTGGTGAGGACCCTACAGTAAGGACCACGAGTAGCCACCAAGGGAAGACTACGTTGGAGAGTACAGATGGGCTGCAGTCTGGAGGATTTCTATACTCTCACTATAGGCAACACTACCCATAGGCCCCAAAGTAGTTCCTTTTTGGGATTACCTTATAGAATTCTCAACATGAACCCCAAAAAGGAACTACTTCGGGGCCTATGGGTAACGAGTGCTAGTCTTAATCAATCAGATCGCTAGATTGAGCCACGACAAGAAGCAGTCAGCGAAGTACTACTGTTGATGGACAAAATCCTGCTTGACCCTAAGGACCCTAAACTATGGGAATTATGGTATATTCCTTATAATGGGTAATGCAGGATTTTGTCCATCAACAGTATGTTGGGTCCGGGATCCTGGACTTGGACTGTAGGATTCCTGTAACGTTCCCGTACATCTGGGGTTTAGGGTTCAGGGTGCAGTGCAGGGGCTTAGAATCCGGGTTTTGCGTTTAGGGTTCAGCTTGCAGGACTTGACAATTCGGGTCCTACCCCAAACCCTAAACCCTAAACCCTGAGATAGTCTTATCCGCGGCTATGAACTCGACAACATCTGAAGGCTAAGCACCCTCAACCCTTACCGAAAACTACCAAACCCAACAGGTAGCTAAAATGTCGATACTAGACTTCACAATAAGAACCCAGACCTTCCAAAATCCCTTAACTAAGGAATATGCCTTAATTCATATTAGGGATCCTATTATGATTTAAGGTATATTCCTTAATTAAGGGATTTTGGAAGGTCTGGGAACCTACCAACAAGTGGGCTATGATAGTTTAAGGCAAATGTGAAACACTGAACCTAAGCCCGAACCCGGCCCCATTAGATCCTACAAACCCTAGAGTAGGGCCCCAAAAAAGCACATAAGCAAAAATTAGGATAGAGATATCCCATATAAAGCCCCTTAGAAGCAAGGCCAATAAGGTAGGGATATCCCTACAAAATGCTTCTGCTTCTGTGCTTTTGGGGTCCCGAATATAGAACCTAAACCCCAAAGCACACAAAGGCGTCCTCCTGCACAGGCACCTCGCCGGCATTCGCAAGCTCGGGCTTCGAAGCTTCCTGCCATGACTAGCGGACCCAAAAGAGAGGTGACGGTAGACGGATCTTGGGTAGCAGTAGCAGCCCTAAGGCTCCATGTACCCACATAGTATACACTTAGGCCTTAAAGTACCTATATAGGAACCCCTTTAAGGCTTAATATCTACTATAAAGGTACATGGAGCCTTTGGGCAGTCTATGATAGGGCTAGCATGGGCTGGAGTATTGAGGGCCTTATATACCTAATTATATGGAACATAGTGTTTCAACTGTTACTGAGTGGGGGCAGCATCCAAAACGAATCTTTGATTCACACGTCTTGAGAAGTTGCTGCATGCCAGGCCGGACTTGAACCCCCGAAACGCAAAAACACTAATTTTAAACTAGTAGCCGAACAAAAAGTATGCCACCAAGCCCAGTAAAAGACTCGCCTGCATGGGCATCTCGTTGGCGTTTGCAATCTCGGATTTCGGGTTGTCCTAGCGAGAGAGGGACCCCAAGGAGGTAATTGCTGTTCTGATCTCGGTTTTGAGTGGGTTTAGGGTTGAGTAGCTTTGGGTTTTTAGGGTCTAGACTTGGTTAGCATCCATTAATGAGGTACTTGCGGTTGTACATAATTATAAGTTAGAGCTGTAGCTGCTTGGACGCGATGACATTTCCCTGCAGCCATCCATACAACGGCCCCAGCTGGTCGCCCTACCCCGAACGACACTGGCCAAGAGAAAAAACCTGCCAACCCCCCTTACTTTCTACACTTGAACCTTCAAGCCCAACACGCCTCAAGCCGTGACTGAATGCTTGCACAGACTCTATCCTCCTGTCCGGTCTAAAAGCCTGCGCTCAAGCCAATACCTCAGCCAGGAAAGCTTCCCCTGCGCAAGCATCTCGCTTGCTTTCGCAAGCTCGGCTTTCGAATTGTCCTCTCGAGGGTTCTGAGTAACAGGACCGAAACGGGCACACTCACAGTAGGTGTCCCCCAAAAAGTGTGCATGCCTATTTGACGTATTGGCGTGAGGGTGCTGATCCCTTGTCGTACCGTGAACACCCAATCTAAGCCCCGGCGCTGGAAGTCTGCCTAGGGTTTAGGATTTAGGGCATCTCCTGCGTGGGAATCTCATCGGCGTTCCCAAGCTCTGGTTTCGAGTTGTCCTGGCAAGGCTACTGCAGGAACTTGAACCCTAATTATCTGCAGTTCCGAAACGCCACACTCCAAACCTAAGGCTCTATGCTGGTGGCGTTGAGGAAAGCGGCCAAAATAGTCACTAAAACATCCTTTCTGTAAGAGGGCTCCTGTAACCACGTACAGCACAATCGCGCACAACTGGCTGCTCTGTGTGTCGACAGGACTCCTCATATCTAGACATTGCGCACCCTGCATGCCAAGAAAGTTTCAACCCGCAAAACTCTGAAGTTCAAGATAGTCTCTACCATAGACCTTCCCAAACCCTAAACCACAGACCCCTAAACCCCTGAACCCCAAAATCCCTACAACCCTAAACCCTAAGCCGTCAAACCTGCAAGACGAAGCCTGAAGCCCGAAATTGCTTGCGGTATGGCTAGGATAGTCCTGGACCCGAAAAAACTTGCCTTTTTAAGGACTCATCTACCGGAATGATAATACGGAACCCCCAAAAAGGAGGTTCTTTAGGTTCCACGGTAAGGCTACGTCATATCAAGACCTCGAAGGAATCAAAGGATTTTGGGGCATATCTAGAAACGTAAAGTGGCATTTGGAAAGATGGGTTCTGTTTCGAAGGGCGGTGATCATAAGAATCCTACTGTTTACGGGTTCGTGTTGGTGTACGTTACGCCATGGGCAGTGAAAGACAATGAAGGAATGCCGGTGCGAGTGATTTGGGCTCCTTCCAAAATGCTGTAGTAATGCCATACAGTCCTTTTCTCCCCAACCAACTGACCTACTGCTTCAAGTCTAAAACTAGGACGATAACCGTTCGGCATTTGAACACTTACAGTAGAAGCCAGAAAGTTGGAACATCATTATCCTCATGCCCTGAAGGTAAAGTATAAGGGTTCCCAGCACTAATCCTCCTAAAGCCATGTTGCAACTTTCTGGGGTTCACTGTAGGGCTTCGGGCTTAAAAGGGGTGTATGCCAGGCTGTCGGGCTTTCAGGGTGGAGTTGTTTAGGGTTTAGGGTTTAGGGCTTATAGGGGTTTAGGGTTTAGGGGTTTAGGGGTTTAGGGGTTCAGGGTTTAGGGTTTAGGGGTTTAGGGTTTAGGGCTTGTCGACTCCTCCTTGTTCGGGTCGAGGCTTCAGTCCGGAGTGTTGGGGCTTAGAACCCTGAACGCTACCAGCACTACCTATAGTCTCCATTGTAGTTCCTTTTTTTGGTTTAACCAAATATATAATTAGGATCCTATAAGGTAACCCCAAAAAGGAACTACAATGGAGACTATAGGTAAACTAAACCCTATAATCCCCAAACCCTGTAAGGCCTAAAAAACCCTACACCCCTAGAACCCTGAACCCATTTCATAAACCCTACCTGTAGCCGAAAAAAACTGTGCTTCTCAGGGTGTCCTTACTCTGTTTTCTATACACACGTCCTAAACCCTAAACCCTAAACCCTAAACCTAAACCCTAAACCCTAAACCTAAACCCTAAACCCTAAACCCTAAACCTAAACCCTAAACCCTAAACCCTAACCCTAAACCCCTAAAAAGGTAAGTTCTTTGGGGCCACGGGGAGCCGTAGACGAAGATCCCCAAGCCTCGTCTGCCAGGTCTGCCGCCTCGCCTCGGGAAGCAAAGCTTTGGGAAAAGGTTTAGGGTTTAGGGTTTAGGGGCTCTGCCTGTGGATTTCGCATTAGGGACTAGTAGGGCTTACTATAGGGCTTACTATACAGCTAAAAAGGGAAAGGGATGTTTAGGGTTTCTGGTTTAAGGTTTACGGCTTGTAGGATATCGGGCTTCAGTTTCTTCTTACAATGCGTTGGGCATTTCACACTCCTCGGGCGATCAAGGCTGATCCATGTTGGATGTGCCCCGTGGAAAAACTCCAGAAAAGCGACAACATCCCTCACGCATCCCGGTCTCTGGTGGGATCACGAACATCATGCGAACCGGTGTCTCAGGACTCATCTAGCCCGGGTTTAGGGTTTAGGAGGGGTTAGGGTTTGGGGCTTCGGGTATGTAGGGCATTGGGCTTCGGGTTTAGTATTTAAGGTTCAGGGTTTGGGAGTTTATAAGCATAAGGTTTAATCGATACAGCGCGTGGGGATTCCGGAAATCTGGATTTGGCGCTTTAAAATGACTGCGCTTGGTCTACTTTAGAGCCGCAGCCATGGCAGAAACAGTTCATGTTGTCCCGCCTTCTCCCTCTCCTTCGATTCACGAAAAGTTCCGTACTTGGGGTTATATGTAACTATAGGTACAGTTACGCTAATTGTAACCTTACTTACTAAGTCCCATGATCCTCCAAGTAAGGATCCCTGGTCGTGTCGGGATGCCTACAACAAGGATTCTGCGATTCGGGTTAAAAACTAATCCAAGGATTCCACAAAGGCACCTGACGTTCTGTACTCTAGAATCCCCACCGTTTTATGGAAATCGAATATACACTTACAGAGACCCAACCAGTTCTCAGTTCTCAGCTCTCTCACTGGCTACTTTGCTAATCCGAAACCACGAATTGGAAACTAAGTCCCAAAACCCGAAAGCCAAAACCCTGAATATTTCAACTGCCCAAGATCCTCGTATGAAAGGAGAAGGGCTTTGGCCTTAAGGCCTTGAGGCGTTGCGACTGCAGGGCTTGAGGGCTATCAGCGTTGGCTTTCTTGCACTACCAGAAGTCCAGGCAGAACTTGCCCTCTGAGTGCAGACTCCCTCAGGACCAGGGTCTTAGGGGTTTAGGGTTTAGGGGTTTAGGGTTTAGGGTGCCTGGCCTCGTAGGTGACACGGTATCTCAGAGAGTCCGCATCCACAGCCCTTTTCTGCCTCTGTCCAGAGCGACGAGCAGTCTCTGTAGACGGTTGGACAGGCTGGAGCAGCACGACTAGATCAGATGTGGTCTCTGAACTCCTGTGGCTTTCCAGTCCAACCCCCC
>BGNK01000889.1:39813-99435 GCA_003297005.1 Symbiodinium sp. clade A Y106
CCCCCCCCCAGCTATGTGGTCTCTGAACTCCTGTGGCTTTCCAGTCCAACCCCCCCAGCTGCTCAGAGGAGCGAACAGGCCAGGTGGATCGTTTAGTTTAGACTCTGGAACGCGAGCTTCACAAAGGCAACCTCCTCGGTCTCAAACAGCTTGGTCTCGCACCAACATCTGGCATCAGCTGCTTGATGCGATTCTTGCCAAAGTCTTTTGCAGCAGCCTGCAGCTTCACTCAAAGATCTTTGATCCAGACGTGTTCGCTCAAGGAGTCTGCAGACTGCAGAGACACTCTCTGCAGACTTGAGCTGAACCAACTCAGAAGAGCGCAGAAACTTCCAACAGGACGTGCAGCTGGCGCCCTGATCAAAGTCGACATTATAAGGCCTCCAACCCAAAACATCTAACTCCTAGGATAGATCCGTGTAATTCAACCGTAGATCGTGAAGCCTTTAAACCTGACTTTAGCAGAAGAGTATCGCAACTCCTAGTCTAGACCCCAACCCCCCGTACGCCGCAGTCCTAGATCCATTTCCAAAAAATCCGAAACAATGCTAAATCCTAATTAAAGCCTTAAACCCACACAGTGAACTGAACCCGGATCCGGAACTGTAAACTTAACCTAAACCCTCAAACCATAAACCCTAAACTTGCCCTAGCCCTAAACCCTAGAATAGTAGATTCTCTGAGCGCTGAAGCCGGAATCCTGACTCTGAAACCTGCATCCTAATGTAGGAACCTGATTAAGAAACCTTGAGCCTTTATTAGGGTTCCTTATATGAAGCCTACTATTTGGGGGGGTATAGGCCCAGGGTTTCTTAATCAGGTTCCTACATTATTATAGTACCCTTATTATAGATCCCTTATAGGAACCCTAAGAGACCCCTTTAAAGGAACCCCAAAATAAGGGCCCAGGGATTCTTAATCAGGTTCCTACATTATTCAAACCCCAACCTGGAACCCCCGAACCGCAACCGAAAGCCTTGAAGCCCGACACATGGGTGGTTGTCAAAATTAGGGTCCCTTCCAGCACCCCCCAACTACCCTCTATCATACCCTAAGTACCCACTATTAAGGGCCATTAAGGCTCTATTAAAGGGTACTTGGGGGGTGCTGGTTTTTGGGTCCTTAATATAATACGGCACCTAATATGTAGGGTACCCAAAAAGGGACCCAAATTTTGACAACCACCCACATAGGACGCCAATTGCTAGCAAAGAACCCTCTAAAACCCTTATACGAAGCCTTGAAAGAACGATTTAAAACCTCAAAGCTGTGTGCACCCAACCTGCCTTCAGCTGTCTCGACCGGTACGTCTGGCGGCGGAAGTTTCCTGAAGGCTGCGAAACACACGGCATAGGGTTTGGATTCGTTGTTGTTGGACCGCCTCTTTTACATCGCTGCAGGTCAAAAAGCTTCCCTTCACTAGGCCATATAAGCGTGCATATAAATAGCTATGGCTATGGCATATAGTATTTGAGAACTTAAATTCTAAAGTTTTTGTTTCAAATTAACATATAGACCATATAGAGCCTTCAGAGCCCAGGTGCTATAGGTACTGCGACTTCGAAGCTGGGTCCTCTTTCATCTGCATTCCAAGATTTTGGGAAGACCACTCAGAAAGCGTTCGGAAATAAAATTAGGGCCTTAATAATTAGAATAGTGTTTTGGGGCATACTATACTATAGCTATAATTAGGAACCCCAACAATAGTACAGGTATGTTTTTAGGCCCCTATATTAACAGCTTAAGATCCAAACACCAGGGATCTCATAGCTACTTGGAGCCAGGACATAGCTACCTTTTGCGTAGATGGCCTATGAGAACTGAGGCTGCAGGTGGGTTCTGAAAGGTCCGGTGAACAAACCCTCCTCTTCAACTCCAAACCCTAAGCTCGTAAACCTCTCAGGCTCCGAACCTTGAATCCTAAACCCCATGATCCCAAATCCTTAAATCAACAGCACGAGAGCCCTAGAAGACCAGTTACCGTTATGGTAGGGTGCTGCTGTCTTTAAGCCATATGTTATTATGTATACATATGCACATATACATATATGCCACCCGCACCCCCCGCAACCAAACCCTAAACCCTCAACCCCAAAACCTATAAGCCCTTAACCCCGAAACCCCAAGCCCTATAAACCCTAAAAGCCCTATACACACCCTAAGCCTTTCAGGGACCCCTTAAAAAGATCCTCTACAGGAACCCTATGAAAACCGTGACATTACGGGAGCGCTTGTCCTCCGCCGCCGTTTCTTTCGCTTCGGCCGCGGCGGGTCAACGGCGGGAGGGGCCTCCTTGTCGGCCGCTGCACTGGGCATTAGGGGTTTAGGGTTCAGAGGTTTAGGGTTTAGGGTTTAGGGGTTCAGAGGTTTAGGGTTTAGTAGGGGTTTAGGCTTAAGGTTGAGGTTTGAGGAGTTGGGGGATTGCTTCATATACTGCTTTCTGAACCTCCCAAGTGGGATCTGGGAGCCGGCAGTTGTGTTTGGAAATAGCATGACACGGGGAACCCTCATTTAGTAGGGCGTTTCTAGGGTGTTTGAAACCTAGACGGAGTCATGAAGCTGTGGAGTCCTGCAGCTGCAAGTATGTACCCTAACCCTCAACCGATTCTGAAACCGGAAATTGAAAGTTTAAGCCTAGACCCTGTCTTAAACTGCTACAGTCTACTGTCTTGTAGTCTCATACAATACACCCGAATACAGGACTCAGGGGAACTGCACACAAGAGTAGATTAGTTCACCCTAGAAACGGAACCTTGAACCCCAAACTGTCCCCCCAAACCCGAAGCCATAGGCCTTTTCTAAAAAACCCCTGAACCCTGAAACACCAAACCTGAACCTGGCAAATCTGGAAAATAAAACTTGAAACTTTACCTTATAATTCCTGGAGCATGTACCAAAACCCCCCCCAAAGTAGGTAAAATCATGGCCCAAAACCCATAAAGGGCCATTACTCTACATACCTTGGGGGTCCAGGTAGAGGTTGCAAGGAGTGGGGAGTGTGGCTTCTGGGGAAGTTTCATTTGTGGTCTTATGTTTGCTTTGGCCGTTTCTTTATCCGACCCGGGACCGAGCTTCAAGAGGGAAGCTCGGAACTTTAGGCTAGTTAAGCTGGGGTTTGGAGCTGTAGCGCTTTAGATTTGAATGTGTGGGGCTTTAGGGCTCAGATGCTTAGTGTACCTGGACCCTGAATAACGTTCCTTTTTCATTCTCCGGACATATATATTGTTAAGGATGTCATAGTCAGGAACCTTAAACCTGAACCCTAAGGGTTTAGGGCTGTAGGGACCCTGGGGTCTTAGATTTCGACTTGTGGGTTTAGCGGTTTCGTTGAGTTTACTGTAGCAGCTAGGGTTTTATAGGGTTTAGGGTTTAGTGCTGTAGGACTTCAGGGATTTGGGGGTCTTTGGAGTTTAGGATGTAGAGGTTTCGGGTTGGGTGTGGGGCTTTAAGGTTCCGGGCTTAAGCATGTCGGGCTTTAGCTTGGCTGACTTCTGAACCCCTCCAGAAAGTTAAACTTTTAGCCTCCTTATTGTAGTTCATATAGAAACCCAAAAAGTTAAAGTCCTAAGAGCCAACCAGAAGAACACCAAGTTAGGGTTATATTAGGGTTTAGGGCTTCAGGCTTCTGGGTTATTTGTACCACAGAACTGCGGATCTGGCTTCTGGCTCCTCCCCCGACTAATGCCACATCTCCGGATCTTCATGTTGAAGCCACCTCTGTTCCACAACTAAAGAAAGCAACATGGAGGTCTAGACGGGGGGCATGTGCTGCAGAGGGAGTCGTCGCCCTCAAACGCGCCATTCCGCCATCTCATCCCACCAACATGCGTCAATGATTGGAGAGTGGGAGATCGCAAATATCCACATCACGAAGTTCATCCGCCACCGGCGTGTGCGACGCGGCGTGCGGTAGCGTGCCTCTGCTTGCATGTCTCGATTCGCATCCATTCCTTCACGACTGTCCCTGCCGCGTCCGGAGCCAGTCCTCGACGTCGGTGGCCAACGCGAACAACTCCCACCACTCTGGGTTCTGCTCTGCTTGCAAATTCTGCTGGATGCAATGATGATTGGGCGCTTGCACCCTTGGGGGTACGCGTTTAGGGTTTAGGGCAGGTAAAATTCACAAGAGCTGATCCAAAGCCATTTACGCTAGACCCTGAGATCCCAATTACTTCAACCCGAACACCGACACTAAGCTCCCAAACACCTAGACCTTACACCCTGTGTCCCCAAACCCGAAACGATAGCCACAAAACCTTGCAAGCTCACCCCTAAAACCCATGACAGCACCACTGCTACAACCCCTTTACCTTTAAAGGACGAGACCTAAACCCTAAACTTAAACTCTAATCACCACCTGATCGACGCCCAAGCCATCATCTTCTGCGGCTTCTTGTCCTGGTGACATCCGGCTTTGGGGCTTAGGGGGTTTGGTGTTTAGGCTTCAATCGATGAGGGCTGGTAGGGCTTAGGGCTTAAAGCTTTTTGTCTTATCGGCGCTTTTCCTATCGCCAGGGTTTGGTGTCGAGACTTTAAACGATTAGGGTTTACAGCGTTTCTGGTTTAGAGTTTTTGGTCTTACAGGCTGGTTTGCGGGTTTGGGGCTTAAAGTTGGTAGGGTGTTCGGGGGCTTTCCGGATTTACGACTTTGCGATGTTGGGGTCTTTACCCATAGGCCCCAAAGTAGTTCCTTTTTGGGATTACCTTATAGAATCCTTCTTATCAACCCCAAAAAGGAACTACTTTGGGTCCTATGAGTAGGGTTTAATTAGGTTTCATGCTTTCCTCAATGCATGCATCTGGATTCGGGTTACCGGGTTTAGGATCTCGCTCCTCGGGATCAGTGACTAGATAAGCAGCGTTGATGCTTGCTTGAAGGGGCAGGGGACGTAGTAAGTAGGTTATAAGTAGAGTTAGAATCGCCCTAAATGGAGTTACCCTAATTATAACCCTAGCTTATAACCAACTTACTACTGTTGATGGACAAGATCCTGCATTACCCATTATAAGGAATATACCATAATTCCCATAGTTTAGGGTCCTATGCAGGATTTTGTCCATCAGCAGTAAGTCCCCTGCCCCTTCAAGTGGTCGTTATGATCCGGATTGCAGGGCCTGCAGACCAGTGTTAACGACGATCGACGATCGAACCATCAACCTCAAGGTCTACACCATGCCTATAGCACTAGTTCAGAAACTGTCGGGTAGACCCTAAATCCTTGAACCCTAAAACCTAAATTTCTAAACCCTAAACCGCCGAAACCATCAACCCAAAAGCCTGAATTCGAGAACCTAACCAGTGCAGGGCATGCCTTTTGAGCCCGCCAATCGTTCAGTTCATGTTTGATACAATCATTGATTCTAGGGCGTAGGGTATAAAGGTTTGGGGTTTAAGGTTTTAGTGTGCAAACCGAGACAGCAATATCTGAGTTTAGAGGGTGTAGTAAGGTTAACCGGTGTATGTTTTTCCACATCTCTGCACTCCAAAATTCGAACGCAACGGCCCTACAGAAAATTCGAACGCAACGGCCCTACAGCCTTGGAACCAAAACCGTGAACATGATAATCCTGCAATCTGACAGCAGCTTCTCTGATGCAAGCCTCTACCTCTGTGCATGCATGAGGAGGGACAGCCTCTTGGCACAACTGCACTTTGCCCGCAACTTCGGAGAGGAAGTGCACTACTTGCGAATCGTTCCTTCTGTCAACGTGTTCAGGTGACTGGCGGTGTCGCCTGGATGTTCGTTGTGATTTTTCCTGATCTTCAGGTACATGCAAGCCTGCCCCTCCACTGTTCGTGGCACCACCGCTGGTGCCGAGGCCTGGGCCGGGTTGCTTGAAGGGGCAGGGGACTTAGTAAGTAGGTTATAAGTAGAATTATAAGTGCCCTAAATGGAGTTACCCTAACTATAACCCTACTTATAACCAACCTACTAAGTCCCCTAAAGCCCCTTCAAGTGGTCGGTATCGCCGCGGACGCCTGGCCTTCAGGCCGCAGCTCCCTCGCTGCTTTCGCTGCCTTTGCCCGGCATGTCTTCCGCGCTTGGCGCCCGCACGCCGCAGACCAGAGGGCCCAAAAAAAAGCACATAAGCAAAAATTAGGATAGGGATATCCCAGATAGACCCCCTTATAATGAAGCCCAATAAGGTAGGGATATCCCGGTAAAATGCTTATGCTTATCTGCTTGTTGGGTCCCTAAGACCAGGCACTCCAGTCCGGAGCCCGGAAGGACTTTGTGCACGGGAACAGGCTCCGAACTAGTACTTAGCAACCCCCCAAAGAAGGGGGAACCATAAGATCTGCCTTTGGTTAGTAGGGAATGGAAGAATGGTAGTAATAGTAGTTAGAATTGAACCCCATTTCTCCATCCCTACTAACCAAAGGTAAGAAGAAAGGAGCCTCAATCGGAATATCACAGAACTTCGTTAATCCTAGAAGCAGGCCAAGAAAGCCACCTTAAAATTAGGCCCTAAGCCCTAAACCTTAAATCCTGAATCAGGCCCTAAACCTTAAACCCTACACCCTAAACCTTATAAACCCTGAACCTGAAAATTAGGCCCTAAACCCTGAACCTTACCCATAGGCCCCAAAGTAGTTCCTTTTTGGGTTCATCTTATAGAATTCTAAATATGAACCCCCAAAACGAACTACTTTGGGCCTATGGGTAAACCCGAAGCCTAAAACGAAGAAACCCTACACCCTCAACCTTAAAAACCCTGAACCTTAAAATTAGACCCTAAACCCTAAACCTTAAAATTAGGCCCTAAACCCTAAACCTTAAAATTAGGCCCTAAACCCTGAACCTTAAACCCGAAGCCGAAAACGAAGCTCCCCTGTGCGCTGCACCAGGCAGTCCTTCCGCGCCGTCGTCTCCCAGTCTCCTGCGTGACAAGGCCGAAACCCCAAGCCTTAAACCCTAGAAACCCATAGATACACACATATAAATGTGAATATATATATATACACAAAAATATATATATATATATATATATGTATATATATACATAGACAGATGTAGATATAGGTATACATCTATAGATATAGATATACAAACATACGTAAAGAACCCGTGCCCTATTGAAGCTCAACCCTAAGCCCTAAAGCCCCCATTACCTCAGAACACCCTCTCAAGACCTGCCAGACCCTCAAAGCCCATACCCATATACCCATGCCCTAAACCTTGAACCCGAACCTATAAACCCTAAACTCCAACCCAGAGACTCCAATATCCCTTAATGAAGATATATTCCTTAAATCATATTAAGGATCCTACTATAATTTAAGGCATATTCCTTAATTAAGGGATATTGGAGTCTCTGGGAAGCCCCTGACTCCCTAACCTCTGAAGTCTGGAACCTCATGAAGAACCTTTGTCAAACTTCCAAAAAACCTTTTACACCAAACTTACGCCCTATTGAAGCTCAACCTTGCCCATAGGCCCCAAAGTAGTTCCCTTTTTGGGATTACCTTATAGAATTGTAAATATGAACCCCACAAAGGAACTACTTTGGGGCCTATGGGTAAGCCTAAGCCCCCGATTGAAGAACACTCAGATAGCCTTCTAAAGCCCTACAAAGCCGTCTTAGTCCATCTGAACACCGAACCCTTATCAAAAGAACCCTTAACAGGATCCCTAAACCCTAAACCCCAACCCCTGAACCTATCAACCCCTCTACCCACAAACCCCAAACCCCTAAAGCCCTAAACTCTCAAACCCGAAACCCTAGAAGCCCTAGTTAGAAACCTTCCTCGAACCTTTATAGGATCCCTTGCAGCCTTGAAGGAGCCGTCATAGAAGCCCTTAGAGGAGACCTTCATGAAGCCCGCATTTCGACGGGAAACCCATCAAAAAAAATCAATCAAAAAAAAACTTTCCGCAAAAAATCAAAAAAAAACTTTTTAGCCAATCAAAAAAACTTTTCCCAATCAAAAAAACTTTCTCTACCAGTTTACAGGCAAGCCTAGGAGCATCCGGAGATTTCGTCCCCATCAAAAAAACTTTCAGTAGTAGTCGTAGTCGTAGTTGTCGTAGTAGTNCTTTCTCTACCAGTTTACAGGCAAGCCTAGGAGCATCCGGAGATTTCGTCCCCATCAAAAAAACTTTCAGTAGTAGTCGTAGTCGTAGTTGTCGTAGTAGTAGTAGTAGTCGTCGTCGTAGTAGTAGTAATAGTAGTAATAGTAGTAGTAATAATAATAGTAGTAGTGGTAGTAGTAGTAGTAGTAATAGTAGTAGTAGTCGTAGTAGTAGTAGTAGTAATATTTGTGCTAATAGTGATAAAAGTAGAATTAGTCAAAGTAGTAGCAACAGTGGTAGTAGTCGTCGTCGTTGTCGGAGGTAGTAGTAGTAGTAGTAGTAGTAGTAGTAGTAGTAGTCCTAGTCCTAGTCCTAGTCCTAGTCCTAGTCCTAGTCCTAGTCCTAGTCCTAGTCCTAGTCCTAGTCCTAGTCCTAGTCCTAGTACTAGTACTAGTACTAGTACTAGTACTAGTANTAGTCCTAGTCCTAGTCCTAGTCCTAGTCCTAGTCCTAGTCCTAGTCCTAGTACTAGTACTAGTACTAGTACTAGTACTAGTACTAGTACTAGTACTAGTACTAGTACTAGTACTAGTAGCAGTAGTAGGAGCAGGAGTAGGAGTACTAGTAGTAACGCTAGCTGTAATGGCTCTAGTAATGGCGGTAGTCTGAGTAGTAGTCGTAGTAGTAGTAGTAGTCGTCGTCGTAGTAGTAGTAGCAGCACTAGCTGTACTGGCTTTAGTCATGGCAGCAGTAATAGTAATGGTAGTAGTAGTAGTAGTAGTAGTAGCAGTAATAGTAGTAGTAGTAGTAGTAGTAGCAGTAGTAGTAGTAGTAGTGGCAGTGGTAGTGGTAGTGGTACTGGTAGCAGTACGGTTGATAATATAAATCCTGCATTACGCAGAATAAGGAATATACCATAATTCCCATAGTTTAGGGTCCTTAAGTTAATGCAGGATTTTTATCATCAACAGTAGTAGTAGTAGTCGTCGTCGTAGTAGTAGTAATAGTAGTAGTAGTAGTAGTAGTAGTAGTAGTAGTCGCGGTGGTGGTGGTGGTGGTGGTGGTGGTGCTGGTGGTGGCGGTGGCGGTGGTGGTGGTGGTCGTGGTGGTGGTGGTGGCGGTGGNCTTCCTTCCTTCCTTCCTTCCTGCCTGCCTGCCTGCCTGCCTGCCTGCCTTCCTTCCTCTCTCTCCGCCTTCCTTCTTTCCTTTCTGCCTGCCTGCCTTCCTTCCTTCTCTTCTAATGAAAAGGGAAAAGTTTTTTGAATGTAAAAAAGTTTTTTTTGATTGGAAAAAAGTGTGTTTTTTGATTGGAAAAAAGTTTTTTTTGATTGGCATCCCGCATTTCGGGTGCTATAGGGTTTAGGGTTTAGGATTTAGGGTTTAGAACCCCGGCGTCCTCCTTTTCTTCCTTCGCCTTCGCCCCGCGCGACGCAGCTTCGGAGGCGCCTCGAAAGCTCTGGCGGCGTTGTTTTGTTGTCTTTTCTTTTCGGTGAGTCCTTTGAAGGGATCTGTAGGGCTCCTTTATAGGATTCCTTTGGGGGATCTTCGGGCTCCAAGTAAGGCTACGGTGTTTGTTGGGTTTAGGGTTGGAGCGTTTAGGGCTTGGTGTTCACCCATAGGCCCCAAAGTAGTTCCTTTTTGGGGTTCACATTTAGAATTCGAGAAGGTAATCCCAAAAAGGAACTACTTTGGGGCCTATGGGTAGGGTTGGGGCTTGAAAGGGTTGTGATCAAGCCTTACCTGGGCTTGTAAGTAACCAGGGAGCAAAAAGGATAAGCTTTCATTTCATAATGGTTCCTTTAAGAAAAAAGTATTAAAGTATGGTACTCCAAAGCCCAGTTACAGGTTTTCTCTGTGGCTTTATGGCTTTACGGCTTTGTTAATCATGGAGATTGTCCTTTCAAGGAGACTTATCATTCAAACCTGGTAACTTTAATACCCTTATATGGACACTTCAAAGGACTTCAAAAGGATGGCTTAAACGGAGCTCCTTCGGAGAAAATGGTAGTACGAACTGAAGTGCATGTAGGCTTCTGCACTAGGGTTCATGAGAGTGCTGTCGGTGCTGGCAAACATACTTGTGATTCAAAAGGAAGTGGCGACGGTTTCGAGCTGCATATCACTTGGCAGCAGGGATCGGGAAGCCGATTAGGTCCTGAACCCTTACGCAAGAACAGACTGCTTAAACTGCCAAACGAACGAGTAATCCTAAATCGTATGTCTCATTTTAAGTATGTCAAGATCTATGACAAGTTATAAAACCCCAAGCCCGAAACCCCAAACCCCTAAACCCATAGAACCCTGAACCCAAAGTCACAACCTTCAACTGAAGGGCCTCGTCGTCTGCGTCCGTAGTCTCGTCCGGTCCTGGCCGCTTGATGGTTCATGCGAAATTACTACCAAGACTATGCGGTTTGGGCTTCAGTGTTTAGGGGTTTAGGGTTTTGGGGCTTAGGGTTTAGGGGTTTAGGCATTAGCACCTTCGGGTTAAGGGCTTTAAGGTCTTAGGGTTTAGGGCCGTTGTTTTGGTGCTGTTCTGGTACAGCCGGTGGTTGCATGAATAGTGGCCCGAACGCTCAACAGCGTTTAGGACGTCCCTCCACGATTGAGCCATCCCTGCAGCTCACATAACACAAAGCACTCGACCCAACCATGCTGTGTAACTTTCTCTGCTGCAACGCAACAGCAAAGCAAATCTTTGAGACATTCCACAAGAATCAACTAACACTAAGACTAAAACAACTACGCATCAATGATTAGAAAGTAAGCGAATGAAGCCTTACCCCCTGGACATTGAACCCTAAACTCTAACCCGCAAATTCTTAAGCTGCACATCTCAGCTTATGAAATGATTGGCCGTTCTGGAGGATCCAGGCCCTTTTATGCAAACCCCTCTAAAGTCCTTATAACACCCACTGAGGCCCTTATAGACCCCATCGAAAGCCCTGAAGCCCTCACAATACAAAACCCTGCAAGGCCTTTATCAAAGCCGCATAACTTGCAGTGACGTAAACCCCAAACCCCAAACTCTAAACCCTACAGCTAGTACCCTTTAAAGGGAGTCCTACTGTAGAACCATAGTACCCTTCAAGGGCTCCTTTAGGGGTAGTTTAAGGGCGAGTGGCTCATTTTGCAGAGCATATAAACCTAGGAAATCGTATCCTGTAGAGACGATCGGCAACCAAGGGGGGGCGTCTCAGGGCCTGGAAGATCGATCTCCATGTTTGCAGCGAAGCTGTGCAGCTCTTCCTTTCCAAGGAGTGGGGAGTTTGAGGGTTAGGGTTTAGGGTTTTAGGGTTAGGGTTTAGGGTTGTGTAGGGCTGAGGGTTTTTAGTGTTTAGGCTTCTGGTTTGGAGTTTAGGGTTTAGGGCTTGGGTTGTGCTTTCAGGGACTGTCTTCAGAATTTCTGTAAGAGTCTACCAGGGTCATACAGGATCTTCTCAGGTGGTTAAATACTGTTCTATGCGGGTGCTTCGGGCGGGAGCGCTGTACGAGAGCATGCAGGTCCCCACATGGGTCTCTACAGAGCTTGTGCAACCGCTTAGAATGCCTTGTGTCCAGACTTCAGGGTTTAGGATAGAGGTTTAGGGTCAGCTAGTGTCCTTGTAGCAAGTATGCACAACAAGCCCCGCCTCCCCAACAAAGGCAGCATTGCCCCAAACCCAAGCCCAAACCCAACCCTGAATCCTAAAATCCCTGAACCCTACACATAACAAAGCCTACACCCTCACAAATCATTTAGAATCCTGCTGCAACGTTACAATATCCTGCACTTTCAACCTGAACCCGAAACCCTGCACCACAACAGTTAGAACTTTAGGGTTTAGGGTTTAGGGTGTTAGAACCTTTGTAAACTTAAAACCTAAACCCGAACAGAGTATACACCCGCTTGAACACTCCCGGTAGTATCTGAATCTGGTTGCGTCCCTCCCTAAACCCTAATACTTAAACCCCTAAACCCTAAGCCCCTAAACCCTAAATCCTATCCCCTATTCCCCAAACCCTCAACCCTAAACCCTGAAACCCTGAAACCCTAAACCCTAAATCCTAACCCCTAAGCCCCAAACCCTCAAGCTCCCTGCGTCCTCATTGAGGAAGCCGCAGGCTCTCATCCCCATGAGGATCTCCTGAAAGCGTCTGTGGGTTCCCTTAATCCCAAAGGCTCCATGTACCTTTACAGTAGATACTTAAGCCTTACAGGGGTCCCTATATAGGTACTTTATAAGGCCTAAGTATCTACTATATGGGTACATGGAGCCTTAGGGTTAATCGCAGAGGCTCCAATATCCTTTAATTGAGCAATATCCCTTAAACTATAGTAGTACGGCTGATGATATAAATCCTGCATTACCTTCATGACCCTAAACTATGGGAATTATGGTATATTTTTTAGTATGGGTAATGCAGGATTTATATCATCAACCGTATCCCTAATATGATGTAAGGAATATTCCTTAAGTAGGGGATGATATTGGAGTCTCTGGGGTCACGGGTTCCTTTGAGGGTCCTACGGTCCCTTTCCGGGTTCTACAAGAGTCTCAGGGTCTACAGCTTCAGGGCTTCAGGGTTCGGGCTGAAGGTTAGGGTTTAGGGTTTAGGGTTTAGGGTTTAGTGTGTTTCATAAGGCTACATAGATGAAGCTTTCATGCGCCTGTTACAGAAAGGTTCGTAAAGGTTCCATAAGGGCTCCTAGGGAACCTGAGCTTGGGATTTAGGAGCTTAAGGCTGGTTAGATGTTAGGGTTTAAACTTTAGAGTTTAGGGTTTACCTGTGGCCGAAAAGACCTACCTTTTTAAGGTACTATATGCATATAGACACCATGATAAGCAACCCTAAAAAAGCAGGTCTTTTCGGCCACAGGTAGAGGTTAGGGTTGAAGGTATATTTGGGTTTAGGGCTGGGGGCTTCAAGTGGTACGAGCCAGGCTTTAAGTCCCCGGACCTTAAACCCGACACTGTTCCAAAGCATAAAACCCCACGCCCTTCATGTAGGGGCCTTAATTAATAATTAGAAAAGGGTTTTGGGGGTTCCTTATTATAATTATAGTATAATACACCCCCAAACCCTTTTTCTAACGATCAAGACCCTGACATGATCCCGAAACCCAGTCCTGACCAAGGTGGCGGCCGCGCGGCTGCCCATAGTCATCCGAGTCTTCTTCCCCACTGGCCTCCCCGGCCTCATCTCCGCTGGCCTGCTACACGGTTTAGGGTTTAGGGTCTATTTTAGGGAGTTCAAGGTCTACGGATAGGGTTTATGGATTTCGGTTTTGGGTCTTACGGTGTAGGATTTGGCTTATAGTTTATTAAGTACCTTTTGGCCACTGCGGAACCCCAACAGCCTTAATTCGCTTTAGTCGAAGACGTACGCCAAATACTATGGTCTACAGATGGGTTCGATGGAAGATAGATTCGTTCCTTCGGAACAGGAGGCTCGCTGGGTAAGGTCACGCAATGCCCGGCTCAAGATTTCTGGCCAACTATCACTATCGTGGGTTGACGGTTTGCGGGCTTTGCTTTGATGGTTCGAAAAGCCAAAGAATCCCGGTCCAGGGTTCGAGGGCTTAAGTTTACAGATATGTTGGGCTAGAATGTTATCGGCTCACGATCATAACATTCAAACTCCGCGCTGCGGGCATTGGATCGCACTTTGGCGATGTTCATCAACTTTGTCTTGCAATGTCGCCGTACCCTACCCCACCCCAGATCCCAGAATGCACCTAAATCCAACTCCGAATCAGAAAAGAATCAGAAAACTCTAAGCATTGAACCAAATTTGAAGACCGAATACTTGGAACCCAAAGATTATATGCCTTGCCAAGGCTCCACATTCTAAACCTCAAATCCCACAACCGAATCCGAAAACGATACTGGTTCCGCAGTAACCCTTCACAATTCTTAAAGTTGACTTGTCTTCCGTTCTGCTCTACACATACATTCTCAAAGCAAGGGCCACGTCGTCAAGTCCGGCATGCAACAAAGTGTGATGAGCGAGAAGACCGTTCAGCTTATGTGTGATTCGCCTTTCATCGCGCCTCGGCTGCCTTGCTCAACCAGATTGCACTACTTGGTGCGACAAATGCAGCATCACTCCGGTAACACACGACATGTCACACGCATAGCTGCTAAACTGCCATGTCCAGAGCCCCGACCGGCAAGCCCGAATAACAGCCGACTACAACCCGACAGCATCTAAAGATCTAAAGTTGGTTCATGATTATTGGGTTCTACGTCAGTTGCCAGCAGGTGCATGGAAGTGTATGCATGTTGAATATCATCCTCATGAGTCAAGCTCTTTGAGACGTACAATGGCAGCCAGACACTGTGCTTTCTGCTGGACCCTGTGACGCGGTGACGCAGCAATCTCGTTCCACCTGGGTAGCTTTGCATGGACCGTACGATGACCCAAGAGACGAATACGAAGGGCACTACATGGTGCGATGCAGGAACTGGCGCTCGGGGGTGAACTATGCCGCATACAACAAGAAAGAATTCTGCGGCAAGGAAAAGACCCTAGGATCATGCTTGCATGCACGCATCCAGCTGGTCCAGCTGTACTCCTAGCTTGTGCTTCCAATACCCCAGCAGTTTTGAGAAGTTACGTTTCTTCCTGGTTTCATGTCCTTTCTTCACTGAGAAGATCTAGTTTTACCAACACTGATTGTAGAATACATGATGGTCCGTTGTCCGGTCTTTTCAACACCAATTAACATCGGTAGAAGGCCAACCGAAAAGGGCCGAAGACATCTTTTGATTTCGATTGGAATTCAGCGTCTAGAGGCACTATCCATGTTGGCAGGAAACTACGGCTGCCTACTGAAAGAGCGTTAATTACTCTGAACACATCGAAATGACAAAGAGAACACGAGCCCGTCGAGCACTCAGAATGCGAGCAAGGGTCAAACTCGCGATAATTACTGCTGTCCTGAATCCTCAAGGCACCTTGAGCCTTGTCTGTTTCATTACAGACAGCAGCAAGCCATGAATGGAACGTTTGGAACGATCACAGCTGGCCCGTGCCCCATCGTGCCAATGGTCTGCGACGTTGTTGCGTTGCGCCAAGCTTGGCAAGTACTCTCCTTGAGCTTTCCTGATCGGATAGTATTCGGGTCCCAAAAACTAATAGTAGCATTACGTGATAGGCCCTATGTATATACAAGTATACATGCGGTGCACCTATGTATTTGTATGTGTACATGTCCATGTATATGTATACGAGTATGTACATGTACATGTACCCGTATGTGTATGTGTATTTGTAAGTGTGTGTGTGTGTGTATATGTGTATATGCAAATGTACATGTATATGCATAAGGATATGCATAGGTATATATATATATGTATATGTATATGTATATATAAAAATATATATGCGAATGTGTATATGTGTGAATGTGTACATGTCTATATGTATGTATGTATGTATGTATATATGCACATATGTATATCTGTATAATATAATATGTATACATGTATATGCTTACATACGTATGTATGTATGTTTGGGTTTGTATGTATGTATGTATGTGTATGTATGTCTTTATGTATATATATATATATATGTATATGCAAAGATGTGAAGATGTCAGGAGGTAAAGATGTAAAAATGTATATATGTGTAGCTGTATAGATGTATGGATGTGTAGCTGTATATGTGTATGTGTATATGCGTATATGCGTATATGTGTATATGTGTATATGTGTGTATGTATGCGCATATGTATATGTATAAGTATGTATATGTATATGTATATGTATATGTATATGTATATGTATATGTATATGTATACGTGTGTATATACATAAATATGCACACATAATGTATCATATCACAAGATCCTAGACCCTAGTGTAACGGCCTTCGCCCCTACCTTGGACATGTCGGGCGGACTTGATGCGAAAGGCCCCCAGGAGGCTCTTTATGAAAAGCAAAAAGGCTCGGTTGAGTTTAGTACTGTGATTTCGCGCATAGGCTTGCAGGTCTAGTGTTCAGATGAAGGGGCTCAGGATCCTTCTTCCCTAAACCTTAGTTGCTGAGTTCATAAGTCCCCGAAAAGTTCACACTTTCAGGTTTATAGTGGGTAATATTATCCCAAAAAGTGTAAAGTGTATCCACTCAGCTACTAAGAAACCCTAAACCCTTCCTGTACGACTGGAGCTCAATTCTGACGTAGCCTCGATGTCCTGAAAAACCCCAACTCCTCCACCCGAAGGCAAAGGGTCCTGGGTGCTGTTACGGTGGATACTTTCCCAAATCATAATAAGGATTCCTAATATAGAAACCCTACATTGTACTATACGGGTACTATGGACCCTTCGGGGAAGGCATAGACTCCAAAGCCTTTCGTAAAGCGTTTTATGGTACTTCATATGGGTGTTCATCGTTATGAGCGGGTGTTAGGGGTAATACACTTTCAAAGACCTCTGTGAGGAATCTGAGTACTGTTATAACACTGTTCAACCTTAAGTCCTGCTACAGTTTGCCTTACAGTATCCTGGCAGCACCTACTTTGCAAGGCTATCAGTCCGCATACTTTTGGGGCCCACCAGCCCTCCCCCAAACCCTAAACCCCCAAGCCCTAATGTAGGAACCTGATTCAGAAACCTTGGGCCTCTATTGGGGTTCCTTATATTATGAACCCTAGTATTTTTGGGTTATAGGCCCAGGGTTTCTTAATCAGGTTCCTACATTAAACCCTGTACCCTGAACCCTGAACCCCAATCCTGCCTCAGCCGCAGGAACCTGCGTTGCCACGCGGCCGGGGACTACCACGCCGGGAAGAGCCATGAGCCCTATCCTCACAGTTTATAGAGCCACGGTTTAGGCGGGTTTAGGGTTTAGGGTTTATAGGGCCACGGATTAGGGTTTACCAGCACCCCCCAAGTACCCTTTAATAGAGCCTTAATGGCCCTTAATAGTGGGTACTTAGGGTATGATAGAGGGTAGTTGGGGGGTGCTGGTATTTAGGGTTTATAGAGACACGGTTTAGGAGGGTTTAGGGTTTAGGGTTTGTAGGGCCACGGTTTAGGAGGGCTTGGGGTCTGTGTTATAGTATCCCTAAGGGTCCAAGCACAAAATAGTAACCTACATAACTATTATCCCAAACCCGAGTACCTAATTATTGGGTCCTTTGGACCCTTAGGGTATATTCCTTATACCCATAGGCCCCAAAGTAGTTCCTTTTGGGGGGTTCATATTTAGAAATCTATAAGGTATTCCCAAAAAGGAACTACTTTGGGGCCTATGCGTAGTTTAGGGGATCAAGAGGGCTCTTAGTTTTGATCCGCACCCATATGACTTTGGGCATCGTCGTTGCTTTGCAGTAGCAGGAACCCCCAAGTACCCTTTAACGGTCCTCAGTACTGCGTATGTAGGGTATAGTAGAGGGTAGTTGGGGGTCTAGGTAGGGCTTCAGGTTTCGGCGTTTGGGTCATTAATTGTTGTGAGTAGGCTTTGGGTGCAGAAATGTTTCAGTCTTTAACTTAACGTTCGATCATGCATCCATGCATACATCCATGTGTAAATTCATGCGATGTTGGGGCTAAGGGTTTCAGGGGCTGTGGCTTACTACTCATATTATGTTGTTGATGATTAGCATTAACAATAGTAAATAGCGTTCTAGCTCTGCTTCTGACTAAATACTGTTGTTGCTACTTCTCACTGGCCCAAAACCCGAGGAAATAAAAGTTGAAACTTTCAGAATCGACTACCTTATAAGAACCCCAAAAGTTGAACAGTTGAGTTTACAGCCAAGTAGACTTTTAGTAGTGGCGAAGGGTTTCGGGGGCTCGGGTTCGGGGTTCACGTTTCGGGGTGGAGTTGCTAGCTTTGAGGCCCACCCAAGGTGGCTCACCACCTCCCCTCCAAAAACAAACAACCGTGCGTGTTGGGGTCTTAGGGTTTAGGGGTTATAGGGTTTAGGGCTTTGGGTGATGTTTTCTGGCTTAAGGCTTAGGATCAGAGTTTAGGGTTTCAACATTTTTATGGTCACGGGTTTTGCACCTGAGGGATTTTGCGACTGAGCAATCAACCTGCGTGTGATTGCTTACCCTCATGCGGAGGAACGGATGCCGCGTGGAGTGCAAAACGAACCCGCAAGACATACTTGAAGGTGCATGGGAAGTTGTAAGTCAGGTTAGAAGTCCCTTAATGCGGGTTCAAACTAGAGCTATCCTACTTATAACCCCACAAATAACTAACCATGAACCTCCAGGTAGCCAGGTTTCTGCCAAGAGTTTCGGACGTAGGAATGCAGTTCGTTCAGACGAGCAGGACTAGGACCATAAACTCTATTCCTGGACTCTGACCCCAAACCCTGAATCCAAAAGCCTTATCCCAGACTCTTAAACCCTAACATGGCTTGTGGCCGGTAGGTCGCTTAGAGGTGTGGGGTTACGTCCTTCCAAAACCAGGTTCACCAATGACAAATTTCCGTGCCTATGTTCACTAAGTGCTAACACCTTGAGCTGTGTGTAAGAGAGCGTCTCCAATAGCCGGGCAGAAGAAAAGTTCAAACTTCCTGAACAACAGCTATATAAGCCCGAGAAGTTTGAGGTTCTCCCAGTTGGCTAAGTAACTTAAGGCCTTAGGACTTTAGATAGACCTGTGGATGCCAAGGTGCATCTGGCGAGTATCCACCATGCCCAGCCCTTGCCAAGGAAGGCCAGGGCTCAGAGTTGTGGATTTCTATAAAAGAAGTTTAGGGTTTAGGGTTTAGGGTTTAAGTCTGTTCCTTAAGGTTCCGATTGTGGCTCTACCCATAGGCCCGAAAGTAGTTCCTTTTGGGGGGTACCTTATAGAACTCTAAATATGAACCCCCAAAACGAACTACTTTGGGGCCTATGGGTAATGAAATAAAGTAAACTTTTCCTTCAGGCTCCTAGTATGACTATAGTGAGGTATAATATACGCCGCAGGCCTATTGGAACGTATAAGCTACGGAAGACTACTTTAAAGGGGATCCTATTTGGACTGAAGTAAAGTAAAGAATACTTTTTCTTAAGGCTCCTATTACTCCTATTGTGACGATGATCAGGCGTAATATACCCCACAGCCCCATAGGAAAATATGAACTATGGAAGAATTATTCTCCTTAAGGCTGCTATTAGGACGATAGTAAAGTATAGTATAACACTTGAACTCATGAACCATGCAAGAATACCTTCCTTTAAGGCTCCTATTACGACTGAAGTAGAGTAAAGACTACTTGTTCTTGAGCTCTTATTCTGGTTCACTGATGATGATAAAGTATATATACCCCGCAGGACTATTGGAAATTCGGACCAGGAACTATGGAAGAATGCTTTTCCTCAAGGCTCCTATTATGACCCTACTAAATTGCAAAAATACTCCACAAGCCTAGTCTAATCATGAAGGCGCCTTTTTGTACAAACACGACTGATCTGGTTGGATTGGTGCTGGTGGTGCTATATGGATGAATTCAAAGAGCAGTAATGTAGGCTCCCTACCAAGTCTAGATTGGAGGCTCATAATCCTCCCCAAAGCCTACTTGTTTTGTAGGGTCGCTAGAAAGTCTATAGTGGGGGCTCTCAAACCGCCAAAAACCTGATTTTTTTGGAGTTCCCGATAAATTCTATGTAAGGGCTCATGATAAGAAGACTGCCTGGACCCTGCAAAACCTGCATCTATAAGGACTTACATAAGGAAATCAGACTAAGGGACCTTAAACAGGTAGGTGATTCAGGGTGTAGGTGGGTTTACTTTGGGTACTGCCCCCATACAGTAACAGTCTATAATAGGGCTACAATTAAGGTCTAAATATATCTTTATTATGAATATTCTCCAACTGTTACTGAGTGGGGGCAGTACCCAAGGTTTACTGAATATGGGAGTTGGGCGTTTACTTGGTGATCGCACGAGGTTCAAAAGTCCTGGGTTGAGCAGTAAGCGTTCGACTTGGGGTCGGAGAAGTGGAAGTCTTAGTTGCTGAGTTCATAAGCACCAAAAAACTGCACACTTTCAGTTTTATAGTGGGTAATATTATTCCAAAAAGTGTAAAGTGTATCCACTCAGCTACTAAGAAGCAAAAGAGCCGACCGAGCCGACACAAGCATCCCTTCCTCCAAGGTCCATCCCCCAAAAGCAAGATCAGGACCCAAACGATTAGAGCCGGGTTCTGAGGGGTTCCTAGATCAGAGCCAAAGAACCCTGAAAAGGTCCTAAAGCCTGCATCTAAAGTCTAAAGAACCCTGGAAATATCGAAACCCGGAGAATCACAGAGCCTGCAGTTTAGGGCTTAGGGTTCAGGGTTTAGGAGTTTAGGGTTAGAGTTTCGAACTTCGGGCTTACCTATAGTCTGCATTGTAGTTCCGTTTTTTGGTTTAACCAAGTTTATATTATAGAATCCTAACCATAAAACTGGTTAACCAGAAAAAGGAACTACAATGGAGACTATAGGTAGGATATCATGAGGGTTGGCACACCAGGCTGGTGGCTCGAAAACTGCGTTAGCATGAGGTTGCGAAGCTGATGCCCATATGACCCTAAGGCTCCATGTACCCATATAGTATATACTTAGGCCTTAAAGTACCCATATAGGGACCCCTTTAAGGCCTAAGTACCTCCTACTAGTATATGGGTACATGGAGTCTTAGGGATAAGGGCACAGGTTTGGAGTTGCTTCAGACTACTAAGGATGTGGCTTTTTGAGGTACGGGGTTTAAGGGCCTGCAAACTGGGAAGGGCGCTTTGCTGTACACACTAGTGTACTTGTGCCATATGCGTACGCACTAGTCTTCCCCAAGAGACATACCAAATACTTCCGTACGAATTCTCTATGCTATCTAGGGAAGAATTCCTGAGGTTTGAGGGTTCAGCATTTGGGCTTTCAGGTTTACTAAACCCTAAACCAGTCGGGTCTACGGCTCAGAACTCTGAAGTTAGATGAAAGGCCCTAACCCAGAGGGTCCATATACACTACTATTATGGAATTAAGCCCGAAAAGACCATCCCCATATTGGTTTTGGGGTCCTAATTCCATAATAGTAGTGTATATGGACCCTCTGGGTAAACATCCCTTTAACCCTAACCGCTAGACCTTACCAAAACCCCCACAAGTAGGCAAAACAATGGCCCAATACTAATACCTATAAGAGGCCACTATTCTACATACTTTGGGGGTCCAGGTAAGCAAGACGAGGGACGAAAGGCATCCTCAAGCAAGTATCGATTGAGCAGTCCTCTGAGCACCTGGAGAAGACAACGGGGGTTAACGGTTTTAGGTTGGGTACTGCCCCCACCCTGTAACAGTCTAAAGTAGGGGCCATAATAAGGGCTATATATGACTATAGTCTATAGTATGAATATTATCCAACTCTTGCAGAGTGGGGGCAGCACCCAAGTTTTAGGGTTTAGGGCTTTGGGTTTAGGTGGTTTAGGATTACTTTTTAGGATGGAGGGTTGAGGGTGTTGATTTTAGGGTGATCTCAAATCCTGGATTTCAGAAACCCAACTTCCTCTCTTCAGCAAGGAATGATCCACTAGACTCCAGACGGTCAAACCCTAGACACTGAATCACGAAGAAGCCCTATGTCCTTTAATTAACGGTACCTAGACCTTCCATCTACCCTCTAAAAGACCCTCAATACCTATGATTTGGTGGTAGTGGCCCATCGGCCGTGGGGTTGTCGAAGTTTTCGGCGCGTGAAGTTAGCACATTCCTGCTTCAGGGCCTTACAGTTTAGGTCCGACCAGGCAAAGCCCCAGTCCCTTCAAATCTTGAAGAATATGAATATGAGCAATAACTGTATATATATATATATATATGTATTGTATATATATATATATATATATATATATATTATATATATATATATATCCAGACGCGTGGTTTCTAGAGACCCCCCCGCTGTTCCTCAACAGCATTTGCAATAGGGAGCCGAGTCGTAAGGCGCTCACGACCGTCAAGGAACGAGGGCTTAACCTTGATACTTGTTGTACGGTCCGGCGAAGTAGTACATTAGGCGGAAAAATATAGGAACCCACAACAAAGTCGGTTATGGTAGTTTAAGGTAGGGTTTCGACTAGGGCTTCGGGGATCGCGGCTTCTTACGAGCTCTCACATTTAAAGCAGGTGAGGAGGCCCCAAATCTTCTAAGCCGTGGAGCGCAGGCTTTTGTAAAAACAAAACCCGAGAGCCTGACTCCTCCGAAGTAGGCCCATAAACCCCTAAACCCTAAACTCCTAAACCCCGAACCCCTAAACCCTCAACCCCCCTAAACCTTAAAGCCCCTTCAAATCCCTGAAGCGATAAGCCCTTCACAAAAACGCTCACCAAGAACTTGTTTAACCACAACAGGAACGGCAATGGACTGCAAGGATAGACACAAAGGGTGCAACTGCCCACATGGAACGTAGAGTTGCCGTTTAAGTGCTGTGGCGTGGCACACCTACAGCCTTACTTTGTCTGTACATGGACTCTTGAGGTAGAGATTCCCGGCCTTCTCTCGGGTGGTAGTGCCTGGTGATGATTTGGGGTTGAGGGCTTCCTTTAGGGTTCCAGGGTTAGGGTTTAGGGCTTAAAGAGTTTAGGGTTTTTGGAAGATGAACCACCATGATCACCAGCACCAGCACCACTAATACGATTGCTGTTCGATGCTTTGTTGCTTTGGGTTGCCTGGTTTCTTCACTATAGGATTCCTGTACGTCCATACGGCTGATGGACAAAATCCTGCATTACCCATTATAAGGAATATACCATAATTCCCATAGTTTAGGGTCCTTACAGTCATGCAGGATTTTGTCCGTCAGCAGTACCATCAACCAAACCCTGCAGCCTAAACCCTAAGCCGTTGAGGTTGACGGCTTTTCGGCTATGACAGGGGCCCGGCATGTTTCATCCTATCGAGAAAGGTTTAATAGTTTTTGGTATAGAGGGCTCAAAAAAGATGCCACAATGATGCTAGAACTATGGATTCTATACGGGTTCCACAGGCTCTCAGATTTCTGCGGTCTACGAAATAAGGCTTAGCGTCTGAAGCCAGCCATCTTACGACACTTTCTGCATTGCGTGATGCCGCTTTGGATACAGGCATCCCCAGAGGGTCCATATACACTATTTATGGAATTAGGCCCCAAAAAAACCATGCCTATTTTGGTTTTGGGGACTTAATTCCATAATGGTAGTGTATGTGGGACCCTCTGGGATCCAAGCGCCGAATCGAGGGTTGGGGGGAGCCCAGGGCTGCTTAGGAAGTTCAGGAAACTTTACAAGCTTTTGGACTTTGTAAATTCCAGACTACCAGAGGTCTTGAGATTTCTTGGAGGGGGGGTTTACATCAAGGTCTCGGCTGTTCTCTTCAAGGACGGCTTTCAATTTCTAGCTTCCTGAGTAGCCCCTTTGTAGTAAGGGTACCCTTGTTCCTAATATTCAGCTTTAATAAGGGGACCCTAAAACAAAAAGGGCAAAAGGTACTACTCAGGAGCCTAGAAATTCCAGACTACCAGAGGTCGTGAAGTTTCTTGGAGGGGGGGTGGGGGCGCTGCAATGACTCCTTCAAAACAACATGAACCTTAGGTCGAATCTTTGCCAAATCCAAAAGCCTACCCAGAGCGACGGTTCAGGGTTCAACGGTTCAAAGGCTCTGTTCGGGATTACCTTCCTTCCTTAGCAAGATCGACTTGGCTAACCTTATTCGTGACACGAAAGTAGCTTGGAAGAGAGACTGCCCTGAACCCCAAAAGAAACCTGGCCTGCAGGGGCGCTGCCAAGCGTCTCCACCAAGATCTGCGCTGCATCCATGGCTTTACTTGGGCCTAGGCCTTCGCTCTCCTCTGAAGGCAAGCACGCGAACTCATGGATCAGAGATCCTTTGGAAAAACAGACATGGCCCAAAGAAGAGCAAAGCTACAGCAAGACACAAGAACTGTAGGAAGGTATGAAGCTGCTTACAGGGTTTAAAGCTCCAACGTGCGAAGCTCTAACAGGAAATCCCAAATCAACGGGTGAAGGGCGAATTCTGTGCCTGTCAGGTATGTTGTGGAGCAGCCCTATCTCTCTGCAAAAAGGCTGCAAGAATAATGAATGAAACGACACCTAAAACATGAAAACATGGGAGTTTCCGAAAATGGGGGACCTACTATCGTACCCTAAATAGCAGGATCCTAACTATAAGGACCCCAAAACATGGTACCCCTAATTTTCGGAAACTCCCACATGGACCACTGAGCCCTCAACGCCTGGAAAACCCCAAACACCAGTCTTGGCCCAGAAATCGACAACTCCAAACCCCTCCTGATGCTCTGCCTTATCTAGACCCAAGAGTATAAAAAGGGTGCCCTTTTTGGGTTAAAGGGGCTGAGAAGGGAACCTGAACCCTAACAGAAAGGGAATAAGGGCCTTAATCTAGGTCCTAGTTGGGAGTTTCCAAAAGTAGGGGACCCTAATGTGGCATCTTGAATAGTAGGAACTTTATTATACGGACCCCCCAAAACAAGGGGCCCCTAATTTTCGGAACCCCCCCCTCCCCCCGTTTAGCGGTCTTAGACTTGGCTGGCACCTCCGGGCTCGGGGTCGTAAGGGGTTTAGGAATTTAGGGGGTTCAGGATTTAGAGTTGGGGCTTCTGGTTAAGGGTTTAGGGTTTTAGGCTGTAGGGTTAAGGTTTTAGGGTTTTAGGGTTTTAGGGTTTTAGGGTTTTAGGGTTTAGGGTTTTAGGGTTTTAGGGTTTTAGGGTTTTTAGGGTTTTAGGGTTTAGGGTTTAGGACTTCGTGTCCGGAACAGAAGCTACTTGGTGTGCCGGCTAGTGTTGAAAGTTTACAGAGGAGTACCTTAGTTGCTGAGTTCACAAGCCCCAAAAAGTTTACACTCTCAGGTTTATAGTGGGTAATATATTATCCCAAAAAGTGTAAATTGTATCCACTCAGCTACTAAAGTACAAAGCCAGATGTAGAATCACTCTTACAGAAAATGACCCTAAAAAGTACCGTAATTCAGAGAACCCGTCATCTGAGTATTACATTACTGACTGGACCCCTATTCAGGGTAAAAAGCTCTGAAATCACGTACACTCTTGGAGAAAAACGCACTCTCGATGGCTGCACACGGTTGCAGGGTTTTTCCGTTCGTCCTTTGAGGGTGTCCTGATCCCAATACCTCAAGACCTGTGCTCATGCCCAAATAAGGAATCCGGATCGGCGGAAACCGGATGGCCAAGGGCAAACCCTAAACCCCTAACCCCAAACCCCACACAAACCCTAAACCCCAAACCCCAAAACCCGAGACTCTCAACCCGTAGGGTTTCGGAGCTAGGGTTTGGGGTACTGGGCTTTTCGTCCCTCAAAACCCCAGAAACCCTCAAAACCCCAGCAATTCGTCCCTCAAAACCCGGGGTACTGGGAATTTCGTCCGATATCCGAGATTAAACTCAAAACCCCAGAAACCCCCGAAAGATGAACCTGAGCTTGAAAGCTGCACCATAAGCAGCCAAATTCGAAGAAGCACTTAAGCCCCCCAACACTGTACCTTCAGTCCCAATCCCCCCCAAAACCCATTGATCCCGTTAAATCGACGGTCTAGAATCCCTGGTAAGGTGGGATTCAGATGCGCCTTATATATAGCGGCTTTTGCTTCAATTTACCCCAACTACTCGCATCCCAGCTTTGAGTAGGAGTTAGGAATAGGGGGACCCTTAGGGACATAGACCTCTCAATAAGGCCCCTTCTGAGACAGCCATAAGTAGGGCTTAGAAGGGTCCCCCTTAAGGGGTCTCCCTAATACCACCCAGGGTTGGAGCACTTTGATAAGAACAGCCAAGAAACTCCTTGGCGCGCCCTGGAGCGGCTCTCCTGCGACGTTTTGTCTGCGAGCTTTAGGTTTCTTGAGAGACACTTAATGTAGGTGCCTTAATAATAATTAGCACAGGGTTCCTTTAAAGGGTTTTTGAAAAAGGGTCCTATTAGGGCTACTATAACGGGCATTATGGGGCTGTAATATTGGGGGCCCTCATAATTGGAAAAGGGTTGGGGCACATTATACTATTAACTGAAGCCTCTGCTTCCGGCGAAAAGTCCTCCTGTTTGCAAGCAACCTTCGGAACTAGCACATCAGGGTTTAGGGTTTAGGGTTTGAAACCTTTCGAAGATAATCCTGGTGGATACTCAAGCTCCTCCAACTCCAGCCCCTGTCAAACCCAAAACCCTAAAACCCTAAAACCCTAAACCCTAAACCCTAAAACCCTGAACCCGACACTCTAAACCCTAAAACCCTAAAACCCAAAACCCTAAAACCCTAAACCCCAAACCCTAAAACCCTGAACCCGACACTCTAAACCCTAAAACCCTAAACCCTAAAACTCGGAACCCTACACCCTCAACCCTATCGTAGCATTGCCAAGAGGTGCGCGCTAAGTGGACTGACCGTCCGGCCGCGGGAATAGCAGCAGGGCTCGCCAAAAGCACCCAGACCTTCCAAAATCCCTTAATCAAGGAATATACCTTAATTCATATTAGGGATCCTATTATGATTTAAGGTATACTCCTTAATTAAGGGATTTTGGAAGGTCTGGGCAGACATCACCGCCGACAGCTTACAGAATATATTCCTGACTAGAAGTGTACTAGGCATATTACACAAAACAGTTCTTAAAAACCAATAAGAATACTAAGCGAACTAGCAGTTATCATAATATATTTGGCAATAACAAAATATAATACTGCCGACACTCTATATGGTCGCTTTCTTGCTGCGGTTCCTGCATTGGCGCTACTTCATTCGCTCCCGAATCCTGCCCCTCTGCATCGCGAACGTCCGTCGCTGTGGCAAACAAAGCTTCCGACGTGCGCGGAGAGCCCAATACCCCTTAATTGAGGTATATGTAGCTTGGCTCCTATACATGAAGCACTCTGTAGTTTAAGGTAAATTCCTTCATTGAGGGGTATTGGGCTCTCTGGGTACTGTGCCGTAAGATTCGACCCTGACCTGACCGTCCAAAGGCAAAATGCGAAAGCTCTCGCCCTCTCGCCACAGGAAGGTGCATGCACCCGGACTTGCGGGGCGCCAGACACCAAGGGGTCCCAGGCCTTCCACTGCACCTGGAGACGCGATGCAACAGCCCAAAACGTGTTGTTCACCCTGGGTTTGCATGTGTGTTGCTGGAGCAACAATCCATAAATTCAGTGTCGAAAGCCCATACTCTTGACCGCCCCAAAACCCTGAAGCAAACTCCATGGCCTCAGGATGTTCCAGGTCAGTGAGGCCGCATACTCAACGAGTTTTGAATTTTTAGGCTCATGGTTGCGGGCTTAGGCTGTTGGGTTGGGGGTTTAGGGTGTCAATGGTACTAATAATTACAAGGTCCTTTGGCCACGGAATAGAAAAACACAATTACCTCAGCAGGAATGTACAAAACCCTTCGAGAAAGGGTTGAATCATGGGAGGCCCAGTTGGAAGCTTAATACAGGGGCCTTTATAATTAGAATAGGGTTTTGGGGGCCATTATACTAAAACTATAATAAGGAACCCCAAAATAGTATAGGTAATTATTAAGGCCCCTACATTATATCAACCTTCCAACTTTAGTCTTCAAGCAGTCCTCGAGGAACGGATAGAAGCATGCAGCACAGAAGCCATTGAAGAAGGCCAACCTGCGCCACATGCGCTTTACACTAATTGCGTCTCAACGTGGCCCACAAGCGCCGTATCATGTGGCCTTGGAACCGAAAAGCCTTGGAACCGAAAAGCCACAAAGCAAACTAAATCCCTGCGCTCTTTGTTAGGAGTCTTGTATGGGAGTTTCCGAAAATAGGGGACCCTAATATAGTACCGTAATAGTGGGATCCTTTTTATAAGGATCCCAAAATAAGGCACCCCGAATTTTCGGAAACTCCCATATAAGCCCTTGCGGTGGACTACAATGCATGTCTAATCCGTCAGCCTCGATGAAGTCTGGCAGTAGGAGTCATCTCCGAGCACTAAACCATCAGCCCTAAACCCTAAACCCCAAAAACAATACCTGAAACCCCCCAACAACAAAACCTAAACCCAAAAACCTTAACCCCCATAAACCCAAAACCACCAACCTTGACAGCAATCCCGTTCAACTGGAAAGCTCCAAGCCCGGACACGTCGCGGATAGAAACAGGAGTGAAACATATCGAGGGTTTCGGGTTCGGCGCTTAGGGTTTAGGGAAAATTTAGGGTTTAGGGTTTAGGATTTGGCGCTTACCCCAAGGGTCCAAATACCTAATTATGACTACTATCCTAAACCCGAGTACCTAATTATTAGGTCCTTTGGACCCTTGGGGTTAGGGTTTAGGGAAAGTTTAGGGTTCAGGTTTCGGGCTTCGGGTGTTGTTGAGGTCTACTTACAGGACGAAAGTTTCTCAGCATGGTAGCTACATGGTTATATACCTATTCGCATGCCATAAAAGCAAGAAGCACTGGTTCTACTGTACCTGTCGACACACACTGCTGATTAGAATGCGTCTTTGGGGTATATTCTTATGATGATGGCATAATAATTCTGATAAGGAAACTGAAGGACGCCAATACTGTTAATGATCCGACTTCTATACTAACGGCTGAAAAACCCAACACCCCAAGACCCTGCATTCTCGATCTCACCCACTCCCTCCAGGCCTTGCACCGGAGCGTGTCCATGGCGCACCCATTTGGCCGCATTCGCGGATGTAAGGTGCTGCTAACGGCTAGACCTTAAAAGTCTTAACAAAGCCTGACACCCTAAAACCCTCAAATCCTCAAGTCTAGTGTGCCTTTCGTTCGGGGTGTACTTGATCTTGTCCTGGCTGCCAGGGCCTGAACGTTAGGGGTGGGGTTTATGATCTAGAGACGCGACGTTTTGGCATGGGTAGTCACGGCTCTCGACTTCCGCATCCTCCGGAAAGCTTCGGAGTCCGTGGGCAAGGGTGTCTACTTATCTACTTGGAGGTTCAGGGGTAGTTATAAGTAGGGTTATAAGTCCCCTAATATGGGTTATAAGTATAGTTACCCTACTTATAACCTTGCTTATAACTACCCATGAACCTCCAAGTAGGTTTAAGGAACCCTAAGCACTGAGATGATCACGGCATGTATGCTCAATCTCCTGGCCGCTTCGGTGAAACAGGGCACGGGGGCGTCAGGGCTCCCTCTTTGGCCCGCGTGCCCTCTGTAGCCAAAGGCCTGCGATGTAGGGCTGCAGATGTCGAACTTTGGTCATAGTCCTCCCTGTAAAACCTATACAGCAGGGATACCAAATATTCGGGAGTTCAATGTCATAGGGCTTATCAGTTTGGGTCTACATTCGAAGCTTTACGTCTATCGGTAGGGCTAAGGTTTAATCGGTCACCGGGGCTTTGGATTAAGCGTACCAGGTCTGAAGGATATCAGCTGATATTATAATCACTGTTATGGCTTATTGTCGAGTTAGGGTTTAGGGTTTCGGGTATTGTCGATGTCTTTGCTGCTCGTAGATATCATGCTCAATATTTTACCAATATCAGTATCATATTTGTTGCTGGTTTGTGTCATTAGTTATCATATAGTTGTCACACATAGGTACCCAGGATCTGGACAAATCGTGGGGTCGTCACCTCTACATGAGTTAAGCTTGATTGTTCGAAACCTCCCGTGCCCATCCACCTATCCAAAACCCTAAACCCTAAACCCTAAAAAAACCTGTCTCTGGGATCCTGGGTGGAGCAACACCGTGGATGCACTCTCGAAAAGGGAACAGTGTTTTGGGGCAGTGTGAAACGTGTGAGAACTTCCTCGCTAGTCTGAGTATTCGGGCATCTACACTACGGTTGATGATACAAATCCTGCATTACCCTTACAAACCCTAGACTATGAGAATTATGGTATCTTCCCTATTCTGGGTAATGCAGAATGTATATCATCAACCGTAGCACCACCGTAGCACCTGGACCCTAAATGCTAAACCCCTAAGCTGTAAATCGGACCCTAAGTTCTTCTGGGCTGGGCCACTTGATTTCTTAGTTGATAAGCCCAAAAAGTTTACACTTTCAGGTTTATAGTGGGTAATATTATCCAAAAACAGTGTAAAGTGTATCCACTCAGCTACTAAGTGGAGCAGATTACGTACAACTTTCTGGCTCCTGCCTCCCAAACCTGACAAAGTAGTAGGTTACCTAAAGTCTCCATTGTTGTTCCTTTTTGTTTTACGAATGGTGCATTATGATCCTACAAGGTGACCACAAAATGGAAGTACAATTGAGACCTTAGGCAGTAGGTTATCACCCCCAAGTTGGCAATTAGATCATCCTAAACCGTCATAGAATGCTAAGGCCCGAAAACCCCATACCACGGCTTATAGGGCTTGTATAGGTTTCGGATACTTTAGGATTGAGGGTTTGCGGTTTGAGGTTCTGAAGAGAGCTCTCTAGCTTGAGCGGTCTGGGGGTTTAGGGTTTAGGGTTTAGGTGAGGGCTTATATGTCTAGTTGCGTCACGGCCGGTTGGCTGAAGAACGCGAACCATGTGGCTTGCTGTTTTGGGGGACGCTTGTAGTAGGTTTATCGTGTTCCGGGTTTGTAGGATCTGGGTCTTGCGGTCAGAACACACCTAAACCCCCGAAAACAAGTGAAATAATGGCCCAACCCTCGACCCTCGGACCTAAACCGTGGTGACAGTGTGGTGACCTCCTTTTGGGGTCCAGGCAGAGATTAGCTTTGGGGGATGTTGGTTCAGTGAGATCGAGCTCCCAAGGTTCGGGATTTGGTCTCGACATGTTGGGGCTACTGAGTGGGTTTAGGGTGTTTAGGGTTACGGCTTTAGGGTCTAAGGCACAAGGTTTAGGGTTTATATAATTATATACTTCCCGAATCTTCGAGGGATCACTCCAAGCGCCATAGAAGCAAACACTGTCATTTTGGTTCGGTCGGGGGCTTCGTGTGGTTTCTGGAGTCTTTACACGGACTTCAGCCACAGCTTCCATCTTATCCGGGGCTCGAGACTTGGGTGAAGCTTGAAACGAATTATTTGAAATTATTTGGCTTCACCACACCTGCTAAGTAATTATAACTATTCCAGATGCGACAGGAACTCACATAGATCCTACGCTCTTCCTGACACAGACAACCCTAAACCCTAAACCGTGCAAACCGATAATCTTACCTTTGGTTAGTAGGGAATGGAGGAATGGGGTACAATTATAACTACTATTACTACCATTCTTCCATTCCCTACTAACCAAGGGTAGGTAATGCCTAGACCCATACCAGCTGTGAGCTGAAGGAAAACCGCGGATGAGTGCGGTGCCGATGCTACGGTGCTTGTAACCCAAAGGATCCTCAGTATCTGTACAAAACACATAGGCTTTAAGGGTTCCGGGTTTGACTACAAAACACATACTGTCAGTAGTCAGTGACAACAGTAATCATAGCATCAGTCATACTAATCGTGGCGAAGCCTATTGCATAGTACCATGAACAATAAATAGACATTCCTTTATTGACAGGATCCTTTGGGTGAGAGAAGTGAAACGTTGAGCCCTGCCTGTACGGGTCCAGGACCAGGAGCTAGACTCAACAGCAAACCCTGCCGGGTGTAGGGTTTAGGGTATTTTGGAACCATACACTTCGTGAAATCTAAACCTTAAAACCCAAAGCCCCGAATCAAACCGTGAACCCCCAAGTCGCATCGTCGAAGACCCTCAAAAAGTAAGGTCAAGGTTCGGAAATCATGAAAAACAACAAACCCCAAAATCTAAACCCCCAATCCCTAGAGACTACATTCTGATGCCGCTGGGGTACTCGAACCCCTGTATACAAATCGTTGAATATTATTGATCATTAGTACATCCTGTAAGTATAAACCATTCACCGTAGAAAGCCTGGCCGGGAAGTACGGGCAGAAGGCTCCAACCGCTGGATTGCGCGGAATCAGGAATTTGTGCAGGTCGGTGCTGCCAAGCATTAGACCTCGGCTCGGGGTGGTTGCCTACTTAAGGCTTTATCAGGAGTCATAGGGCCTTGTGAGGTTTCTGTATACCTGTATTTTGAGGGCTTCAGAACGATTTGTTGAGTTTTTCCTCGGGTTCCTAAAGATGGGAGATCCGTTTTATGAGTGCTTGCTAGGGCTCTAAGGTCAAGGCGTATGTCAAGGATTAAGGGATAAAGCGCTCTAAAGACTGACCTCAAGCCTCTTTCCCCCCAAACGTTCAACGAGCCCAAAAAGCACATGTAGGTCGAACAACCCCATTTTAAGCGAACATCAAGAAACCATAATAAGGGTCCCTTAAACATACAGGTTTTTTGTAGCTAAAGGTAGATCAGGTAGATCTTGAACCGCTTCGGATACCCCACTACTTGGCCTCTACGCTTAAAGACAAAAAACCCGTGCACGCCGGTAACTGATAATTACCCCCTTCGCCGAATACGCTTTTTCACTGGTGAAACGACAGAATCTAGCAGGCCAAGCTACACTGAAGAACCTTGAGAAGCTTTATAGCGACTACCCTAACCTGCTAAAAGGGTTTACCGCCGCTGTTGAATTTGCCCCATACTCCCTTATTCAGTCCAAAACCCTAGACCGTAATCTCAATTGTAGACGGGATTGGGTGGTATCTTATAGTGGAAGGTCATGTGTAGGTATGTATATATTTATTTATATTTATATTTATATTTATACACATACACAAAGATCTATCTATCTATATCGCCTATATCGGAAACTGCCACTGACTATGTTGGATCCCTAATGTAGTTATAAATGGTATAACTACCTAAACAAGTAAGTAAATAAAATATCACCCTCGGGGGCATGGGCTCCGGGAGTTGCTGAGCTTCCAACAATCAGAGATGCAAACCTTTCATTTTTCGGAAAAGGCCCTAAGTGCAAGTTGCCCTAACTAATGGGTTTGAGAAGATGGGCTTAGGGTTTACTAGACCCAAGAGTAACCTGGGAATACAAAGGGTGCCCTTGGTTTAAAGGGACTTATAGGGGAACCTGAAACCTGAAAAAGGGAATAAGGGCCTACTCTCGGTCCAGGTTTATGTAAGGTGCATTGGTTTCAAGTCTGAGCTCCTGTATCGGTGTGTTTCTATTTCAAACCCCAACAATGCGCATATGCGTGGTCCGTTTGCGTGCTCACAAGGCAGCTCCTGCCTCAAGCTGCTCGATTTGGAGCTACGAGTGATCTCTCGGATGAAGCTTCTGGACAACACTTCCTCCACCACCGCTTGGCACAGCAGCTGCACGCACTGGAGGTACGGCAATTTTGCCTACCGTCGCAGCTGTTACGGCTGTAAGCGAAGTGGCCGCCATGTCGATTTCGCAAGTGGGCATGCTGTTTCTTTGCTTCGCCCAGAGTGCGCTTTCTGGGTGCAAGAGATGTCGAGGGTTTAAAGCCTAGGGCAAGGGGTCGCGGGTTCAGAGGGTTTGGCATTTAGGGTTTACAGCTTGGCGTCTTTCGGCTACAGGAATTCAGGGTTTGGGGTGGCTTCGGGTACAGAAGTTTGTCGCCTTTTTTTGAGGGTTCAAGGCTTAAGGTAGTGCAGGGTCTCGGGGTTGTCTTGTGGTGACCTCCCGGTAAGCTCCGTACCGCCCTCCAGCAAAAGGACTCTAATTCGCAGCCCCTAAACCCTAAACCTTAAACCCCTAAACCCCTAACCCCTAAACCCTAAACCTCTAAACCCCTAAACCCTAAACCCCTCTGAACTTCGAGTCAAGATCCCAAGCCTACGAACATCTGAAGCCCGAGCCGGAGCCCTAAACTTTTGATTGATTTCATCCTGAGAGAGCCCCGTACCCAGAAATCGGAACCAGAAAAGTCTAGAGCACCCCACAGACTCCCCCATTAGGGATCCTGCTATAATTTAGGGTGTATTTCTTACTATTAATGGATATGGGAGTCTCTGGGATCAAGCAACACTTCAGCTCTCTTGGAACCCTGAACCGAACCCTAAAAATCCCCGAGGCCCCTGCAATCCCTTGCTGAAACCCCGAAATCTAAACCCCAAAAGCTAAACCTTACAGCCTACTCCTGAGCACCTCAACCCCAAACCCTAAACCCTAAACCCCTAATTAAACTCTGAAACCCTAAACCCTGAAACCCTAAACCCTTAAACCCCCAAACCCTGAACCCCTTGAACCCCCCTCAGGGGTCGACTGAGCAGGGGGAGCGCTTGCAGACAGACCTCGGCAGTGCCAGCGCTAGGAAGTGAAGTGGACCCCTTTCAACTAAGTTTAGGGCTAGGGTTTAGGATGGTTACAGTAAGGGTTTAGGGGTTAGGGTTTAGGGTTAGGTTTAAGGTCTGGGGTTCAGGGTTTGGGGCTTCGGTTTTGGGAGCCTACTTTGCCCATTTCAGGAAGGCATACATAACCTACTCTTTTTAGGGAGCACTATACCACCTAGTCAGGGAATGTAAATCAGAATAGGTAGGGACTCTATTCACAATGTGGGAACAAGTATTCAGTTCGAGAAACCCTTCTGTGCTCAGAACAGGAAGCCCTGCGCAGTTTAAGCTTCTAGAATCCTTCGAAGGAAAAGTCCTGCCAAGGGCAAAGCCCAGCTGCTGTTGACTATGGGGCCTTACTAATTAGAAGAGGGTTTTGGGGCCCATTAAGGAACCGCCCCTATACCATAGAACCCTACTATAAGATCCCGTATAAACCCCTATAAGGAACCCTCTAAAGGAAACCCCAAAATGGTATTGGTAATTAGTTACCCCAAAATAGTATTGGTAATTAGTTATGGGGGCTTCTTCGAAGAAAGAAACGAGGCGCCTCCTACTTCCGATCCTTGTTTGGGTTTAAGGTTTAGGGTTTAGGGTTTAAGGTTAGGGTTTAGGGCTTAAGGTTTAGGATTTAGGGCTTAGGATTTAGGGCTGGAGCTCCCAGATCAGGCTTCACAGGGCTCTGGCCGGCATTTGTGGCTATTGTTTCTGCGACTTTGGAGCTTAAGGCTCTCATCTTTCGCGAAACGGCTCTATGCTTCAACGTAACTTCGGGTGAATCGGATGTTTAGCGGTTCGGATGCTAGAGTTGCGGAATTTTCTGGGGCATGGAGCTTCAAGGCGTATCTTATACCCCCAAGCCCTAAACCTAAGCCTAAAACCCTGTAGTGTTTGCGACTCTGGGGCTGTAAACCACAACCCCAGACTCCCTATATGCTGCACTCCTCAACTGTCTTAAAACCACAACCCCAGGCTACCTACACCTAAACTCCGCAAAACCGAAACCCTAAACCCCAAACTTCTCTAAAGCTAGAACCCTTATGGTCTAAACCGTAAACCCTAAACCATGTTCGGCCCGCCAGTTCAGAATCCGAACCACTTTTGCTGCTGCTGGCAAACTGTCGGCAATCTGCAGATTCACGGCAGCTGCCCGGTAGCTATTGCTGTTGCCAATTGTGACATGAACATACCACTAATTTCCCAAGCCACGGCAACGATGACAACGACGACGAGTATAGTTTAAAGATGTTGAAACCAAAGTCTTGACACACAACCATTACCATAGCTGTACTAGGTACTACCAGTAACACCACCACCCAGCACCACCACGACGACTACTGTCTGGTTCTTAGTAGGGAATGAATGGAGGAATGGATCCCGATAGTAGCCCCTATATAATCCCCAGAAAAAACCCAATATCCATTCCACCATTCCCTACTAAGCACCAGGGAGACTACCATAAAGGAACCCAAAAGCAAAAAGGGCAAAAGGGTACTGTACCACTCAGGAACTAGCTAAATAGTGTTCCCCAAACCCCAACCCCTAAAGCCATAAGTCCAAAATTAACCCTAAGCCCAAAACCTTAAACCCTAAGCCCTAAACCCCAAAGCCCTAAGTCCAAAACTAACCCTAAACCCCTATAGTACCCTCATAGATCCATTAAAGGAACCCTTAGTACTACCCTAGCTTATAGACAACCCTAAACCTATGAGCACTGAAACGCTTCCCCTCGAATTCCTCTCGGGGCCCGCGCAACATGCTCCTGGCTTTCGACAGGCGCCTTTGAGTCAGTCGCTTTTGGTGTTATATACAAGGGCTCCTTTAAGGGATCTATCAGGGTACGGTAGGGGTTTAGGGCTCCTTTAAGGGAAGTATAAGGGTACGATAGGGGTTTAGGGTTTAGGGATCTATGAGGGTACTATAGGGGTTTAGGGTTTCGGGATCCATAAGGCTACTTGAGGGGTTTAGGGTTCAGGAACTAGGGTTTAACTTTCAGAGTAGGATTTGCGGGCCTAGGATTTCTATAGGGCCTGGTGTTTAAATTCAGGATTTACGGCTAATAAGGGTTTATCGGATTCTAGGATTTAGGGTTTAGGGCCCGAAGTGTTGAAAGCAATCAGACGATTATTGAATCTAGAGCTGTAGCAATCACAATCAGGATTTGGAACCCAGGGCTTCTTTATTGTTTCAGGTACCGGAAGGCTTGAAGCGGCTTAGGTTCTATTAGGCTTAGGCTCTGACGTTTAACGCTTGGTCTTGGAGTTTACCACCGGGGCTAGGGCAAAGAGTAAACGGCTTCGAACGTGTTTTAGGGACACGGGAAATTGTGAGTAGGTGAGAGCGGGCAGTATATACTGGGCAGTATATACCTGCTCTCCCTAAACCCCAAGGCATCCTTCGTTCTTGCAGGCAAACGAAACTAGCCGCTAGCCCTTAAGCCGATCCTTTGTCTTGTGCAACTTTCCAAGGCCTCCACTTTTCGGGGAACAAGTCACGGAAGACTCTTGGCTCGAACTGAACGAACCCGGGCGTGTCCCTGACGCCTGACCAGGCGGTACAAGAGGGAGAGCGACCTCGGGTTTCGGGGAGGGGACACCCACTTCTTGTGGATATACTTGGATATCGACGTCAGCTTCTTGATCGACAACCCCTCCAGCCAGGCTTCCATTATGCCTCGTGTCGCCCATCCTCGTCGACGGTGCGGCACGGAGGATATCGCCCTCCCGCAGGTGCCAACCAGAGCCGCTGACCCACGGCCCACGGCACGACGAAGCGGTGGCCCCACAGCTCCTGGGTAGGCGCAGCTCGGCTTGAGACTGAACTCCTTAAGCCAGCTGGAGACCAGAAATAGAAGGACAATCGAAAACCCTATCCCGAACCGAAATGTAAATGTCTCCAAAATCACAACCCCTTGGCCAAGCAATATACCCCAGACAAGCAATACACCCCAGACTCAACTCGAAAGGCATCTGCGATATGAATCAATGCAGATTCAATCCATTGATTAGTTCGGGCGCCCATCGAAACCCTTGTAAACCGCATGAAGCCATCTACCCATAGGCCCCAAAGTGGTTCCTTTTTGGGGCTCATATTTAGAATTCTATAACGTAGTCCCTAAAAGGAACTACTTTGGGGCCTATGGGTAATTACTAAAACTCTTACAAAACCCATGAGCAAACTTCAAAAACCCTGTGGAACTCTCATAGAACCCTGGCAAAATTCCATCGGGGCCCTCGTCTGGGAGTCCCCCCAAGCTGAGTCAGCAGGCGGTGACAAAGATGGGCTTTCCGGCCTGGAGATTCAATTCCCTACTTGTCGGGTATCATGGGGAACCAAAGGTTAACCTTTTTCATAATATAAGGATTATATAGGGAATACAGTACCCCAAAGGTTAAAGGTTACCTACTCTACTACTAGAATTCGGTTACGGCTCAGGCTCAGAGTTGAGGGAGTTCCTTCTTTATATCAGCAGATGAAGAATCGATATCCATAAAATTAAGCTGGAAATGTATGCAGAGATTTTTAGAAATCTTTGGGTTGTGAAGGGCCTGGTGATGCAGATCTTCATGCAGCGAGCTGGGCTTTGAGAACTTCGTGATCTAGAGGCTCAGGGGTCACCTGGACCCTATTCAGGGTTCCATAATTAATATAGTTTCCTTATATAAGTTCTTAAAAGGTAGGTTATTTAGGGGTCAAGGTAGGACTTGGGAGTAGGGATCTGAGGGACTTAGGATTTACTTGGAGGATCATGGGACTTAGTAAGTAAGGTCATAAGTACCTTAATTGGGGTTATAAGTAGTTATAAGTATAGCTACCCTAGCAATAACCTTAGTTACCAAGTCCCATGAGCCTTCAACTGGGCTTTTAAGTAACCAGGGAGAAAAAAGTATAAACTTTTGTTTCATAATGGTTGCTTTAAGAAAAAAGTATTAAAGTATGGTACTCCAAAGCCCAGTTAAGTAGGGTTCAGGATGGATCAGGTTTGGGGCCTAAGTTTAGGGTTGCCGTAGGGATTGGGGTCTCGAACCTAGGGCTTCGAGTTTGATTAAAGGGTTTAGGGTTTAGGGGTTTAGGGTTTAGGGTTTAGGGTTTAGGGTTTCGGGGTTTAGGGTTTAGGGGTTTCGGGGTAAGAATTTCGGGTTTTAGGTGTCTGGCGTGTGCCGGCAGCTCATCCAAACCTACTAGTACATGGTTCTCGAGGGCTTAAACCCCAAACGCGGAGATGCAAAGGTTTCCGGAAGAGTGCCTCCCACCCGCAGTCCTAGACCCTACAGGCCCTACATCCTGAATAGCCCAAACAATCTAAAGGAGCAGTTAAGGAGCTCAGGAAAAGCACTTCGATTTACACCGCCAGAATCCTTAGTTCAAGGGCCTTGAAGTCTCTTGGCCCTTCTAGAAACCCTACAATGTAGGGGCCGAAATAATAACCTATACCATTTTGGGGGAGCCTTATTGTAATGATAGTATAAGGGGCCCCAAAACCCTATTCTAATTATTAAGGCCCGATACAAGCCCTTAAAAATACACCCATATACAACCCCTTCAGAGCCCAATAAACCCCCAGAACACGCCCTGAAGCCTGCGACGAAGCCCGCGAAGACAGGTAAACCCTAAACTCGAAAATAATTGAACCGTAACCTCAGCAAAGCCCTAAACCCCCAAATCTAGACAGCTGGAGCCTCGGTGGCGGCATCTCGCAGTGGTCGCTGACGCGGCGCCTCCCAGCGAGAGATGCCGTCTTTGAAGAAAAGTGCATTCTGTCCTTACCAAGAAAATTGGTGCCTGAAGATCCCGCTTAGGGATTCGATTTGGGGCTCAAGGTTTTTTTTTTTAAACGCCCCTTTTCCCTCTTGCAGTTGGGGCTCAAGGTTTAGGGTTCAAGGTTTAGTGGGCTCAAGATTTGGAGTGTTAGGTGTCGCATCTACGCGTAGGAACCGGTCATCTGAAATAAAGCTTCGTTTTGGGTTGGCTAATGTAGGAACCTGATTAAGAAACCCTGGGCCTATAACCCCAAAATAGTAGGATTCAAACATAAGGAACCCTAATAAAGGCCCAAGGTTTCTTAATCAGGTTCCTACATTACCTCGTACCTTGAGCATAGGATGTTGGCAATACGATTGGCCTGACCAAAAGGCTACAGTGGAGGTTGAGGAACCCTCGTGTAAATATCCGATGCCTTGCGTACCTCAAGCCTTTGTGTAGAACAGCTCAGGCTTACAGCACATACACTCCGGTCGATAAGTGCCTTGTACGATCTCATAGATTCACTTTACAGGTGCGAGCAATATGCTGTGCTGTTTCAGCAGGGGCATTCAGCGTTGCTTGCGCATTATACTCAAGACGCTTAAGATCAGCGCGCGAACAGTTAGTAATACTCTGCCGAAGAGTGCCTAGATGTACTGGTAACCCAAACCCTAAACTCTAAACCCTAAACAGGAAACCCTAAACCCTCAAACCCTAAACCCGAACCCTATGGGCCCAAATCGTCGAACATGAGTGCTTCGCCAAGCCTCTTCTCTGCGGGTTCCAAGCGATCCTGGCAAAAGCACTGTCCGATGCTCCGTTGTTCCACGTCTCACGGGGTCCCGGCGTCAACACGAACTCTTTTACAACTCTTCAGAACTCCACATCAAGCCCTAAACTCTAAAAGCTCTACACAGGGTTTAGTTATTCGAGTTGCGGTTTTGGCGGCAAACTACCGTGTAAGCTAAAGTGGATATTGAATATGACTGAGCGTCTCAAAGATGGCCATTCTCCAGTTTGAAGCTGACTATCCTTAAGCTTTAAATCCGAAACCCCAAGCAGCCTTGAAATCAGAGCTCACCCAACCCCAATGAAAGAAGCACCGATACATATTGAGCGATAATACCCTCAAGTAGGTGCCATCTTATCACATAAAATAAGATTCCACCCGGCCTCATTGTGAAGGCCCCTATATTGGCTCTCCAAATCCTGAACAGCTACCACCCGCATAGCCCTAGATGTGTTCAAGTATAATATACTCCCCCACCCCCAATAGAGCAAGTCCAAATATTGGCTCCCTAAGTTTCTGTCTTAGTTCCCGAAAATAGGGGACCCTAATATAGTACCCAAATAGTAAGATCCTTATTCTAAGGACCCACCAAAAAGGTACCCCTATTTTCGGAAACTCCCGTATGGGCTTCCTGGGCTTCTTCGGTGGCTCTTCCTTGGACCTAGCTAGGACTTAGGACCGACGACTGTTCGGCCTAAGGTCTGAGAAGGTAGAGCTTTTGGAGGATTAGGGGTTTCGCGGCTTCTTGGTTTAGCGATTTAGAAATTTGGGATTTGGGATGCTTTTGGGGGTTTCGGGTTTAGGCTCTTTTGGGGTTTGGAGTTTAGGGTTTTTAGGTTGTTCTACATTATGGTCCTTCGTTGTGCCCATTGCTACAGTAGTCGAAGATGAGATATCGTATGGAAAAGGGCACACATTTTGGACTTCCAAGAAACCAGGTCGCCCTGATCTGTCTGTACTTCAACACCATAGGTTCTCTAAAACCCGCTCTAAACTCCGACCTGCTCCCCACTGCCCGACGAAAACCCATGAAAACACTACGGTACCCAAAGTTGTCGAGTGCAGTGGCATCTCCGGACTGTCCCCAAATTAACTTGTCGAGTGCAGTGGCATCTCTGGAATGTCCTTCCGGCCTCTACTTGTTTGCCCCGGCCAGGTTTCAAATTCGAGTATTTCCGGCGCATAGATGGCAGGTTGTGCAGGCACGTCTAGCTCCAGACAGCAGAAAGTCCGAATACGTGGCATTTTCCAAGTTTATAACTCCCTTTTGCAGTTTCCTACTATTTTCATACTAGTCTCAAACTAGTTCAAACTCCAGTGTCAAACTCGCTGTAAAGGGGGAACTGCATTTTTGTGGGCGCGAGAATTGGAAATCTGGAACCGTTGTAGGTATTGGCCTTCTAAAAAACGGGCCCGGGAAAATGCAGTTCCCCCTTAACAGCGAGTTTGAAACTAGAGTTTTAAACTATAGTTTGAAACTAGTATGAAAATAGTAGGAAACTGCAATCAGGAGTTTGAAACTTGGAAATTGCCACGTATTCGGACTTTCTGCTGTCTGGGGCTTGGCCATGCCCACACAAATCCCTCCGTCCTGCGCAATGCAGCTCTTCAACCTTGGCCTTCAGAAATCACGTTTCTCCAATACTGGGACGGTATTGGAAGCCAATTTGAGGCCCGCCCCAACGGGGCTTCAAATGCGACTCCCCGATACTGGGATGGCATTTGAAGCTGAAGTGACTGTTAGGCACAGTTCTAACAGCAAAAGTNGGGGCTTCAAATGCGACTCCCCGATACTGGGATGGCATTTGAAGCTGAAGTGACTGTTAGGCACAGTTCTAACAGCAAAAGTGATTGCCTTCCGAAACAATGAACTGATAAAATCATTCCAGCAGATTCTAGCAACATCTGGCGCCAAGTCCGCAAATGTTCACACGTCAGAAACTGTCTGCTGAGACGGTACCCAAAGTTGTCGAGTGCAGTGGCATCTCTGGACGGTACCCAAGTTAACTTGTCGAGTGCAGTGGCATCTCTGGAATGTCCTTCCGGCCTCTACTTGTTTGCTCCGGCCAATTTTCAAATTCGAGTATTTCCGGCGCATAGATGGCAGGTTGTGCAGGCACGTCTAGCTCCAGACAGCAGAAAGTCCGAATACGTGGCATTTTCCAAGTTTATAACTCCCTTTTGCAGTTTCCTACTATTTTCATACTAGTCTCAAACTAGTTCAAACTCCAGTGTCAAACTCGCTGTAAAGGGGGAACTGCATTTTTGCGGGCGCGAGAATTGGAAATCTGGAACCGCTATAGGTATTGTTTTTTTTAAAAAACGGGCCCGGGAAAATGCAGTTCCCCCTTAACAGCGAGTTTGAAACTAGAGTTTTAAGCTATAGTTTGAAACTAGTATGAAAATAGTAGGAAACTGCAATCAGGAGTTTGAAACTTGGAAAATGCCACGTATTCGGACTTTCTGCTGTCTGGGGCTTGGCCATGCCCACACAAACCCCTCCGTCCTGCGCAATGCAACTCTTCAACCTTGGCCTTCAGAAATCACGTTTCTCCAATACTTGGACGGTATTGGAAGCCAATTTGAGGCCCGCCCCAACGGGGCTTCAAATGCGACTCCCCGATACTGGGATGGCATTTGAAGCTGAAGTGACTGTTAGGCACAGTTCTAACAGCAAAAGTNGGGGCTTCAAATGCGACTCCCCGATACTGGGATGGCATTTGAAGCTGAAGTGACTGTTAGGCACAGTTCTAACAGCAAAAGTGATTGCCTTCCGAAACAATGAACTGATAAAATCATTCTAGCAGATTCTAGCAACATCTGGCGCCAAGTCCGCAAATGTTCACACGTCAGAAACTTGTCTGCTGAGACGGTGGACAAAATTCTGCATGACCCCCAACACGACAAGCATGTCATTGACAGCAGTCGAGCTCCCCGCACCCCTCTAATTTCAACGTTGCCCGAATGGGTTGGTGATGCAGGATTTCGGTCATTCGCGCACATGCCCCTTCTAAGTGTTGTAAGGAGGCCAATTTTACGATTCAGGGTTTGGAAGGGATGACTGACATAAGAAAAGCGAGGCAGGATTTCGTCCATCAACAGTATCAACATGCCTGCGCAACCCGACCTTTCAAGGGCCTCAAGTCAGCTTGCAAAAAACCCGAAAACATCTTAACATAGACCCAAAACCATTGGCTCAAGGCCCCAACCCTTGTAAATGCCTCACAAACATCTCTCTTCTTCAGCAACCGGGCCCCAAAAAGTTCAAACTTTCTAAGATAGAGCTAATATATAAGGCCAAAAAGTTTAAAGTTCCCCCGTTCACCATCTAAGAAAATCTTCCACAAGCCTTTCTCAATTTGAATCTTGAATCCTGAGCCCCAAGGCCCAAACCCTAAGCCCCCAAAACCCAAACCAACCCTAAACCCTAAAAAAGCCCTAAACCCTAAATCCCCCAAAACTTCCCGAACCGACCCTAAACCCTAAACCCTAAATCCTAAACCATCAAAAAACCCAAACCGACCCTAAACCCCAAACCCTAAACCATCAAAAAATCCCAAACCTTACACCCCCAAAGCCCAAACCGACGCACTCTCCTCGCACTTGGACCGCTTCAGCGACCGCTCAAGGGAGGAAGGGCAGGTGAGCCGAGGAGGAATTCCACCTGCTGCTTTCGGCTTTAAGCTTTGGGATTTTGGACCCTGGAAAACCTACCTATTTAGGGCTTAGGGGCTCAGGGATTTAGGGTTTAGGGGTTTAGGGTTTACCTGGACTTTAGCTTTAGGGTTCCTCATTATGAATTAGGTAGGTTATTAAAGGTAAGGTTCGCAGAGGGCTGTACAAACAGCTGCTGGGATCGGAACGCCCACTGTGATACTTTTGAGTCCATGCACGCTTAGGGTAGGCTTCATGTTAAGAGAAATTGGTGACCCTCGACCGACATCAAGCACATGGAACAGACTTGTGGCGCATCAAGCAAGTTGAGACAAGGATGTGGGGCGGCTTAGGGTTTAACCCACAAAATCTGCAGGTTTGGGTGGGAGTGGGGCTTAGGTTTAGGGAACATCAATGCCTAGACGTGAAACATAGAGGGTTACTTCATGCTACCCCAAACGTATAGAGGTTACTTACCCCGACTACTAAGTCGTCCACAGTGTCAGCAGCAGGTGCATCTGGATTGGACTTCTTCAGGGTTTTAGGATTTTGGGGTTCAGGGTTTAGGGTTTCGGCCCGAAAGCTTGGGGTTTAGGCATAGCTTCAAGGTTCGTTGCCACGTCCGCCGGGGAATCGATCAATCTCTCCTGGAGTCGTCGTCTGATTTGGTCTTGACGAAGACCAAAGAATAGTGGAAGTAACACTGATGTTGATGATTGGCCGTCATGATGGTTACCCCTATGATGGAGGGCCTCTGTTGCCGAGCCTATGATGGCGCTGCCGTGCTGCATGTCCCCTTTCTGGGGAGCCATGGTGCACTCCCTGCAAACTACACGCGAAGCCCTGAACACAGCTGCGAACGCAAGTTGGTTCAGTGGCGCTGGCCAACTGGTTCGCTGACAGAAATCCCACTTCGATGGCCGGATCTTGCAACGCGGATTGCATGAGCATTGGGAGACGAGGCAGCTGGAACCCTAAGCCGGAAACCGAGCCTGCATAAAGCCACAACCCTCATCCATGTTTTAGGAGAACAATTATGAGTCTATGAGGTTTGGTACGTTTCCGTTTCGGTAAACTTACCAAACCCACATCTGACTAAATCCTTAAGCCGGCACCCCAAGACGAAACCCCCAAACGTCACAAAACCTTGAGCCCCACACTAAACCCGAAAGAGCCGGATTTTGTATTACTAGCAGTCTTCCATTCCCTACTAACCAAAGGTAGGCAACTCCAAACTTGAAACCTAAATCCGAAACACTAAACCCGGAGCCCTTAACCCATGTACCGTAAGCTTTAAATCCTAAACCCTACACCCAGCATGTTCCAGCCTCGCCCCTGGAAGTAGATGTGAACGTGCCAGATCTGAGGAGGTAGTTGGGTTAGATATACTAGCCTTCATAATAATATATTCGTTGCTTTAGGGGCTGTTTAAGGGTCACTAAGCGCTATTTGGAGCGTATGATAGTATAAGATATAGCATAAGTTTCGCAAGGAACGCTACGAAGCAGTATTAGTAATTACCCAGGCTTCCGTATTACAGTGGGTTTTTCGGGGTTTATGAAACCTCACAGGGATTTATGGGGGGGCGTTTCTTTGGCTGTCTTTGGCTGATGAAACATCTTAACACAAACAGTACCACTGAAAACTTGACCTGGATACCTATGCTACGGTATCGGACTTGAGAACGACTGAGATCAGAGGGAAGCACATAAGTAAACCCGAAACCTTCCGGATAGTTCTGTGAATTAGGGTACCATTGAAGTCTGTTGCTGAGGGTGCCGTACTATTGGGACCTAGAAACGGACCCCAATTTATAAAATTGCCCATTTCAAAAGCGCTCTTCAGCTTAAGGCCCAAGACTTGCATCGACCCCAGCTGCAGATTGACCGTTTAGAAGCTGGTGTTTAGGATAGTTTTTTCGGGAGGGGGGGTTGCCCCCTTAACTAAGGAACAGTCCACAGCTCATAACTAGGAGCCCTGTGTAACTGACGCTTAGTCAGAAAAGTTTCTGGTCTTCTATCGTATAGTACCAAAAGTAACTGTCTGTCTTCGGCTTCTCGGTAGAAGTGTGCCGTGATTTTGCGAGCGTACGCGCTGGACGACTGTTTATGACTAGAGTAACTAGAATAGGGGTTTTGGGATATATGGTTATATTATATGATACTTGAGCAAATAAGGACGAAAAGGGAGACACTTATGTTTACGAATTGCGAAAGAACCGGGGCCAGAAGAAAATATTCGTGGACTCATTCTTCAACCCGCCCAAGCGTGAACTGTTCGGCCGTGGTGCTAGGGTGTCGGCGTCAGAGTAAAGTTTTTGAGTCAAAGGGTTTACTCAAAAACTTAAGCTCTAGACCCTGAAGCTACCACCTAAACCTGTACCTCCTGGAGCCCTGAACACACGGGTTCAACCAGGAAGCGGTGAGACTACATAGATGGTGCCCATGCAGACTTTGTGTTTAGGGTTTGGGTTTGAAGTTCTCTCTTAGCCCTGTAACGACAATTAAAGAAACACCCCTACAATCTATGTGTGCGACATTGCGCAACGTGTAAAGTGGTCTGAAATTTTTTTAGCTGACAGATGAAGTTTGCCTCTATGCCTTCCCCGGCTTCCCACACCCCATCTCCGAAACTAGGCAGCCAAACGTTGATTGTCCGGCGGCCACGGTTGTCGTCGTAATTCCAGGACACGACCTTCGTCCGACACCCAAACCCTCCAACATTGTCCAACGTACCCATACAGGCTTGGCGGTTTATCGTTCAGGACATGGGATTTCAGAACAACAAACCCGACACCCCTACCCTAAAATCATCTAAACTCTTGTTGAAAAATAAACCCTCATGAACTCCAAAACTTAAAGCCCGTGCCTGGAGCACAAACAAAACTTGGGGCATAGGGCCCTAAACGGGTCGGAGACGAAGCTAGTATCTGGAAAACCAGTGTTCCACTCATTACACTGGTGCAGGTCGTTACGGGCTACGGTTGTTTGGTGGGTTATCTGCAGGTTCTGCTGCGCTGCACTTTTGTGTGTTGTCATCTACTGAATCTACTGCCTTTGAAGGGCTAGCATCTGGAATGTTCCTTACCTAGCAGTCCGATCCGCGTATGGTCCGTAGTAAACTATATGATTGCAGAAAAATGTACCCCAGACTCTGTTCTGACTACCTATAGTCTCCATTGTAGTTCCTTTTGGGGTTCCTGTTTAGTCCGGGAGACACAGACTCCGCCCGGCGGGCTGCTATTGTGGGCTGCGGCCCCATCTTCAAGTCTCCGGTCGTCAAGGAAAGGTGATACTCGCCAGTCTGGCACCATCCACCTTCCCACCAGGCAGCGCCGCAGCGTTCACAGGTGTTACGCATGTTCCCTGCTCCGTCTCATCCAGAGCTTCAAAGTCCAAGAATAGCTGCATTCCGTCGGATGTCGTTGCTGCTGATCTGACATGATGAGGCTTCAAGCTTGAGCACAGGCACTGCAGAAATAGTAACTGTCATTCATCGGCACAAACCACTTTTTGGAGGCACCAGGCACCGGACCTCTGCCGGCTGAGTTGCCGAGTCATTGGTTCTCTGGCCATCGACTTAGCAAGGTGCTCCACGTCTACTGCCGTTGAAGGGCTAGCATCTGAAATTTTCTTAACTAGCAGTGAAATCCCGGTATGGTCTGTACAAAACTATATGACTACAGAAAAATGTACCCCAAGACCCTGTTCGCACTACCTATAGCCTCCATTGTAGTTATTTTTGTGTGCTCGCTTTTCGGATCCTATATGCAAAACTGGTCAAGCCAAAAAACCGGGTCTACAAGGGAGACTATGGGTATTGAGGCCACCCGCGGAAGAAAACCCCAAACCCTAAACCCTACCTGGACCCTATAAACACCTTCCCTGTTTAGGGTGGCCATTCATTATTTGTCATTTCCTATGTAAGTCCTTGAAAGGTTAGGTTATTTGCTGAGTCTCCTAGCCCAAAGCAAGTTTAACCTCTTAAGTTATGGTAGGAATATATGAGCCGCGAAAGTTAAGCTTTAACCTACTCAGCCCCTAACACTGAAGTTCAGGCAAACCCTGTAAGCCATGCACTAAACTGGGTTCTTATTATTAAGGAGTTAAATTTAAGTTACCATAATAGGGATCTATAAACTTAAACTAAAATTCCTTAACAAGAGCCCAGTAAACCCATGAGGTCCCGGCATGGTGGGGCTCCCGAGCATCCAACCATGCCTTGTTGCGGATCTAGTTTACGGTTTAAAGCTGCAGGGACCCTAACACACTAAACCCCAAACCTTAAACCCTAAACCCCAGAAACCCCCAAACCCTAAAACCTAAATCCTAAACCCTAAAACCTGAACCGTAAGCCCTGCATCGTAAACCCTGAACCCTGAACCCCAAACCTTGGGGCTGGGACATCCGCTTAGGATTCGCTGGGGCTGATATGAGGGCCTTATACGTACTAGTAACTAGCATGAGTAGGGTTCTGGAGCATATTGCACTAGAACTATAAGTATAAAAAGTAACCACCAAAATAGTATAGGTAGTCATTGAGGTCCCCATATTGTCGGAGTTGAGAGGTTTAGTGCTAGAGAAGCTCACTGGTACGATGCTTGGGGTTTGCGGGGTGAACCAAGGTCACCTTGGTTGCTGAAATCATAAGGCCTCGAAACAATTTAACAATTCAGTTCAAGAGGGGATCATATTGTCCCGAAAAGTGTAGAGTATACTCAGTATACTCATTCGGCTACTCAGGGTTTGGGGTTGATAAGCCTTCCTCTACATGGGCCGAGGTCCAGGTATGAATATGGCGTGCGCATAAAGTTACTACGTGTCTATCATACAAGAACCCCATTTTCGGCCGAAGTACATGTACCATGGGACACGGGTTGTCAGCTTAGGGGTGGGATCCTCCGGATCGAATCAAGGGTTTCGGGCCCTTTGGGAAAGGGTTTGGGGCCGTTTGGGGTTTAGGATTCCAGACTTAAGATCAGGCAACTGGAATAGCACTGCTACTTGACTTAGAACCGTTCATCTTCACTTCCCTGACCCTCTAAATACAAACCCCAAACGCTCCGTCGGTCCAAATTATAAGGGCATGTTGTAATTATCACAAGCCTGCAGAAAAAAAAAACTGATGTTTGCAGATCCTAAACCCTGACCCCTGATCGGGTCTCGATTTTGCGATCTTGCTTCTTCGATCGGCTTCAAGTCCCGACGGCTAGCTTGACTTCTAAACAATAGACACCACACAGTCAAACTTCAGCTAAGGGCTTTCGCAGTTACAGTTGCAGTTTAAGGACCTTGAAGGGAGACTACTACCGTTTCTACACTGAACCATGAGCCCGTAATCCGAAACACTTTCTTGCCAGACCCAGCGATGTCAAGCGCTAACGCGAAACGCGGCAATTTGCAGTGTACTGTTTGGGCGGTTGAAAGACCCTGAAATCCTAAACTCTAAATACTAACTAAAGGCAGACTCTCACTTGTAAACCCTAAACATCCCTAAACCCTAAACCGACAAGCACCGAAAACCCTGACAATCTGACGCCAGATCCACGGCAAGGCACCTCCACGTAGTCGCAGAGCTCATGGTGACCCATCTCATGCCTGCAGACGGACCCAAATGGGTGGTTGTCAAAATTATGGTCCCTTTTTGGGTACCAGGTGCCGTACTATATGAGAGACCCAAAAAGGGACCATAATTTTGACAACCACCCAAATGTCCTATGAAACCCGCATAGGCCTGTGCCAGGATCCCTCAAGGGCCCTTTCATAGAGGTCTTGTGGTCATTAACAGTGGGTATTTGGGGTATGTTAGAGGGCCGTTTGGGAGAGGGTCTAGGTGCTCCACCGCCCCAAATATGATAAACCCGACAAAATCTGAAAGTCAAATCTGCAAGCACAACTGCGTGGCTGTCGTCGTCTAAAGACGACTCCGAATGTTTCTGCTGTTTTTGCCTACATGCACCTAAGGAGATGCAGGCGGCATCAGAGGCCCTTGCAAAATCGTGAATAGATGGGATTTAATTTTTGACTAAACCGTCAGAAACCGTCATCCTTAGCGTTTCAAATTGTGATTTTCTTATAAACGTTCTTGAAGGTAGGTTGTGGGGGGTGGGCGGCGGTAAAGTGCATCTTAGGGTTTAGGATTGAAGGAAGATGCTCCTGAGGCCAAGTCGGAACACAGGGCTGGTCCTTGCCCTAAGGTTCCAAGTATCGAATATTCAGCCCAAAGGTTGTCATCATAATGAAAAGAAGAGTCAAATATACGGTCATGATTAGTTAAGCATCAACACGTTCCCGAACGATAACTATTATCCGTACTGCGTACCAGCAACCATCACAGCAATCATAATGATTTACTCCCCCAAATACTAGCCGTGTGCGCACCCCCACCTCCTGATTTTGCCAAAGCGCAAGCATGTGACTTGGCCATGAACACTCTTCACTTAAAAGCACTAATCCGCCAGAAAGCCCAACGCTCAAAAACTTGACTCTCGAGGAACCTGGGTGTCTGGCCTATACAAAATGCTGAGCCGTGTGTGTGTGTGTGTGCGCGTGTGTGTGTGTGTGTGTGTGTGGTGTGTGTGTGTGTGGTGTGTGTGTGTGTGTCAGGGTTTCGTGTTAAGGGCCTTGTCAGGGCCTTGTGGAGCTCCATGAAAGTAGGGGAAGGGTAGTTTCACTATCGGAAAATCTCAGGCACAAGCTAACATGCACCAATTGGTACAAAACTCTACATTAAAGCCAACACCCTCGAGCCTGCACGATAAAATCTGTGGAACCCCGAAACCCAAATCCTTAGACACCCAACCCCAAACCCTGAAACCCTCAACCCTAAACCCCCTAAACCCTAAAACCCCACAACCTTAACACCCAAAAACCTTAAAACCCCAAAAACCCTGAAACCCAGAGGTGCCTGCACCAGATGGTCCAGTGCTCTGCACCCGGAGGCAGCTGGTAGGGGAAGCGATTTCGCTCCAGCAGGACGTCGCGACTGGCCGGGGGGTATCAAGGCCCTCCTTGAAGGATCCTTAGGGGTTCCCTTAAGGGATCCTTTAAGGGATCTACGTATAGGGTTTAGGTTTAGGGTTCCCAGAGACTCCAATATCCTTTAATTAAGGAGTATTTGTTTAAATCATACTAGGGATCCTACAATGGTTTATGTTTAAGGTATATATTCCTTAATTAAGGGATATTGGAGTCTCTGGGTTCAAGGCCTATAAGGGCGGTATCATAGGGTGCTATAATCTGGTTCTGCTAAAGGTTCTGCAATGCATGGGTTCTACAACAGGCCCACTCTTTAAATGTGGGCTTATCGGTTAAGGTGCAGAGTTTAGGGTTTAGGGTTCAGGGTTTCAAGAAGAGTAATGCCTTGAAAGTTAGGTGTAATGGTGGCTTCTTACGTACAACATCCAGAGCTTCAAATACGGTTATTTGTTGTTCATGAAGGGAAACATAAAGAAAACAAGGGCACGAAGTAACCGCGTGTTTCGTTTAATCGCATTTACTTTCAATATTAATTGGCTTTCTTCATATTATTTAACCTATTCAGAGATACAAGAGATTAAATTCGGCAGATCTTCGTTTTATTAAGTTTAGTGTGGATCTTTTAACTTATAAAATCTGACATCTTGTTTGTTTTCTTTGCATGATTTCCAACACATGCGATTATCATAGGATTGTAGGTCCTGAGTTTCTTAAAGGTTTATATTGTGAGTCAATTATGAGGATAAGGGAAATGAGTTCGTGATTCTTGCTAACAGGCCTAATTTACACTTATTTTTCCCATCTTGTGTTCTACGTTTATTAATCATTACAGGAATCTTCTTAATGGGTGGATTTCTCGCATGAGTGATTTATTTTCTGCTCCGGAGAAAGAGTGCTGCGATGGAAAGGGAAAGGTGTTGAGTTTAATTAAAGTAGAAACAACACGCTTTACTCTCTTATGTTCGTTCATTGTTTGTTTCCACATAATTACAAATCAATTCCACCTATTCCTCACTTACCATGAGATCTGGAGTTATACCGCTGTGTCCTTGTTGCCGGCTCCTAGTTGCAGCATAATCCGGTTGTTGGTTCGTGTTTTGTTTAATTAATTTAAGCCACACGTTCGTTCCTTTTCTCTCTCTTGTGCTTTGTACATTGATTAAATAAAACAAGCACCAAGGACACAGGAACGGCCTGTAAGCTCTGGGATGGTCTGTTCGTTCACTTTTCCCGCAACCTGAACAATCCGCAACAAGCTCGTGACCTGCAATGCAGCTGCAGTTTGCCTGCCTGGCTAAGCACAACCCCATCTCGTGGCAGGCATCTTGCGGGGAGCAAAACCCCGCCGTCCAAAGCACAGCTCCTTTCTTGAACTCGTGGGCAGCAATGAGCTGGAGACGTCCGGCCGTGAGATCCCCCAAGTCAAAAGACATCACATCTCCAAGCCCTAGCTGGTTGAAGCCGCTTAAGTTACTGCCCAAACACAGGAAGTCATCGCTATACTGCAACTGATGCGTGCCAATTTGCTCGCAAGCCTGCAGGAGCTGCTGCCAGTGCCCATCTCTCCAGTAGCCCAAACGGATCATGTCGAGGTCACCGTCGCCGTCGCAATCCAGGAATCTCCACACTGTCCTCTCGTCGAAATCCGACGGCTCGGCCAGCAAGCTTCTGACTGGGCTTTGATCGAGTGGCCACTCATGCAATGTGCCATCCTGAAGCTGATCGAAATAGCGCCCATCCGGAGGCCCCAGAATCAGATCCATATCGCCGTCGCCATCCCAATCCACCAAACTTGGCTGCACAAGGTAGTAGTGAACATCGCGATCGTCACCAAATCATTGTCCTCTGTGGTGTTTGACAGTGATGTTGCTGAAGGGATGCCGTTCCTCTTCATCTCCTAGACTACCTGCGGCTTGCTGGTAGTAGTGGAGCTTTCCGTCGTTGACATTGGCGATGATGAGATCCAGCTCGCCATTTCCGTCGAAATCGGCAATCGCAAACCTGTAGCCAATTTCGTAATGATAAGGCCGCTCTATGTAAGTAGCCGTGACATTCTGAAAAGCCGTAACCACCTGTCTTGCCCCTTCGGGATGGTTCTCAAGTACCGTTGGCCGAGAGACTGCCAGTGAATAAGGAATGGCCGGACTTACCACCACATCCAGAAGACCACCGCCGTTCCAGTCGCCCACACTGAGCCGCTGCCTTTGTGGGCGACTTCCGAAATCGGTATTTTCAAACATGCCCATGTGAGAGTTGTGCATGAGATCTAAGCGCTGGATTTGTTGGTAATGTCCGCCATTCGGATGCCCGCCAAATACACATCCGGTAAATTCCTCCCCAAAAACGCCGTAATGTACCACCTGAAGGTCGGGCAAGCCATCGGAATTCCAATCGACCACATACAGTTTGTCAAAATCGCGCTCGGCAGTGATCAGCTGTATCTCAGCAAAAGGGTTCCTTGGCTGTGTGTAGTCGTATGAATGAAACACTTTTTTCTGCAACATGTTCTAACCCTAGCAAAAAACATATTCGACGTAGGCTCGTTGTGGGCTCAACAAAGCTGCCATCCATGGCTCTTCGGAAGTAGCGGAGGTATGATGATTGCGACGGCGCGTCGGCGCCCTTTTGCCAACCCTCCACAAGCAGCTCCACCCGTCCGTCACCATCCATGTCAGCAATCAACTCCACTTTGCCATTGAAGATGCCGATTGGATTCTGACGCCCGACACGCTCGATCAGATTTGAAAAGATGCGCTCAAAGTATCTACGGCCCAGGAACAAATCTACATCCCCGTCTTCGTCAAAGTCTACAGCCAGCAGGGCGTGTATCTCGCAGCTTGAGTGGTTGAGGTGCACAAGATTCTTCAATAGGTCCGCACCTTTTGACCCAAGCACAGGCATCACAGAGTGGGCCAGCAAGCTTACGTTGACCCACCCAGCCAGCTCGGTGCAAACCAGCAAATCCAAGGCCCCATCACCATCCCAATCCACAACCTCAATATCAATCCGCTGCGACAGTGAGGGCGTGCGAAACAGCTCATGCTCCTGGAAGCTGCCGTTCGTGAGCTGCTCATACAAGGTAATCTGCAAAACAGGTCCAGCCTGGCCCAAGATTAAATCTGTGTCCCCATCGCCATCCCAATCGGCGAACTGCAGGCTCTTGAAATCGTCCTACCAAGGGAACAAGGTCTGGGCAACAAGCGGCTTTTGCTTGGTACTTGCATAAGAACACTGCGTTAGGTAAAGAGCGGCAAGTCCCACACCCTGAGCCGTTTCAATGTCAATCAAACGGAACGCAAATCAAACCGAGCAAGATTCGGCCCGAAAAACAAAACTTCGTAGGAGCACGGCACACAGGTGCAAGTACAGACTAACGCTTGTTAGTGGAATGGAAGAAGGCAGGGAGTTCTTTTATGACAACTAGCAGCAACAACGATCACCATGATGCTTCTGATACAATAGGTAACAACCACAACACCGAAAAAAGTGTCATGCCAAGAATGGCCAGTACAAAACGAACCCTACCATTCACAAGATGTTTCCTCTACTCGATATGCACCAGAACCAGTCCATGGAAGCAATTATTGCAACTGAAAACAAGGCACAGCACTATAACTCTTCACGAAACCTGTGTAAGGTCCTTTTGGTATGTCCACGGGCATTCCCAATATGGCACGTCTCGGGGCTCGTAACCTTGGCTTTTGAACTACTGTGCTAAAAGTACATGACTACTAAATGACGTGGACTTAGGACTCCGACATTCGAAAATGATGATGGCAATGCCCAAGCCGACGTTTAAATCTGCATGGCATTGACTGCAATACTTGATTCAAACGAAGAAAGAAGCCACTGATTACCGTGGCGAGAACCAGGAGAACACTGAAACGGCTACTGTCAAAATCACGTTCGTGGTCATACCTGTCATACCTGTCGTACCTGTCATTCCTGGCCAGGCAGAGCACTAGAACCTAACCCTGACGGTAATACTTCCACGCTCTCTTTCTCGGCTAATGTAGTACCTTCCAGACTTGCAACCATGGTAGGACTGGTAGGAATAGGAAATTAACTAATTACTCATCCTTTTGCTGGCGTAAGCATGCAAAAGTACGAACATAGGAATCCGCCAGCTCACCCCAGTCAAAGCAAAATGGAAGAACTTGCGATACGAGCATGAAACATTATGAAACATCACGAAACCTTTCAACCGAGAAACGTCTAAGCTGCCCGACACAACCGCTGGCTTGACACCATTCCGTTCCTTCTCCCAGGACGGGGAGGAAAATCAGCCATCGGATTGGCATCCTTGCTACAGTTGTATGGTCATTATCCAGCAACTCATAGTGTCATGACCCCAAAACAACTTAATTTGCTTTGGAAAGCTAGTAAGTGAAGCGTCATGCCACTAGCGCCGAACCTCTAACCGCATTGCGCCCTGGTCTATTCTCTGTACCGCAAGTTTGAGTCTACTGCCCTCTCATGGTACGAACATTCCTTCGGTTCAAGAAGCTCTGCTTCCGAAACACGTGCGGCTCTCAACTCGAAACTCGCAAGCCGCAGCAGGCCTACCCAGGACATACTTGTCGACATAGTACTCCTCCGTCTTCAGCTCATGTCTTGAGCTTGGGGGTCAATGTTCAGATTCTTCTATTGTCTTCATTGTAATTCCTTTTTTGGCTTCGCCTTCTAGGATTTTTCTATTGTCTATTCAGGATCCTAGAAGGTGACCCAAGACAGGAACTACAATGGAGACTCTTCAGGTAGGCTTAATCCTAACCTCGCAGCTACTACAATGGAACACTGTTGTATGCTGTCTAGGAATCAACGACCTTCGAACCAAGGTCTATGTTTGAGTACGGTTAAGGGGTGGGTTTACGGTTTGAGATTTACCGGTGGCCCGGAAACCCTACCTCTATAAGACACTATACATATATATATATATTATATATATATTTCTATAATACAAAAGCCCAATAAGGGCCCGCCCAGTTCAGCTCTACGTCTCTACGTTTCGAGCTCTGAGCTCCACGTGTACCTGTTTGGGCTAAGGCTCCTCCCAAGCAGGGCTTGTAAGGCGCAAGGCTTACGGTGCAAGGTTTAGGGCTTGGGTTTAAGGGACTATAAGGTCCATCTCCGGAAACCATCCCTTATGGGTTTACGGTTTAGGGTTTCGAAGCCTTCACAGCCGAAATCGTTTAGATGTGAGTTGTGCCGGACCTTAGGCCTCGACCTGGGTTACTCTGAACCCGTAAGCCGCAGCACGACGTGGCTCATGAACCCTTCAAATCCTGAAGCTTATCATGAATGCTTCAGAGAGGCTTAGGATTTGGGACTTTCCGAGAATAGGGGACCCAATATAGTACCCCAAATAGAAGGATCCCGTATTATAAGGACCCCCCAAATAAGGTAGCCCTACTTTTCGGAAACTCCCATTTAGGGCCTAGGGTTTCGGGAAACTTATCGCCCAGACTCACTGAAGCCCTCTGCAGCTGGTCTTCATATTGTTGATGATAATTATAAATCCTGCATCACCCATAATAACAGTTCAGGGTCCTCGAGGTAATGCAGGATTTATATCATCAAGCCCCCTTTCAGTTTACGCTGCTTCTAAATGTTACCTACGGACTGGAAAATGCTGAAGCTTAAGCCCTCAACAAAGAAAGGTTGCTAAACCCTAAGTAAAGACTGTTACTGTAAGGAGAACGGATCTGCGCCCTGACTCGAAGCAACAGGGCCAAGGTAAAATCTTAAACCCTAAACCCGAAGCCTTAAACCCCAGACCTTCAACCCAAGACCCTAAACCTCAAACCCTAATCCGTAAGCCAAGGTAGGTCTCTGACTCTGTCGCCCTTGTAACGTCGGTCCAGGCAGGCGAGCCTTTAGGTCTTTCGCGCTGCAGGGTGTAACGGTTTTTGGGGCTAGGTTCAAGAGTAGCCCCTTTATAATAAGGGTACCCTTTTTGCTAAAATTCAGTCTCAATAGGGGGACCCTAAAACAAAAAAGGGCAAAAGGGCACTACTCAGGAACCTCGGGGGTGCGGGGAGCTGGAGGTTTAAGGTTTGGGTCTAGGGATTCTACCTATAGTCTCCATTGTAGTTCCGTTTTGGGGTTGCCTTATAGGATCCTAATTATATATTTGGTTAAACCAAAAAAAAAGAACTGCAATGGAGACTATAGGTAGAGTCTAGGGGCCTCTGGCACTTTAGGGTTTTTGTTGAACAACAGGCTTCGAGAGGGCTTGACAGGGTTCTATGAGGGGCTCTTCAGGCTGTATGGGTTCAGGTTCGTAGGATTTGGAACTTCCGATTCTGAAGCTAAGGATCAGGAATTTGGTGTTTAGCCGAGGCTTTTGGGGTTCGGGCTGAACCCAGTCACTACAATGCCTGTTTGCTCGTAATCTAAGGATACGGGGGAGTTCGAGGGCGTGGGGACTGCACTACGATACTACGTGCACTATTATTGACTCGTGGTTTTGTCTCTTGCAAGGGCTGCTTGAAGCTTCGCCACCCACCGAAAACCATGCTTTTTGTTGAAAGGTGGGAAAGGAAGGGGAGGGCGGAGGCCGTATGAGGGCAAATAGGGTTTAGGGTTAAATGTGACCCATAGGGTTGGGGTTTGGGCATATATGGGAGTCTCCGAAAATAGGGGACCCTAATATAGCACCCGAAATAGTAGGATCCTTATTGATTCTAGGACCCCAAAATAAGGTACCCCCCCCCTAATTTTCGGAAACTCCTGTATAGTCATTTCAGGGAACCCTATCGAACCCTGAGGCGGTGTATTGCTGATTCTTCAGGCCGGTATGCTGAAGGTTGACTACCGGCAGATGCATAAACCCAAGAGTCCTATGCCCTTGACTGCAGGAGTCCCGATGCACTGCAAATGATACGAAGCAAAACTCTACGGAGCTGCGGTTCGGGATACACTTCCTGCACCACAGGCCAGGGACCGTCTGGGAATGTGTCGATCTGAATGCCACTATTCCCTCCAGAATACCGACGAACAGGGCAAACCTGTCGGCAAAGAGCTGCTCAGGAACAAGCTGTTACACCATAGACCATTTGACATGAAGTCCTATTGCATTCATTGGACATGACTAAAGAGCCCAATGGTCTCAAAACTTCCTACTTGATGGTGTAGTGAAGCCGTGCAAAGCCCTAAAAGGCCCTTTGAAAACCCCCGAATCAAACCTGCCCAATACCTGTGAACCATAACCCCTAAATCCCAAACCCCTAAACCCCTAAACCTTAAACCCTAACCCCTAAACACCTAAACCCTAACCCCTAAACACCTAAACCCTAAACCGTAACCCTAAACCCACGTACACCACGGGCCCTAGCTGGGGCCTTGCATTCTTTCTCCGCGTGACTGCATCGTCCCGCTTCCACGGCCTTGGAGCTGGGGCTCACATGGTGTGGGCTTTAAGGGTTTGAAAGATTGGGGATTAGGGTTTAGGGTTTAGGGTTTAGCAGGATTCCAGGGCTTAGAGCGTAAGGGTTCCAAGGATCTAAGGGTTGAGGGTTGAAGGGTTTGCCTTAAGGGTTAAGGGCTTCAGACCTTCAGAGCTGAAAAGGCGAAGGATGTCATGGCTGAGGGCTTCCGGGCGTAACGAATTCGAAGGTTTGGGGCATCTGGGCTAGAATGGTTAAAGATATGAAAGTTTCAGGGTTTGGGATGTAAGAATAAATCGAAAACAAAGACCCTGAAATGCATCCCTTTGGATGCTATAGTTAGTTGAACGTAGCCATACATGGAAGCCCTGTAGATCTGCGATTAGTCTGTGGGAACGCAAACATAGCAGGTGCGAATACTAAGGTCAAGTACAACTGGGGGGCTTAACAAGTAGAGTAAGGTGCTGGGGTATAGTATTTCAGAATAATGCTGGGACTGTAAAGGGGGAGGATTACCAGTTGTTCATCCCTTCAAGGGAAACGGTGAAGGAGCGTATTCGGAAAGGCTACTATAGCCAAGGTCCTGACCAGGCAACACCTTCGCATACTTTGGCTCAATCTCGACAATTTCAGGCCCTGAGTCGTTGAATATCTCGGGCTTATGGGGGTTGGGGGTTCGGGGTTTAAGGATCTTAACCCTAAGCCCTAAACCCTGAACCCCTCAAACCTAAACCCTAAACCCCTAAACCCTAAACCCGGTCAGGGTTTAAGGTTTGAGGATTCAGGTTATAGGGTTTTGTGTTCACCCGTCAGATCCTTGACCCGACAAGACTAATTATGCGCCCCTATATGGGAGTTTCCGAAAATTAGGGGTACCTTATTTTGGGGTCCTTATAATAAGGATCCGACTACTTAGGGTACTATATTAGGGTCCCCTATTTTCGGAAACTCCCATATTACATAAACCCTAAACCTTAAACTCCCTAACTTATTACAAGCCACTAGAGCCCCAAACCGCTGGGCCCTGCACCCAATGCGGAGCTTCCGCCGAGACCCCGCCGAAGGCGAAGGAGGCCGGGCACCATCCGGCGCCTCAATAAAGGACTTGGGTGGTTGTCAATATTAGGGTCCCTTTTGGGGTCCTTATAATAATACGGCACCTAATTTTGACAACCACCCACTTATTGAGGGATTCCTCTGTGTAATATAGGGGCCTTGATAATTAGACTAGGACTTTGGGGCCCACTATACTCTAATCATAGTAAGGAATCCCCACAACAGTATTGGTAACTGTTTCAGCCCCTATATATAGTTATAGGGCTTGTTGGGTTTAGGGCAGTTTGCTTCGTTCTTCCATGTTCTGGCATCGACAGTTTTACAGGTTTCCCAAACGCTCCATGTAGCCATATAGTATATACTTAGGCCTTAAAGTACCTATATAGGGACCCCTTTAAGGCTTAAGTATCTACTATAAAGGTACCATGGACCCGTCCATCCTAAACCCTGTAGAACCCTTCTAGAACCCCTTAAAGGAACCCCTTAAAGGCTTAAGTATCACTATAAAGGTACATGGGGCCTTTGGGTTTTGCTGCGGACCTTGAGGCCCCCGCAAGAACTAACCAGGCCCTGAACCCAGAACCCTGCGGTTGAGGGTTTAGGGTTTAGAGTTTAGGGTTTAGAGTTTAGGGTTTAGGGTTTAGGGTTTCGCGTGTGTAGACAGTGTGCGCGCGGTGGGTGCGCCTTTCACTTTAGGAACAGGGGCGCACCCACTAATCGCGCGCTTGCGTCAGCATGTAGTCCCACCCCAGCCACCCAAACTATTCTCAATTAGGGTTTAGGGTTCACCCCCCAAACCCGCTCAGGGGGGCCTTCTTCCTCTCTAAAACCAGGGCAGGGCAGGGCAG
>BGNK01000889.1:99921-128686 GCA_003297005.1 Symbiodinium sp. clade A Y106
GCAGGGCAGGGCAGGGCAGGGCAGGGCACTACGGTCCTCGTATACCGGAAGGCTTTACCCTCCCTCACCGTTCTGACGGGACGCTCGGCCGGGGGCCTCGGTCGGAGCCTCGAGCGCCCATGCAAATGGTCAGCGGCGCTCTCGGCAGTTTAGGGTTTAGAGTTTAGAGTTTAGGGTTTAGGGTTTAGAGTTTAGGGTTTAGGGTTTAGGGTTTAGAGTTTAGGGTTTAGGGTTTGCTGATCCAATTCAATTAGTAATTAGTAGCTTACCACAACCTTCCAGGGGTCAATGAGTTTGTATAGTTACCAGAGAGCCCAACACCCCCACTTAAAGGAGCCGAATGAGAAAACCCACTCATAGTCTAGGCCGTCTTTCTTGCGTAAGGGGTACTAGTACCGGGCTGTCTGGGTACTTGGCCTTCAGAAGGTGCCAAACGGGAAGTCGATCGCGTCCGTCTCCGAGGTTTATGCTAACATAGGGGCCCCCAAAATTGCAAAAAGTTTGGGTGTATATTCTGGTATAAGTCACTGAGTAGAAGTAGATCAAGGAACCCTAATGGACAGTACTGGTATTTATTCCGACGCGAGATCTTCCCTCACTCCTCTGCCATAAAAACCGCTTCTACTGCCACCAACGCTGGCAGTGTACTACCAGGGCCTTAATAATTAGAATAGGGTTTTGGGCCCATTATACTATAATTATAATAAGGAACCCCCCAAAAAAGTAGAGGTAATTGTTTTGGCCCCTGTAGTACAGTTTCTGAACAAGAAACCCACGGCAAAAAGGTCATCACGCTACGACTCCTGGGGGCATGGGGTTTAAGGCTTACCCCAAAACCCTAAACTGCGAACCCTAAACCCTAAACCCTGAAATCCTAAACCCTAAACCTTAAAACCCTAAACCCTTAACCCTGAAATGCTCAACCCTAACCCTAGACCCCAAAACTTAAAGCCCTAAACCCCCAGTTTCCGGGCCTCGCCGTAATGCTTCATCCCAGGCCGTAGAGCCGGAGGCCGGGGACGTGGAGCCGGGTAGAGGTAGAGATCCTCTTCTTGTTTTAGATGTTTTAGGGTGTCGGGTTTAGGGTTTAGCATATTTAGGGTTTATATAGGAGTTTCCGAAAATTAGGGGTACCGTATTGTGGGGTCCTTATAATAAGGATCCTTCTATTTTGGGTACTCTATGAGGGTCCCCTATTTTCGGAAACTCCCATATAGGGTTCAAGACTTAGGGTTTGATCCTCTTCTTCTTTTACAGTACCCCAATAAAGTAGGGTGTATAGGGTTTAGGGTTTAGGATATTTAGGGTTTATATAAGGGTTTGGTCCGCTTCTTCTTTTACAACAGTAACCCTAATAAAGTTGGAAACCGGATTAAGGCCAAATAGTGCTGGGATTCCTTATACCGTACTCGTAAGGATTGAGGTTTCCAACTTTTGGGCTTATACTGCAGATGTTTTGGGGTTTAGAGTTCAGGGCTTTGGGCTTAGGGTCTAGGGTATATGTAGGGTTCTAGGTTTGGGGTTTAAGGTTTGGGGCTTTACGGCTCTAGGTTTAGGGTTTTAGGGCTCTAGGCTTAAATAGGGTTTAAGGCTTTACGTTTAGGGTTTTCGGTTTAGGGCTTTCGGATGTTAAGCTTCAGGGCCTTAGGGCTTCAGGGTTTGTAGGGTTGGGGGTACAGAGCCTAAGGTTTAGAGTTTATGGCTTTAGGGTTCAGGGCTTCAGGGTTTTAGGCTCAAGGGTTTGAGGGTTGAGGGTTTTGGATTTTGGGTGGGGGCACAGGTCTTGTTTCGCGCTTGCGAAGTTCCTGTTTCCGGAAGTTTATGAAGCTTCTTCGACGCTCGCTCTAACGGATGTCTGGTTTTTGTGTGTTGCTTTGGGCAGGTTCATGTAAACCCCGAAACCCCACATAGGGTTTTTCCAAGCTTTTCAGGCGCATCGCCTCAAGTTGAGTCGACACGGAAATTGACTTGGATTGGAAGGGGTCGATCCTGGGTCTCTCGCGTCGCCCGGAGTGCGGCACCCACAAGATCATGATCGTCATCATCAGCTGTTTGGTACGGCATCGCTTTGGGGACAGGTGCAATCCTGAGCCCAACCCGCTCACGAATCTTCCAAAATTCATGCGCCGCATACATATGTGGACGTGTGACCAGCAACATATATCAACTAATAGATCGGGCGGATATGGGCACTACTTCCAGACGAGCCTCGGGTCGTTCAGCTGCCTTGGCAACCTTCTTGGGCGAGGTCTGCGGTCGAGCCTCGGGCTTTACGGCTGCCTTGGCAACCTGCTGGGACGTTGCTTGAAGCACAGGGCTGGTCTGCATGCAGGGCCCTTCCAAAACAGCTCTCATGTGGTTTTGGGGTTTAGGGTAAGGTCCCAAAGCCCTACTATTTGGGTACTTGGGCTCTCTAAGAACGCATATAGTGTAGGGCTTTATTCCCAGTAACCCATTCATGACATCACCGAGGTCCCCAAGGAGCCCTATATGCTCGCACCAAAGTTCCCAATATGCCCCATTAGATTGTACTACTATCGTCGGTACCGTACTTACTTGTTATAGGATCCTAACCATGCATTAAAAGTTGTCCGGAAAGGGTACGTAGTTAAAGCGTTACAGTTGAGGGTTTAGGTAGCCATTGATACTTCGATTTGGCACCTCAGACTTTCTGAACTAGACTAAACCCTACACTCTTATAGCACCCTTGTACAGAACCCTTACAGTGCCGTTATGGATCCCTTAAATAACACCAGTTAACGTCTACCCCCCAAAGCTCTGACGGCCCTCCACACCGAAGGCCAAACCTAGAAACCGACCTAAAAGGCACGCAACCATTAAAACTCTAAACCCTCAGCATCCCTCTGTCCTGCATCCTACACTACTCTCATACTGAATCAAACCCCAAAGTTCCCAAACCACTAAACATCGTAGAAACTTATACACCCCACGTATATACATCCCCAAAGACCGTATCGAATCCCGATACTCCAAACCCTCAACACGAAAACTCTCAAACAACACTATAGAGACCTATAAATCCTAAACTCTAAACCCTAAACTCTAATTCCTACGGTCCTACAGCCTAAACCCTGAACTTCAAGGACCCTTAACCTTCAACCCGAAACTTCAAACCCTACCACTGTCACTAAAGCTCTAAACGTCAGCATCCTACACCACTATCCTACCCCAAAGTAAACCCTAAAGCCTGAATTCTCAAAAAGTCCAAAAACCCTAAACCCTAGCCCCAAACCCTAAACCCGAAGATTTGAACTCTAAACCCTAAACCCAAAGCCCCGAACTCCAAGCCCTAAACCCTAAGCCCTAAACCCCAAACCCCACAGGTCCTCCTTTGCATCCTCCAGCTCGCCTGAACCTCCAAGCCGCCCGTTGTGGGTACGGGGTTTGGGGGTTAGGGCTTAGGGGGCTTAGGGTTGAGGGTTTAGTGCTGAAGGTTCAAGGTATAAGGGTTAAAGGTTTAAGTTTAAGGGTTAACGGTGTAGGACTTAAGGGTTAAGTGTTTAGGGTTTTGGGGTTAGGGGCTTTAAGGGTCTAGGGTTTAGGGGTTAAGGTCTGGGGGTTAGCTACGGTTTACGGTTTAAGGTTCAGCGGTTTAGGGACTAGGGTTTAGAGATTAGGGCTGGGGTTTTAGGGTTTAGAGTATAAATCTTATAGACCGCGTACATTTAAGCTAGGTACATTTCTTGATTCGAAAGCATTTGGCTCTCTATAGGAGCCCTGCATCAATGTCAACCACTTGAATAACTTAAATCACAACATTCTGAAACAAATAACCCTTAACTACCAAACCTTAGACTCTACTTCTAGCCCAAACGCCTTTCGGTGTCAATTCCCTTCGAAAAACCCCTTTCAAGGTTTTGTTGCAGAAAGATTGAGGGCTCCTTTAGAGGGTCTTTCAAGGGATGCTAGGGTTCAGGGTCTCGGGCTTGGAATATGGGCTAGGAGTTTAGGGTTCAGAGTGTCGGATTCGTTTTCCAAAACTTTCCAAACATAGCACGAGACCCATAAAAACAAGTACATGAACCCTAAGCCCTAAACCCCTCAACACTAAACCTTGAACCTTGGCCTCCCCGATGGATTACGAGGGACACTGTCCCATTCTAGCCCCTAGCTATATAAGTGATGCGCGTTGTTCTATAGCCCCAACCTTCGTCTGAGCAGTAAGACCCCTCAACTCTCGACTCCAAAAAGCCCTGAACAATCTGGATCCCTATCAGAGGCCTTATAATTAAGAACACGAGGGAACCGTGATGAAGGCCCTATCTACTGATTAAGGCCCCTGCATTGCAGCCCTCTCTCGATAGGTGGGGCCCGGGCTCTCTGTCCAGTTCTTCATGCGCTCTGCCGCGTCCACGATTTTGCTGAGCTCCTGCGTCGGTGGCTGTTCAGACGGGTCTAAGAGCGTTATTTATAGGAGCTTTATGAAGTGCAGGGCGCCATGTAAAACCCTCAGCCTCAGCCTTAAACCCCACAAGCCTAACAATCCTATAATCCTAAAGCCCCTATAACCCCAGACCCTATAACCCTACAATCCCTATAAACTCAAAAAAAACAATCACCCTAAAAACCTTACAACACCCAAAACCCTGTACCCCTAAACCCTAAAGTCTTATAACCCGAAATCCCGATAAGCCTAACAAACCCTGTAATCTATAACTCTAAACCTCGCAGCCAAGGACTACGTAGCTCCATCTTAGGGTTTAGGGTTTAGGGTTTAAGGGCAGGGTTTAGGGTTTCAAGCCCAAAAACACGAGTTCTTATAATTAGATTGTGGGGTTTAAGGTTTCGTAGACCAGGAGCTTGTTGGGAGTCTAATAACGGACGACACAAAAGGACGATAAGGGAGACCTCGTTAGCACAAAGCCCTATACATGTATACTCTATCTATAATATAAAACCTACAGAAGTTTAAGCCCTGCCTAAAACCCCAGAAAACCCCTAAAGGAAACCATATAGATCCCTTGAAGGACCCTCAAAAGGAACCCCATAGATCTCTTAAAGGAGACCTTAAAGGAGCCCTTAAGAGGAACCCTTATCGATCCCTTTAAAAGGAACTTTTAGATCCCTTCAAGGAGACCTGAAAGGAGCCCTTAAGAGCGTTGAAAGGAAACTTTAGATCCCTTAAAGGAGACCTTACGAGGCTCTCCTGGAAGCTTTGCTCGAGGACCTGTCCCTTGTCGAGGATGATCTTCTCAGGGCAAAACCTGACGAAAGAGCTTCGGGTTTAAGGCAGTTTTAGGGTTCCTTTAAGGGCCCCTTTCAAGGGATCTATAAGGATTTAGGGTATAGGGTTTAAGGTAGCTTTAAGGTTCCTTTACAGGTCCCTTTAAAGGGATCTATAAGGGCTCTATTAGGGTTTAGGGTGCAAGGTTTATAGGGTTTAGGGTCTTGTCAGGGCAAAGCCTGATGAAACCAAATCGGTTCTACAGGCTGTGGAGCTTAGGGTTTAAGGTTCAGGGTTTACGTTTAGAGTTTAAGGTTTAGAGTTTAGGGTTATAGGGTTATAAGGTTATAGGGTTTAGGGTGCAGGGTTTGAGGCTTAGGGTTTAAGAAATAGGGTGTAGAGGGCAAAACCTGCTGAAACAAACCATGACCGGCTTTTTGGGCTTCGGGTTATGTTATAATAGGGCTTACTAGCTTTTGTGGTGCTTCATACGCCATCTTTAAACCACAGCGGCACTATAGGGCTTTATGCCGCTGTACAACGGGTATTCAGGGGTTCAGAGTTTAGGATGTAGGGCTAGGGCAGTTTAGGGCTTTTCAGGCTTTACGACAGTAACTCGAACGCAAAAAGTATCCTTATAGGTCTGTTGTTGGATTCTGTATGGATTTTACATTCACCACTCGGCTTCATCGGATTTGATAAGGTATTATGTATGGTCTTGAAAAGGTGTCACAAGGTGCATTTAATTCGTAGCTGTGGAAATGTCTTCCAGGTCTTAGCAATCTCGTATGGTTCGTTATGGGGCATTAGAATTTACAACGGTTCCAGGGTTGACGGCTTGGCTTCAAAAGGATTCAGAGTTTCGGCCGACCGGGTTCAAGGGTTAAAGTTTAATGTGTTGAAGATGTGCACTAAACGGTGATACATTGTATGGCCTCGAGCTACTTAACAACCAATACCCTAGACATGCGAGCTGCAACAAGGTCATGATAGACCACTACCCTTTGAACAAAGGGCTGAACGGGTTTCCATGTCAGTTTCAACGTTGGTAAAGCCAATACTAGATACCCAGAGTCAAACAAGTTCTAAGCTCAAACTCAGAGTCTTTATGTCGGGCGAGTGGGCCACTGCCTGCAATACAAATTCAGAACGCAAGTGTTTACGATGTTGGTTAACCCAGAGACTCCAATATCCCTTAATTAAGGAATATGCCTTAATTATAGTAGGGATCCCGAATATGATTGAAGGAATATTCCTTAATATTGGAGTCTCTGGGAATCAACTTGGTCTGCTTCTGTGAGAAACGACTTGCTTGCCTTCTTGGGCTCATCATGTGCGCATCGGCAAATCTGCCGCTTGTACTTGGAGGACCATGGGACTTAGTAAGTATGGTTATAATTACCTTAATTGGGGTTATAAGCAGTTCTAAGTATAGTTACCCTAATTCTATCCTTAGCTACTACGTCCCATGATCCTTTAAGTAGCTGATGATTTCCCATCGAACGGGGCCCTACGGCTTGAAGAAACCTGCCGGCTCGTGAAGCAGCTGCACGTCGTCCAGTTAGCATCATCCGGCCGATCAGCAGGCGAATCAAGGGGTGTGCGAACCTAGAGATCTACATGGGGGTTGATCAAAATTATGGGCCCTTTTGGGGTCTGTATTATAGTATATTCCTTATAGTCTAGGGGACCAAAAGGGGCCCATAATTTTGATCAACCCCCAGATGTACATTGCTTGATGCTGAATGGGAACACAGCGCTTGGAGAACCCCAGGCTAGAACACTACGGTTGATGGACAAAATCCTGCATGACCCTAAGGACCCTGAACTATGGGAATCGTGGTATATTCCTTATAATGGGTAATGCAGGATTTTGTCCATCAGCCGTAGGCATGCGAATTCGGCAGCAAACTCTCCACCCTTGAACTCTCAAGCGCCTAAGGTCTTGAGCCTGGGAGCCTAAGTTGATGTGCACCAAACCTAGACTCGAATCTGTGTGGACTGAAAGCCTTCTCTGGAAGCCATAAAAAACAAACTTAAAACCTTTTCCATGAAGTCAGGACAGAACCCGGCAAAAAACCCTGATAGAACCCTCACTGAATGCTTGAAAAATGCCCTCATAGTTCCCATGTAGCACCCTTATCGAACACTAGAGCCCTTCTAGAACCGGAACCTTCATAGAATCCTTATAAATTATAAACCCCCTTAAGCCCTAAAGGGCCCTTCAAGAGCCCACCGAGGCCGGCACTGCCCCGATCTCCCATTTTCGAAGCCGCGGTTGCGGTTGCGGAAGAGGGAGATCTGAATTAATTTTCAGGGTGTAGGGCTTGGGGCGAAAATCCCTAAACCCCTAAATCCCTAAATGTCTAAGTCCCTAAAAACCCTTAAACCTCTGAACCCTAAACCCCAAAGGGTTTGACAAGGTTCAGGGTTTTCCAAGGTGTTGTCAGGGTCGCGCGGATTCCGCAAGTATGGATTTCATGGAGATTTTAGTGTTCGGGGATGTAGGCGTTAAGAGTTCAACGATCCACTTCCTTTGGAAGCTGAGGATTCAGGATTACTAAGGTAGACAGTAGGGTTTGGGATGGATAGTTTGGGGCAACTTCCACTGGCAGTGAGAATAATTTTTCTTATTACATCTCTTCTTCAATACCCGGGCTCCGAAAAACTCAACCTTTGTTTTAGAGGCAAATATACGCGACCAAAATGCTTAAAGTTCTCCCCTTGGCTTTGTAAGTTACTCGTTGACCAGCAGCCCGGCATCCAGACCTACTATCAAAGACCCCTGATATATACCCTACCTTAACCCTGAAGAACCTACCTTTTTAAGGACGTATATAAGGAAATCATAATAAGGAACCCTAAAAAGGTAGGTTCTTCAGGGTTAAGGTATACCCTAAACCGTAAACCCTGAAATAATATGCCCACCAAACCCATACTGCAAACCTCAACCCCTGAAGATCTTCAGCACCTCAGATGGCCCGCACAGTTTAGGGTTCAGAGTGATACGGTTGATGGACAAAATCCTGCATGACCCTAAGGACCCTAAACTATGGGAATTACGGTATATTCCTTATTGTGGGTCATGCAGGATTTTGTCCATCAGCCGTAGGCTGCAGGGTTCAGGGGTTCGGGTTGAACATTTTAGGACTTAGGCTAGCTATGCTCTCTAAAGCCAACGTTTGAAGATCTTCAATCTTGGCTTCTCCCTAAAGCTACCTCCGACCAAAGAAAGAAAACGGCATGTTTCGGAACATCTTGGGATACGACTCGAATAGAAGCAACATCATCCGAAACGGCGGCGCGGGAACGCCAAAGCTTCAGCTTGCAAAAGGAATCCAGCGGCACAAAGCTTGGCATGTCGAAGCACATTTAATTATAATTAAATGAGTGGTGTGACTGGACTCAGTGACTCGACAACAGGCAGACTAACAGACAACGATCTCCAAGTCACAAGACAAGTCGAGTCAGACATGAACACACTGTTGACACTCATAAACTAAAAAATCACAAAACGAGGATCTATTTCCTACGGGTCAGATTTAACACTTGGACAATTATGAATGAATTCAGCCAAGTTAGCTGCTTCCCGCCATGTGCTGCCTCACGGCCGCCCCCAGCTTCTCCCAAAAAATCCTCCCGTCCTTTGCTTGGGAGCCTTTTCCCCCGGTGGCCTACTCCCAGTCCAAGGTTCTTCTTCGCCTGGTGCCATTCCCAGAGACTCCAATATCCCTGAATTAAGGAATATACCTTAAATTATGGTAGGATCCTTAATATGATTTAAGGAATATTCCTTAATTAAAGGATATTGGAGGCTCTGGGTTCCTCCGAGTCCGCCCACCGCTTCAGCCGACGGGTTCGGCGCTGGGAGCCTGCCACCTCGCCGCCTGGCCCTCGCCCCCTGGTGCAAGCACCTGATCTACCGGTGTGGGAGTTTCCGAAAATAGGGGACCCTAATATAGTACCCTAAATAGTAGGATCCTTATTATAAGGACCCCCAAATAAGGTACCCATATTTTCGGAATCTCCCGTGTCTGTGGCGTGAATGACAGGGCTATCTTCCATGGAATTTGGATCCTTGCATAGAGGCAGCGTCCTCCATGACGGCAGCTGCTGTTGCCGTACTCTCCTCCGCTGTCGTCGTCCTCTCCTCCGGCTATAGGATTTTAAAAGTTTAGGGCTCTGCTCTGGGGTTGACTGTCCCCTACAATTTATTGTGCAAATAGAAGCTCGCATCACAGAGCCCAAATGCCTATATCAAATCCCCCAATCCTAAAAGCATCCGTTTTACGGTATAGAAGTTTCGGGATTGGGGCTTAGGCTTAGCACTATCAGGCTCTAGATTGCTTAGGACTTATGGCTCGGATAATATAGGGGCCTTAATAATTTTCAATAGGGTTCTGGGTCCCATTCTACTATAATTATAATCAGGAACCCCCAAACAAGTATTGTTAATTATTTAGGCTCTACATTATTAGGATCTCCTTCAACCCCCAAAGATCATCTGCAAATCCTAAACCCCGAACCTACACCCCGAACCTAAAAGCCCCAATCTCTGAACCCTGACCCTAAAATCTCTAATTAAATTACCCTAAATCCTAACCTCCTATCCCTCAAGCCTGCAGAACCTAAATTGCCTAAACCCCAAATCCTAAACGCCAAACCCTGAAACCTACACCCCAACCCTACAACCTCAACCCTAATTCCCTAAATCCTAAATCCTCAAGTCGCGACGAACCACTAGGTTCCTGAGTAACCGTAAATATGAGGGTACCCTTTTTTTCGACAGTTCGGTTTTAATAATGGATCCAAAAAGAGAAAGTGCAAAGAGGGTACTACTGGGCGGCAACGGCGGCAACTTTAAAGTCCCTAAACCTTCCTTTCTAGGGTTCCCTAGTATGATTTCCATATAACTGTCTAACCTTAAAAGTTAAAAGGTTAAACGTTTATTGTAATTGTAATTTGGGGGTCCAGGTAAATCCTAAAGTCACGAAGCACCGAAACCTGTGCCTCGAACGGAACATCCACCCAAAGGAGCTCGGTGAAGAAACCTGGCAAATCTTATTGTTTGGGGTTTAGGGCTTTAAGGGTTTAGGACTGAGAAGTTTGGGGTTTATAGGTCTAGGGCTTAAGAGGTTCAGGGTTTAGGGCTTAAGAAGTTTTTTTGTTCATCACCTTTTTCCGCCTGCTTACTCTGTCCAAGCTAGCGAAAAGCCACGAGTGTTTAGGGCTTGGAGGCTTAGGGTTTAGGCTTGGCAAAGTTGAGGTTTTTAGGTACAGGGGGCACGATAAGATACTATGAGGGATAGTGGACGGGATGGTAGTATTAATGGGTACGAAGCGTGTATAGATGTTTTGGAGTTGCGGAATTGGTCGAGAAAAAGTGCTCCTACACACCGATGTAGCAGTACTGTCTGAACTGAACTATCATGCGAAACGAAAACAGTCGATCATGTTCATGGTAACTATGAACATCGTCATCATCATCAGCAGCAGCGGCAGCAGTGCCTTTCTTCTCCTCCTCTGCGTCTCGCTTGGCTTTGAGATACGCGGCCTTCTTCTGATTCTGGCTCAATTTGTGAAGCTTGCAGCTGATCCTTAGGCCCACAAAGCATGGTCCCCTCTGGACCTAGCCGACAACGTCGTGCATTCGACGAGACCAAGGAAAGCAAGTGTAATGAGTGGACCAAGCTTCATTTATCTGACATGGCAGTTTCAACTGTCAAACCATCTCGCTGCGTCCCAGTGTGGGAATGCAAGCAATGTAGAGGCCTTAATAATTTGAATAGGGTTTTTGGGGCTCCTTATTGAAATTATAGTATAAAATCAAGCCCTATTCTAATTATCCCTAAAACCTAAAACCCTACTCCATAAACCCCTAATAGCCCTTCAGCCCCAATCCCGAAACTCCCCATATATAAAAAATATACACACATATATATATATAACCCTTAAGCCCGAAAACATCCTAAAACCCTAATCCCTCAACCCCATATTTAAGCCCTCAAGTCCACCCCAAAACCCTCAACTTTAAATCCTAAACCCGAAAACCTCTGAACCCTAAACTCTAAAATCCTAAACCTGAAAACCCGAACCCCGAACTTTAAAACCCTAATCCCTCCACCGTGGATGCCTCTTCTGCTTGGTAGAAGTATAACATAATACACCCCCAAAACCCGAGTCTAAGTATGAAGGCCCCTTATATAGAGCCCTATTATAGATCCGTTATAGACCCCCCTTTAAAGATCCCTTTAAAGGAAACCCCCAAAGTAATACAAGTAACTATTAAGACCCCTATACTAAACCCCCATAATACCCACTATGGCAATCCTTCTATAGCCTATTCTAATTATTAAGGCCCCTACATTATATCCTTATAGTAGCCCTTATAGTTATGTAGGCCCCTATAGTATCGGGGCTTCTTCGAATTAGTATAGCCCCTTTAAAAGGAACCTTATTCTAAATACCCATTATAGTAATCCTTATTATAGCCCCTTTAAAAGGAACCTTATTCTAAATACCCATTATAGTAATCCTTCTATAGCCCCCTTAAAAGGAACCTTATTCTAAATACCCATTATAGCAATCCTTCTATAGCCCCTTTAAAAGGAACCCTGTTCTAATTAGTAAGGCCCCTACATTATATCCTTATAATAGCCCTTATAGCTATTTAGGCCCCCATAGTATCGGGGCTTCTTCGAATTAGTATAGCCCCTTTAAAACGAACCCCATTATAGTCATCCTTATAGCCCCTTTAAAAGGAACCTTATTCTAAATACCCAATCCTTCTATAGCCCCTTTAAAAGGAACCCTGTTCTAATTAGTGTGGCCCTCTTGTGGCCTCTGCGCTTCGCGAGCTCGATCCGCCGTCGCAGCCACGAGGCGTTGGACCCGGAAGAGTCGAAGATGAGATCACGGAACCTCCAGGTTTAGGACTTATAGGGTTTAGGCTTTAGGGTTTAGGAGATCACGGAACCTCCAGGTTTAGGACTTATAGGGTTTTTTTTTGGACTTATAGGGTTTAAGCTTAGGGTGTAGGAGATCACGGAACCTCCAGGTTTGGGGCAGATAGTTGTGTGTTTGGGGTTGTTGGTTTAGGGGATCACGGAACCTCCAGGTTTAGGACTTATAGGGTTTAGGCTTTAGGGTTTAGGAGATCACGGAACCTCCAGGTTTGGGGCAAATAGTTGTGTGTTTGGGGTTTTTGGTTTAGGGGATCACGGAACCTCCAGGTTTGGGGCAGATAGCGATTTTGTGTTTGGGGTTTTTGGTTTAGGGGATCACGGAACCTCCAGGTTTAGGGCTTATAGGCTCTAGGGTTTAGGGTTTAGGGGGTCACGGAACCTCCTGGTTCAGGGTCTGGGGTTTATAGGGTTTAGGGTTTGTAGGATTTAAGGTTTAGTGTACGGCTTGGTCACGGAACCTCCAGGAAGTATACTATTATAGTAACTTATAGTCTAGTATTGTTTAGTATAGTACTTTATATTATAGTGGGAAGATCTTCCCTAGATTGCCTCAGAAATTTGAAAAAGGCTTTGGTGCATATCATAAGTGTAAAAATAATAGGGGCTAGCTGACTACAAGAGAGCGAGGTTGCTGATTCTTCAGGCTTCTAGATCAGCGTTTTGGGTTTGGGTTTGGGCGTTCAGGGTCCGGGGTCTTCCAGGGTCTACTAAGGTTTAGGGTTTAGGGTCTACTAGGGTCAAGGGACTTAGTAACCAAGGTTATTACTAGGGTAACTCTATACTTGTAGCTGCATATTAGCTTCAATTAACCTATCCGGCAAGGGCGCGGTGGCCTGATCAGCCGGCTAATGTAGGAACCTGATTGAGAAACCCTGGGTCTTTATTAGGGTTCTTAATATGGAGCCTACTATTTTGGGCTTATTGAGCCAGGGTTTCTTAATCATTAGTACCCCAATGCCGGGAGAAGTTTGGTTCTGCCAAGTGGGGGACCGCTTCTGAGCTCGCAAGCTGGTTGATCTTGGTGTTGTAGATGAAAACCAAACTGTCCTTCAGGGCTTGCGTGTCCGAATGGACTCCATTGGAGTTGCCATGGCAGCCGACAAAAATGCATATCAAGGCAAACGAGCCGATGCACCAGGGTGAGACACGGCTTGGAAGACGCCACGGCAGCTGCAAGCCGGGCAACCTTCCACTCCAGCATGTAAAATGGACGATGACTCAATAACACCAGACATAAACCCTACCGTATATACGCCCCACAGTAGATAAACCCTTGCCTAAAAAACCTGATCCCATACACGGCAGGAGTTGGGGCTTTCCGAAGAAACGGGATCCTAATATAGTACCCTTAGTAAGTAGGATCCTTATTTTCAGGATCCCAAAATAAGGTACCCCTAATTTTCGGAAACTCCCAGTTAAGGTTGTTTTGATGGCTTTCTAGCTCAGAGCTTCAAAGTTATGTGGCCCGAAACACTAAACCCTAGACGCTCAGCCACAAGTGATCTCTTAAGTTACCTCGAACTCTGGCATGGCCAGAACAAACCACTGCAGGAACTCTCCTAGTGCTAGATGAACAGCAAGCAAACAGTTAAGTCTTAGCCGTAACCACAACATGTATCTTATGACGGTCTAGTTTTGCAGCATTGCAGACAAAGGCCAGGTTGTCTCCACCTTAAAAGGCACTAAACCAGTCCCTTGCCCGCCTGCCGTCCCTAACCGCATCCTCGAAGTCGTCCACGGCGCGTCTGAGGAGTTAAAGGTTCAGAGCTCATACCTGGACCCTTAGATACCTACCTTTTTAGGGTTCCGGAAGATGATTTCCTTATATGAAAGCTTAGAAAGGTACATTACCTGGGGTTACGGTAGGGTTTAGGGTGCCCAAACGCACCTGGAGCTTTGGGGGACGTACGGGCGCGCATTGGAGTGATCAGACGGCACGGTGTATCTGGACTCTGGACGCTCCCTGGCCTACTACCCGGCTTCAGGGTTGGAGCCTCGGTTGAGCTTTTTCTACGCATCGTCACCTTCAAACATTTAACCCTAAACCCCAAATTCAAAAGAACATACGTTCTGCGGGCTACGACAAGTGATTAGGGCTAGAAGCCTGAAGCCTCATGCCTACAGCACCTGTATTTCTGGGGGTTGGTATTCTTTGGGGGAATGGGCGGGTTTAGGGTTTGGGGATTCGGGTTTAGGGTTTGGGGTTTAGGGTTTAGGGCTTGCGGGGTTTTGCTCTTTGCGGGAACGGGTGCTGGCGGTTTCAGCACTATGGTTGATTGCTTCAGCGTCTGAGGCTCGAAGGCTTCAAGGCTTGGGGCTTAGTATTGTGATTTAATCTACTTGTCGGGTATCAGATTATCATGGGGAACCAAAGGTTAACCTTTTTCATAATATAGGGGTTATATAGGGATTATACTACCCCAAAAGGTTAAAGGTTACCTACTCTACTACTAGGTAATTTAATCAACCTAAGGATGCAAGTGCCCTGAACCCGAAAGCCTAAACCCAAAGCCCTTTACCCTAAGCGCTGAATCCTAAATCTCAAAGCCCCAAGACTTCTAAAGAACGAGCCCTCGGCTGACTCTTCAACCCAAGCTCCTCAACCCTTCCCACGCCCAACACTAGGCCGAAAGCCCAAAGCGCATTCCAAAGAAAAGCAAAGACCTTTATAACCCTCGTCACAACTCTGAAGAAATCGAGCATCTAGCCCTGCACACTCAAATCCCCAACCGACCTGTACATGTATGTCAGGGTTAAGGGCTTAGGGTTCATGGTTTAGGGTCTAGGGTTTTGGGTCTAGTGTAAGAGATCAGAAAGCCACCAAACAAACAGTCGGCCTCACACTCCACCGGTGGACTTCCTCATCCGTCTCCTCCCCGAATGCAGGACTAAGCTGTAAAGCTTGTCTTTCCGGGTGCATGCAGATTCAAGGCGATGGTTTTACGAGGGTGTTAGGCGGGTATAGAGTTGTGAATATCTTGCCTGCGGTTCTACTTGGAGGTTCATGGGTAGTTATAAGTAGGGTTAACAGTGACCTAATAAGGACTATACTTCTAGCTAAACCCAAAGCCCTGTAGAACCGTTCTAGGAACCCTGCTACCCCAACTTATAACTACCCATGAACGTCCAAGAAATGGGAGTTTCCGAAAATAGGGGACCCCAATATAGTACCCTAAATAATAGGATCATTATTATAAGGACCCCAAAATAAGGTACCCCTAATTCTCGGAAACTCCCAAATGTCCTAGGACTACAGAGGGCTCAAGCTTCGAGTTGATTGCTCCTGGAGTCCGACCAAGGCCCCATGAAACGCCTGAGACTAAACGATGGTCTATTCTGGTATAACTATATTGTGGCATTCTATAGTATAGCACAGCATAGTAAAGAAAAGTCGTGTTTCGGATAGTTTAGTTTACTACAGCAAAGTATGTAAAAGTAAAATATAGTAGAATCTAAATACCCTGCCAATCCAAAATCTTGATAGCACTCTGGAACCTTATCGAAAACCTTATCGACCTCTAACCCCTAAACCCTAAAACACTGAAACTAGGGGTCGGAAGACCTAAAACTCTTATACTCCCGCTCCCACCTAAAGGGTGCCATCTATTGCTACTATCCCAACCCTAAACCCTACTTAGTAGGTACCTTGGAGAATATGAGCCCATACTGCCCCCACTCAGTAACCAGTTGAATACTAGATGTATACTAAAGATACTTAAAGCCCACTTAATGCTAGACCTATTACAGACTTTTACTGTATGGGGGCTGTACGCAAGATAGAACCCTTAATTGATCGTCCTCATCCATGTCGCGGGAATAGCGCGGATGTCTGCCTCGGAAGAGGAGGCGGCAGCCGTCGGCACTGAGGATTTTTATGTGTTTGTAGCTCGTTCCCAAAGACTCCCAAACCGCTTAATCAGTGAATATACCTTGAATCTGGTCAGGGTTCGTACGATAACTTAAGGTATAGGATCGATAAATCCGACACCTTGAAGACCCAGAGAGAACAACAGCCTTTGATCAAGAAGCCCCGAAAAAGCACAGAAAGCTTCACCCTAAACCCTAAATCCTAAACCCTAATCCCTGAACCTTAAACCATGAAGGGGCATTGGGCTCTCCGAAGTTGGATTCAGTCTGGTTCTGAAGCTCGCGCGCCATGAAAAGCAACAAAGCTGGAAGCATTACTTCCTTCCCCTATAAGGGTCCAAGTACCTATTGCTAATAATCATATACTAGGTTCCAAGCAACCCGTTAATAATAAGGGTACCCTTGTTCCTAATATTCAGTTGGAGCCCAAATAATCATATACCCAGAAGCTCCACATATGCTACCATTATGGAATTAGGTCCCCAAAACCATAACAAGAATGGTCTGTTGGAGACCTTATTCCATAATGGTAGTATATGCAGAGCCTCTAGAACACTCTCTCAAACTCAAACATTTGCGCACGTAACTACTAGTTACTATCCCAAACCCCAGTACCTACTTATTGGGTACTTTGGACCCTTACAGTTCATAAACAGAAACCTACTGCCTGGTGTGGTCCCGGTTAGTTCTGCACTATCCTAAACCCCAAACCCCAACACCCTCACACCCCAAGAACCCTAAGAATCAACAGGATTTTTAAAGGTTGAGGGCAATTCAAATGCCTTGTCGACCCACCAGTCTAGAGCCGTTGCCAGGTGCACAAACCCAAAGCTCGGGTCCCTGCCTGGCATTCCTGGCTTGACTGATACATAGCTTCTTTTTTGTAACGTACGTAGTGCGTACCATGAGTTGAGGAGCCTATTACCCGGTTATTGCCCCACCCTACGCCCAATATAGCCACTATGAAAACCCATAATGCACTTGTAAAAACCCAAACAAATTTTAAACAAACATTCATTGAATGAGCATGTGAGATGGACTATGTTTCCCACGTTGGCCCTGTAAAGCCTCTGAAGGACTTTCGTACATGGGATCCTCTTAAGCTCAGTACGGGCCAACATAGACTATCCCAAACGCCTAGGTAGTTTCCTGAACGGACAGAGCTCCCGGGCATTTGATTTTGTCCGGCTCGATGTCTAATGTGTCGGGCCCCAGCCGTTGCCTCTTCACCTGCACTCCCGAAGGATCTTAGACACAGAATCTTAGTTGCTGAGTTCATAAGCCAAAAAAAGTGTACACTTTCAGCTTTATAGTGGGTAATATTATCCCCCAAAAGTGTAAAGTGTATCCACTCAGTACGAAATACACAACACCCTCAATTTCCTGAGCCCTAGACTGTAAGGATCCTTGTATCCTAGGAATCTAAGGACTCATATATTAAGGCTTTTGGGCCCAAAGACCATACTTTCTAAGGCTTTTGGGCAAGTTTTGATGCCCCCCTAAACCCTAAACCCCTAAACCCCTAAACCCTAAACCCTAAACCCCTAAACCCCTAAACAGGGTAGATAGAGCCAAACGGAGGGGGGGGCTCCTGGGATTCCATTCTCGCGGTATAAGTTCAACGGTTGTTCCAAATGTCGGCCCGGCTGGGGATCCAAAGGCAGAACCAAGCTTAGGCTTTAGGGGTTTAGGGGTTTAGGGTTTAGGGTTTAGGGGTTTAGGGTTTAGGGGTTTAGGGGTTTAGGGTTTAGGGGTTTAGGGGTTTAGGGGTTTAGGGTTTAGGGTCTAGGATTTAGGGTTTAGGGTTTAGGGTTTAGGGTTTAGGGCTTAGGATTTAGGGTTTAGGGTTCAGGGCTGACAAAGTCTCGAGTTTCCGGCTAGGAGCCCTGGTCTTTGTGGGCTTAGCTCCGGCGCTCCAAAACCTTGATCTCATGTGGGGGTTTCCGGAAATAGGGAACCCTTTAAGGGTTCCTTTAAGGGATCTATAAGGGTTCTGGAAAGGGTTTAGGGTTTAGGGATTTGGGACCCTTATATAGTACCCTAAATTGAAGGATCCTTATTATAAGGTCCCCCAAATAAGTTACCCCTAATTTTCGGAAACTCCCATGTTAGCTGCTACCGAACGAAGCCCCCGTTGCCGAGTCAAGAACCCTGAACCCGAAGCTCTAACCACAAACCATACAGGCTAACGAACAACGACAACCATCAAGAGCCGGAGACCCAGACTTTGCAAAACAGGGCCTTGGAGAAATGCTTAAACCCTAAAGCCCGGAAGAATGAGAGCTGAGTCCGTGACGGTGCTCTTCCCTGCGCCGGGTAGTCCCATCAAGAAAAGAGCTCGTGGACGGCAGTCGGCTCCTGGAAAGGATTTTTGAATATGGGTACTTGTCCAAATTAAGGTCCCTTTTTGGGTACCCGAAACAATAGGGTTCCATATTGAATTAGGCACCCAAAAAGGGCCCATAATTTTGACAACCACCCATACAGGCACCTTAAAGATAGGAGGTTGGGGTACAATAATAAGGAACCCTAATCAGGAATAGTTTTACCTAGTGATTTTTTCGGCTTCCATATTCAGGCAAGTTTGGCTGGGTCTTAGGGTTTACGGGTGTATAGGGTTTTGGGATTAGTGATTCGTGTGAGCAATGCATGTTCAGGGTCCTATGGTTTTGAAGTTTCAATCAACCCCTTTGTGATTACCCCGTACCCTAAACCCCAATAGTACCCTTCAGGGATCCCTTTAAAGGAACTTACGGGAAGCGGTGTGGTCAGATTGCCAGGATAAAGGCGTGGCTCGCAATTGGCCACCCCGATCGGGGTGGCAGTTCCGTGCCATGCGGAGCCATTGGCTGTGGAAACCGTCATCCCATTTTATCGGGTCTTCTGCCACACCACTTGGAGGCCCTTTTGACTTAGTAAGTCTACTTAGTATCCCCTAGAAACCATATTACAATCCCCCATAACCCACCTTACTAACCCTACTTACTAAGTCAAAAGGGCCTCCAAGCATTGCAGGTTCAAACTGCAAACACGCAACGGCTGCCATGACCGGGTCTTCTGGGTCCGCTTGCTGCTCGTCCTGAGGAGCCTCGTCGCCTTCGCCTGTGCCGGTATCGTGTTATATCACATGATATGACAGTATTCCTTTAAAGGGATCTAAAGGGACCCATAGGGGTCACTATAAGGGATCTATAAGGGGTTTAGGGTTTAGGGCTTAGGGTTTAGTGATTTAGTGAGTATAGTATAACTTATTATGGCAATACAAGTGTAGTATAAGATCGTAAAGTTCGCGGAACATCTCGAAATGCCCTGGGAGCCAAGATCTGTGGAATTTCCTCAGGGTTCCTACTTAAGGGTTCCTCTTGAATGAGTAAACTAAAGGTTGTGGTCTCAGTATCGTACAACTGTATGGCAGGGACCCCTCCCCCCAGAAAACAACGACAAGGAATGACCGGATAATCAAGGCGCTAAACCCGAAACCCTAAACCCTCAAGCTCAGGATAAATAGAGATTCTTTAGCAGCCGCAATCCTGATCAAAGGGGCCCCAATACATCAATCTAACACTAAGAGTCCAAGTACCTAATTATCACATACTCTCCAAAATAGTAACCTAAATAACTACTATCCGAAACCTAAGTACCTAATTATTGGGTCCTTTGGAGCCTTACAGTATCCCTCAAAGTATTCTTATAGTCTTGGAGGTCATGTTTAGAATTCTATACGGTAATCCCAAAAGGGAACTACTTTGGGGCCTGTGGGTGAGGGTCTCCAGAGCGATAATGACAAAGTAAGGGCCCCGAATTGACCAGTCCAGGGGGTTCCCAAATTGACAACGCCGAGCCAAAGCAAAGGACAAAACCCTAAACCCTAAACCCTAAACCCTAAACTCAAAAAAGACAAAACCCGCCCAAAACCGCACAAAACCCGACACAGAACTCAAGACTTGAACACCCAGCTCCTCAACGGCCCACTATAGGGCACAAAAAAAGCACATAAGCAAAAATAAGGATAGGGTTATCCTGTATCAAACCCCTTATAAAGAAGCCCAATAAGGTAGGGATATCACCATAAAATGCTCATGCTTAAGTGCCTTTTGGGTCCCTAACACTACCCTCCCATCGCTCCCTGGCAACCGGCGGCTGGAAGCCTGGGCGCGATCGGGTTATGCTTGGGGACCCTTTCACTGTTCTATAGGGTGCTATAAGGGTGTAGGGTTTAGGGAATCCTTAAGGGTTCTTTTTAGGGAATCCAAGAGGGTTCCTTTAAGGGAATCGAAAGGGTTCCTTTTAAGGAATTAAGGGTTCCTTTAAGGGAATCTCTAAGGGTTCCTGTAAGGGATCTCTAAGAGATCTATAGGGTTTAGGGTTGAGGGTACCCAGAGACTCCAGTATCCCTTAATTAGGGAATAGACCTTAAAGTATAGTAGGGTCAAGAACATGATTTAAGGAATATTCCTTAATTAGGGACCGGGCTCATGGGATCCCGGGTTTAGGGTTTTCGGGGTTTGGGCTTGAGGGTTTAGTGTTTAGAGATCTGAGGGTTTTAAGGCTTTAAGGGATAAGGGGTTTAGGGTTTTAGGGCTTAGGCTTCTTCGGCAGAGGGTTTTGGGGTTCAGGGTTTTGCGTGGTTCCTTGGGTTCTTTGGGGTAAGGGCTCATGTCTTGGGGCTTGAGTAGAAGCCAGAAAGTTGGAACATCATTCTCCGCGTGCCATTAAGGTAAAGTGTAGGCGATCCCAGTACTAATCATCCTAAAACCATGCTCCAACTTTCTGGGGCTCACTATACAGGTTCAGGGTCTGCGCATTGAGTTTGGTGTATGTCTCGAGATCCCAAACCATTTTTGGCACTGGTGCTGTACTCCAAAATTAGTTCGTACACTTCGGTCCCCCCAAAAACTAAACCCCTCCTGAGTAGCCCCTTCGTAATAAGGGTACCCTTTTGCTTAACCCTAGGAATCTAAGGACTCATATATTAAGGCTTTTGGGCCCAAAGACCACGCCATATAAGGCTGTTGGGCTGTCTTGAAGCCCAGGGTAATATTCCGTTTGAATAAGGGGACCCCAAAACAAAAGGGCAAAAGCGTACTACTCAGGAGCCTAGTAAAACAGAAAACATCCGAGGCCCCGTCAAACGTTGAGGCAGCTGCGGAGTCCGCGGAGGCCTGGCGCTGGTTTTGACAAGACTCGGATGTTTAGGGTTTAGGGTTTAAGGGTTTAGGGAGTTTAGGGTTTAGGGTTTAAGGGTTTAGGAGTTTTAGGCGGTTTGGGGTTTACGGTTCAGGGGTTTGGGGTTTGGGGTTGCTTTCCATGAAGAGCGGCTTCCCCTAGGCCCTTAAGCCCTTTGGCCACTGGGTCACGAGCGGTTGGAGCATAGTTGAGTTAAGATTTGGGTACAGCATCGGGAGATGAGAAGTACTTGTTGGGTGTATGGCGTACGGTACGATTTCAAGTGGTTTACATACCCAAACCGATTCTGGGCCAAGCTCTTCCCGACAGTAGAGCCTGTTTTTCCTGTTGTGTCCTGTGTCTTTGCGCCGTCTGGCGTCTGGAGCTGCCATATATGCCCGCTGATGACAATCACAGCGTGGGGTTGTGCTGCCTCCACGCCAGACTTGATCTTCTCTGGCCCAACCTTTGTGCGATTTGGTCGTGTGTCTTGGCCTGTCCATTGGGCAACCCTAAATCCCGGGGTCCGTGGCGTAGGGGTTCAGGCTTTAGGCCTGTGGGGTTTCCGGGTCAAGCTTAGAGTTTATGCCTCGAGGTTTAGGAAGTTCCCCAGACCCTAAGCCCCAAACCGTCATAAGGCCTTGCTGCATACAAAGGCCTCAAGCCTTACAGCAGGGTTTTGGCGCATAGTACATCATAAATACAACAAGGATTCCTGACTACCTAAACCCTATAAACTTCCTAAACCCTAAACTAAAACCTCATCTAGCTTCTAAAACCCCCATAGATCCCTTGAAGGAACTCCTTAAGGAGCCCTTTAAGGAACCCTAAACCCCTTCTAAAACCTCAGAGTAAGCCTAAGGGTCCAAGTACCTAATTATCATATACTCTCCAAAATAGTAACCTAAATAACTACTATCCGAAACCTAAACCCTAAACCCTAAACCCTTTGGACCCTTAGAATAATACCCTTCGCCGACTTCGGGAGCCTCTCGGGCGCCCGACTTCTTTCGCGCCTCTGCGGGTGGGCGTTAAGCGTAGACAAAGGAAATATAGTGAACAGGGGGTTAGGGTTTGGGGTTTAGGGTTTGGGGTTTAGGGTTTAGGGTTTAACCCCAGAAAGTTGGAACATCGATTTAGGATGATTCATGCTGGGATTCCCTTTACTTTACTTTAAGGGCATGAGGCTAATGATGTTCCAACTTTCTAGCTTCTACTGTAGGGTTGGGGGTTTATACGGTTTAGGGTTTAGGGGGTTTTAGGGTTCCCTTCAAAGGGATCTATACGGCCTATAGGGTTTAGGGGTTGTGTTTTTTGGTTGGGCTTAGGGGTTTAGCGAGTGAGGGTTTAGGGCTTTAGGCCTTTAGGGATTTCGGGCTTATGGGCTTCGGGTTTTGAGGTGGTGGAAGTAATACATACCCATAGGCCCCAAAGTAGTTCCTTTTTGGGATTACAAAAAGGAACTACTTTGGGGCCTGTTGGTAATCAACCCCTCGAAACACTTCGAAACCCAACTCCGTCAAAATGCAGCCTCGACCCCCAGGCTGCCTTTAGTAATAAGGCACACTAACCCCTAAAACCCCAAAGCCCTGAAGCCACAACCTCTAAACCCTCAAACCCAACACCCGAAGCCCAATACCCTGAACCGAGTCTTAAGATGTCATATGGGAGTTTCCGAAAATAGGGGACCCGAATATAGCACCCTAAATGGTGGGATCCCTATTATAAGGACCCCAAAATAAGGGTCCCCTATTTTCGGAAAATCCCATGTGGCTCAATGACAACACCCAGTACACCTCAACCTTCAGGGACTTCTGGGGCTTATAGCGGTCTTGAAGCCCTATACTCCGAGATGAAGCCATAAACTCTCAACACCAAGTTCTTGGCGATTTCAGGAACTGAGATTAAGGCATCATAATTTATAGAGCAACTACGACGATTTCGGTCAAGGTGAGGGGTTTCGGCTTGAGGGCTTAGGGGCAATAATGGGATATAGAGCAAGCAAAATGGCTTTGGTAATTATTATGCTATCTCACCCCTATAAGGCTCCATGTACCCATATAGTATATACTTCGGCCTTAAAGTGCCTATATAGGGACCCCTTTAAGGCTTAAGTATCTACTATAAAGGTACATGGAGCCTTCGGGTACCTAAACCCTAAGCCCGAAAAAACACAATCGACGCAAGCCCACGTGTGCCTGCCCCTCGGCGGCTGCAAGTGGCGGGAGAAGGCCTGCCCAACGTCTTCCCCACGGAACCCAAGAATCCTTGATCAAGGAATGCTGCATACTTATCATGGAGCGTCATCACTTCTTCGGTAAGCACCACCGGCAAGACAGCAACTTTCATGGGCTCCAAACCCCACGATCAGAGTCGAAAGCAAGGGTTCAGGTCAGCCTAATATAGGGGCCTTAATAGTTAGAATAGGGTTTTGGGGCCCATTATACTATAACTATAGTAAGGAACCCCCAAACTAGTATTGGTAATTCTTTAGGCTCCTACAGTATGGGTCTACTGGATCAAAAGGTAAGGCAAACGGGTACCGAATGCGGGCGTCCCTTCAGTGATCCTACGATTTAAGGGTCCTATACATTGTTTCTGAAATCTATACCCCCTGATCCCAACCTGAACCGAAACCCTGCGCCCAGTCTGAACTTGCTAAACCTTACTAGGTTCCTGAGCAACCCCTTAACAATAAGGGTGCACTTTTTCATGCTATTCGGTTTTAATAAGGTGACCCTAAAGTACAAAGGGCAAAAGGGTACTACTCAGGAACCTACCTTAAACCCTGTCGTCTTCAAGTTTGATGCTGGCCGATTTCCTGAGGGTCTAAGTCCACACCCCTGATTCTCTGATCATCTTCTCTTTCGTCGTTCTCTACGTGACTTCTGAGTTGTACATTTGCACAGAACAGGTGTTGAGTTGAGCTCGAAGTCGAGGCGGAGGTCGTAGAAGAAGTCGCTGCAGGAGTCCGTGGCGACTTCGGCGCGCAAGTAGCATCGCACTCCATCGGAATGAGAATCGGGAGGTCCCTCGGAAGGGGTAGCTACTGTAGGGGCGTTAATAATTAGAATAGGGTTTTGGGGCCCATTATGCTATAGATAAAATAAGGAACCCGCAACATAGTATAGGTAATTATTTAGGTCCCTATAGTACTCCCGAACAGGTATCTTTCCTAGCTCTCAGCTTCCTATCTAGTCTTGCTGGACCAACAGGACAGGGGAAGAACATGCATACCTACGGGATCTTCATGTGGGTAGTGTTTATGGCCGTCTCTACGACGTCCAGATGTTACTGGCCTGTCACTGTACGCACCTGAACCCTGAACCCTATACTAAACCAGGGTCTTACCGCCATCAGGAAGAATCACGCATGAAAGAAGGATCTCAGGCTTGTAATTCTGACATGCGATGCTTTCTGCAGGTTGTGACACAATTGCTCCGTGGCTTGGCTCGGGATTCGGTGAAGAGTTCTATGGCTACCGCAACAAGAAACCCGTGACCACGCACCCTTGGCAAACTACACTTAGGTGTGTCCTGCCTTTCTCGCTTCACAGCGCCTCAGGCAGAGTTTGAAGCGCTCACGAGGTCGTCTGGTATAAATCTGAAGAGTTTCACCCGAAAGTTGCATCGACCCATCTGGGATCTAGACATCGATGACTATCAACAGACTAGTTCTGACGATCAGAATCTTTGGTCATTCCTCAGAGTGTCCTTAACCTCCTGCTCTTGAAACCTGCATGACTGCATGCCAACGGATTTAAACTGATCCCAGTCACATGTCCGGGCGTGCGACATCTTCGCTGTGAGGACCTGGTCGTGATGTCGGGGTCTTCTACGTGGCATCGCACACCACAAGCCGCCCATCATCGTTCCGGACACAGCTCTGCAAAGTGCCTGGGGTTTTCACAGTGCGTGCAACAGCACTCAAAGCTTGCAAGGTTGATCTCTGGGCTACCGGGCAAGGGCTCCTTTGCCGTTCCTGTGTCTGCAGACAATGTAGCCAACTACCCTTCTCCAAGACCATACACCCTCCAAGACCCAAACTCTTTTGGCCTTACTGTGCCTGAACTGTGCTGGGAGGCCTGATGGCCTATGTTGACTTTGCTGCAAGTACAGAATGTTCCGCAAGGCCTTGTTTCATCACACACAAGGGAGGTTCAGAACTCAGTCGACCCACATATGCACCGTAAGAACAGGATCCTTGTCCTTGTTATGATAAGGATCCCTTGAGGAGCTATCCCAATTGTTGAAGCCCCCGCAAGGTGCAAGGGATTGTGCGACTCTCATTTGCGAAACACCATGCGGCTACATGTAGCAGGTGCTGCTGGAAAACCCAAGTCAAGGACAAGTTTGGGGGGGGGGCAAGACCCAGACCTTCCAAAATCCTTTAATTAAGGAATGTACCTTAAATCATAGTAGGAGCCCTCATATGATTTAAACATATTCCTTAATTAAGGGATCTTGGAAGGTCTGGGGACATCGGAGCTGTCCTTGTGTATTTTGTCTATGCGAGACCTCAGCACATCGCTGCAAAGGGTTGGGCATACGAGGATCCCCATAGACCTGTCTGCGAGTTCTCAGCAAGGAACTCAGGAATCTATCTTTTATATACCTTAACCTACCAAAACCTACTTTATTGTAGGTTTATAATAAGAAACCCTAATACAGATTTTATCAGGACCCTGCAAAAGAGTAGGTTTTAGAGGGTTAAGGTAGGGTTACCTCGCCTAAACCCTAAACCCTTAACCCTGAACCCTATTTCCTGATGTGAACCCTAAAGTTCTCGTATGAGTTCCCTTCCAAGAACTTGCAGATGGGGGAGCCCCTACGGAGTTTCTCAGATCGTCGGGGGGGAAAACTCCTCAATATACGTACTGTAGGGGCCTCAATAATTAGAATAGGGTTTGGGGCCCATTATATTATAGGTAGAATCAGGAACCCCCAAGATATTAGTAGAGGTAATTATATTATGAAGGCCCCTATACTCATGATCCAAGATTGCGAGAAACTCCGCGTGACGACAGCTCAGATGCAGACGAAGGATGAGAAGAAAGCGCACTTTATTAGCTGGCCCATTCTTCCCAGATGCCATGGCCTGATAATTTCTGCCCGAACACAGCCCCGTCCTGCACAGTGACTTGAAACACTCTCGTAAAGCTAGTTCTGTGTTCGTGACGTGACGCCCAACTAAACATACCAGCAACGACCGCCATAATTGCGATCGCCCCGGCCCCCAAGGCTGAAGCATGTCAAAGAAATTCATGCTGTCAGCGAAATGTAGATCATTTGAACCCTCTGATCATGCTCTCGCCAGCGCCTTGAGGTCACATGAGACCGCCGGAGCTCATCACCTAGCCATTTGGCAGCGGGTGGTTAATGTCGCGGACCGCTAGCCATCGATTCCGGACAGGCGGATGATGGATAGGCTCTGAGCGCACGCCTCAACATGCAGGGGCAGGTCATGGGCTAAAAACCTGCTTGCAGGATAGAAAGACTGTACTCGGCATCTGGTTGACATAAAGAAATTGATGAGGTCGCTTGAATGGCTCTGGCTGCAGTACATTTTGCTGCTGATGCTGCAACTGCTGGAATCGTCGTTACTGCCAGTTACTGCTAGTTCTACAGTAATCACGAAAATGATGTCCGCATTCATCGTCACTCTCCTCGTCTTCTTGGCCGCATGACGACGTCGCAAGTACCACAACTCGGGCAATTAAGGAGTTGAGGCCATCCAACATGGTAAGTACCTTGAACCCTAAACCCTTAACCTCTGAAAGCTCAAACCCTAAGCCTTGGCATAGAGGTCGAAACCTGACTATAATTCCTAAATCACAACCCGAGCACGTTGAGCTTGCGAGACCCTGGGTCTTGAGTTCAGGGCTGCTGTAAAATCTCCAAAGCACCCGACGCAAGCGGTGGTTTCTTAGAAGCCAAAATTTAGGGTTTAGGGTTTAGGGTCAACCGAAAGCAAGAGCCATCCTGGACCCGTGATGATCCTACTCATGATATTGTTACTCGTCCCGGCGAGATGGAGTCTACTACATTCGTTAAGAGATCCCAGCAGCAGTACTTCCGGGGTTATTTCTTCCTGGAGCCCTCGACTCAGACACCACACCTCTAAGCCCGCCCAGCCTGCGCGGGAGATGTCCTGAAAAAACATCCGTCGAAGATCACAAACTCCGCGGCGGATGTGCGCATTCTTGACGAAGCAGTGGATGGTTAGGGAGAAGTCGTCGATTTGGGATTCTGGAATTCTGGTTGAATGGAATCGCCGCAGGAACCCTGAATCCCTCTGTTCTAGGCACGACTTAGGGATCTTCCTGTAGGGGGAGTCGGGCCTCATTCGGATGAGCACGCGATGTGGGCTTCTACGTGGATGTTCAGGATATGAGCTCAGAGCCTTAGTGTTGGTTTAGGGTTTAGGGTTTACCTTAATAACTTTAAAATGGGTTTGGAGTATATGATCATTGGCAGTACTGTATAGTTTGGGCCTACGGGTGGGATACTGTTGCTAGTTGTTAAACCCTTGCGGCTTACATTATACATACACACATACATACATACATACATGCATAACTACATACATACATACATACATACATACCTACGTACATACCTACGTACATACATACATACATACAAGGATATGTGTATGTATAGAGTATTGGGGCCTTAAGAATCAAAATCAGAATCGGCCTCGGGGGTTTTGTGGGCCCAACGCAGGAGTTCCCCGCCTCCTTGCACCGATCCCCCGACCATGCCCTGGTCAAGGCTTCCCAGGGGTTCCCTTTAAAGGGATCTTTAAGAGGGTCTATAAGGGACCTCAAATAGGGTCCGACAATAGGGGCCTTAATAGTTGCCCCTGGTAAAGGCTTCCCAACAGCTTCAATTTAGGGTTTGGGGTTTCGGGGTTTGGGGTTTAAAGGAGGGGCGGGGCGTTGTAAATGGGGGCAAAGAGGATATAAGTAGTGGGTTGAGTGTGACAATCTGCTTTTAATTGTAAGTGATGAGTATTCTGCCAGAATATAACTATCAGCTACGTACCAATGAACCTGCGATTCAGGATGGTCAGGAAGCTCTAGTTTCGCTTGCGCGAAATGAAACATTTAATAAATGTCGAAACACTTTCTACCAGAAAAATGTACAGACAATAGAAACGCGTGGCCACGTATGAGCACCCTTATAGAACCCTCAGCGTGTCGAAGGCCAGTTATGATAACCCCTATAGAATCCCTTTCAAGGCACCTTACAGGACCTCAAACCTTTGATGCCCAACAGAACAGCCAAACGCGAACCCGAATTTCAGAGCTAGTAAAGTGGCCTCAATAGTTAGATTAAGGTTTTGGGGTATACTAGACTTCAGCCATAATAGGGATCCCTGAGGAATAGTGTAGGCAATTATTTTGGTTCGGAGAAGGCCCTCATGACTTACGACTGTAAGCCCTAAACCCTTCCAGGGTGTTTTTTTTTGTTGTGGCCCCTTTTTGCTCGTGCCCCGCGTCATTGGTTTCTAGAAATTTTTTTGCTGTCGGCCCCGGGTGTGCAAAGTGTTTTTTTTTGTTGCGCTCCGTTGGGCGCCG